>JANAVB010011999.1:9182607-9207607 GCA_029216955.1 Iris pallida
GCAATCCCTCACTTGATGTCTATCCATTCCACAGGTCAAGCATACTTCGAGCATCTTTTTGTAGTTTTTTTCACATATGACCAGACTTCCTACAGAAGACACAAATGGGAGTTCGCTAAGTCTACTGAACGAAAACCCTAGCTGGTGCATGGTCCTCCAACGGAGGCTAAGAAATCTCCTTCTGAACATGGGGGTGCTTAGCAGGCCCCGCACTAGCCCCCGCAAAGAAGTCACAATCTCTCTTGGGCTTTAAGCCCAACTCCTGCTCCACCTTACGTGCCTCCGCAAGGATCTCGGTATAAGTCTCATAGAGAGAAGGAATAAGGATCTTCACTTCCCAGTTCAGATCCTTCCGAAAGAGACTCGCTATGATCTCCGGATCCTGCACCATATACTCTGCTTATTGGCTCAGCCTATTGAACTCTGCAGCGTACTCCTCAATTGATATACCTCCCTGTTGGAGGTTCTGAAACTGTCTGGCCAGATCCAATCTGTTAGTAGGCGAGAAGAACTTTTTTTGAAGAGGTCCTTAAATTACGCCCAGGTTCGACCCTTTCTAGCAAGAAACAGCTCATTCCTGAACCAGGTGCGAGCAATATCCAGTAGATGAAGTTCTACTGCCTCAACCCTCAAGTAATCAACAAGACAGGACACCCTTATAAATCGTTTGATATCCTTAAGACATTCATCTGCATAAATGTGCCCTCTTCCTCCCATAAAATCTCATGGTCCCAGCTTCTTGAAATCCTGGATGTTACCTGGCCTAAGCTGGGTACCCTGCTGCTGCTGGTCCGGAGCTTCCCGCTCTACGGTAGCTATGGTGAGCTGATGGGCGCTCTCTATGCCCTTTCACATCGTATATGTCTGCCTTTAGTGTGCCTCGAACTGAGCCCTCTGTGCCTCTAGTATCTCTCTGAATAGGGCAAACATCTATGCCATATTAGTGGTACTGGAGGCGGAGGAGGAAGATCTCCTGGAAAAGATGGAGCAGTTTGCTACGTATGAGAAGGAGGAACACCCGTAACAACCTCGGGTACGCCCCCCTGCACCGAAGAAGGAGCACCCACAATGACCACGAGAACGGTCCTCTATACTGGAGGAGAAGCGCCCCCAAAAGTAGCTAAAACTCCTATATAGATAGGAGAAGTGGTCGGAGCAACTCCTGCAGTCGAATCTTGAGGTCGAGAGGTAGTAGACCTCTCAGAATCTTCCATGGGTCCAGGAAGATGGGATCTAGTCATAGGTGCCATCCTGAAGACAGATCAAAGAAGGAAGTCAATATAGCACAAGATAAGATATTATCAAGGAAAGGCAACATTAGAGTAAGATAGTAATCAATTTAATATGATAGAAGATATCAATTATCAGAAGAAGCAGAAGTACTAATTGCAATGGGTTACTACTTCTAATACTAATGATACACTATAATCCCAGATATGAGTACATTACTTACTGGCAAACACTACTCAGGGTAATATACTAGCACTTCCAGGGTTCTATCTGTTAGCACTAGAAAGGTACTGGTTATAAGATGTCTACCCTACTCGAAACCACTAACAGTCCCATAAGTTACACTCCCCATAATCTATATTATACTCAACGACACAACCTATCTGTAAGTCTCCAACTACTGCACTATCTAAGAATCTCAGAACCTAGGATGGTGAGCTCTAAAAGAACTGAACTAATGGAACTAGGGTATCTATTTCCTGCGCTAATAAGGTAATAGTACAGAACTCAATAATAATGGGGTTGAATGATAGAGACGATATATTAGGAAACAATTTAAAATATAATCTGATAACCATATATGTTTGCTTGTAATCATGTTATCCATAATCATTGCCATGCCAGTAAGCATAGCTGCAATAATCAATAGAGTCCATAACTAAGGTATATATCCCTATAATCATGTCATCTAGAATTCTCACTATGCAACTGGTATGGCTGCGAGAAACTCTAAATCCATAACTAAGAGAAGTATGTAGATACCAATTGTAGGAACGAGATGTAAAGCACTATACTCTAGAGGGGGTTTAAATAGAGTAGGCAGCAAAAATTTAGCTATTTAAAAATTGTTAGCAACAAGATCACAGAAGATATATCACAGATATGTAAATAAAAAGCAGAGAGCAGAGAGCAAACGCAAACACAAGGATGTATACTGGTTTTCCTCTTGTGAGGACTAGTCCAGTCGGAAGAATTCTAGTTTCCAGTTGAATCCACTATAGAAAAATACCATAAGTTTTCATCCGAAGTTCTTGTAACTTCTACAACGCAAGCTTTGATCCGAAGTACTTGAACAACTTCAATTGTGAAGTGTCTTTCTTCAATCAAGCCTCTGATTACAATCACTCTAAAAACTTCTATACCGTACATACCGTATTGGCAAATCGACTAGAGAATTGTAACTGGCTTGGGATTTGAAAATGAATATCTCAGAACACTTTGTAGGAACGTATTAGGATTAGAGAGAAGAGAAGAGAGAGATGTATTGAAATGAGTAAAATTCTTCTCTATTTATTATTTTTCCAAAGGCAGAATTCGGGTAGAATTTAGACAGAACTCTTTGAGAGAATCTCGGTAGATAGCCGTTGCATCCGTAACTGCAGGATGACCAAGTTCAAAAATCCAACGGGCACTAACTGAACTCGGGCCAAAATCTATTGGAGTTCTGTTAGGGTTTTTGTAAATTAGTTTTTGTAAATTTTGAAAAATCAAGTAGTTAGGAAGTAGTTTAGACTTTTGTAAGTGGACTTGTTTTCAAAATAAAAGGGTATTTTGAAAACGTTTGTTGGGTAGCCTATTTGCCAGTACGAAGCAGTATACATTGTATTCCTAGACTCAATAAATATGAAAAATATATTGATAAAATAGGAAAATCAATAGCCCTATGATGACATTTTTTTCTTAATATTTGAGCAGACCTGAAGATGCCTTTTTTCTTGATAGCGGTCGTCTAAAGAGAAACAGATCTGGAATTCTGAATACCTTTCGGGGGCTTCACTCTCGAACCCCACGGAAGGTGCTGCCCCCTTGACCCTTGTCAGCGGAACCCCTGATGTGAGGCCCTGGATAGGTCGTTGGACGATTCATAGAAATCTCCTTGTATAACACCGTCTTTGGCCCATTAATAATTCTCTATTGCATATGTCCTGGTTGATCATGTTTGATCATGCTTACCGCATGTCTGAAAGAACATGTTAGGCGAACAAAGTAGTATGATGCATTATGATACAAATATAGAAATATGATATAGAACATTAGGACAATGCTAAGTTTAAGTAACAATATGATAGTGATTACATGAATATTAGTGATGTCATTATGTTAAATTTAATTGATTATCCATATTCAAAAACATGATATAATCATTGGGCTAACAAAGTATACCCTAAATCAGGCTCTCTGTCTTTGCTATGCAAGCTAGTTTGGCTGCGATAAACTCTAGATTCCATAACCAAAGTAGACATTTACCTTTTATACTGTCCTTATCAAATATGTCATCAGAATATACCTTAATTTAGTCCATAAATTTTATCTTGATACAAAATCAAAGTCAACAACGAACACCAAAAATTAATTTCAATAACGAACAAGGAATAGTTGATGGAAATAAGAGAAAACAAATTTCGAGATATAGTTTATAATGAGATTCTCAGGGGGTTGTCCCAGGAATCTCTCAAGAAGTCCTAACTGTGATTGAGTATTCTCTCATCCTGATATCCTATTTCCTATATCCTATCGCAGGCTCACAGTAGTAAAACTAAGTCGTTGTACTACCATGACATCATTTTAAATATGAAACCTAACTTGTATGGGCTACCACAAAAATATGTCACGACCCATACCCAGATGTAGGGGTATGAGTGCGTGATGCACGCCCAGCCTACACCGCAGCATCGATGGTAGAACACTGTTTAGGTCTACTATATAATCTAACACATCAGAGAAACATGTATCATAACCTATCAAGATATCTCAACTCCAAAAGGAGGACAGATAACATTAATATCCATACTCAATCACAATGACTATAAGAAAGATAAATGGCACGATACTGTTATAAAGACATGATACGAATATCCAGAAGAATCTAACATAAAAATAATACAAGTCCCAATCTAGAGTCTAAGAGTCATCTATCTCAAATATAAAAGTCTCAAATAATAACATGACAAGTCATAAAGCTGGAGACAAATTGTAATGCCCTAGGCTGAAAATACGTAGGACTAGGAGATCGTATACATGCCACCTACGTATCGAGAGGACTCCAACCCAGCTCGAATACATATAAGCTATATTGGTCAGGTAGTTGTATCTCTATATCACTATGATAATTCTATATCCCAATCGACTGAAGATAAATCCTTCGCAAGACCAAGTGTACTAATGTTGGTCAGGCATCAACACACTAAATCCCACAGACAATAAGAATAGACAATTTATAATAAAGTGGACCAAAGTCTATTACAATTGTCTGAACAAGCTTATAAAGAATAAAGCTCGCAAAACTAGGCCATGTCAGCAGAATAAATTAACGCAAAAATAAGTATACCGTTGGAGGAATATAATGAAAGTATCAACCAAATATATACCTGAGTCATTACATCAACACCACCTGGATCAACGAACTTTTTTTCTGTAGAAGAAACTACCAGGAGAGATCACCAGGTCCTCAAGGGAATAACAAGATAAATAATATACAAGCCTACTTTAACAGTAATAACATGCATGAAGAGACAATAAACAATACAAGAAATAATGACTGAAGAATACAAGAATAAAATATAAAAAAAATGGAATGCCGTTGAGAATCTTGCTAATAAGCGTGATTATGAGTAAACTGGGGTAAATCGTAGCTAGGTGGAGGCTCATGGCCCTATATATCGCAGCTCGGTGGGGGCTCACAACCTATAGTAAGTCTCTATCGCAACTCTGTGAGGGCTCACAATAGAAAGTAGCCAAGTATATTCATCGTCTATTACAAGGTCCTCGCATGGAACTACGAATCAAGTCATCTCAGGTCAAGTCAAGTCCAAATGGTACAAGAGACATAATCGAGTCAACGTCAAGGGATATGTCATATGCTAAACAATTCTATCACAAGATACATACACGAACAAGATAAGAAAATATGAAAAGTAATACAAAAAAATGGGAACAACCTACGTGCATGTAAAATTAGAAAATAATAACGACATAAATCAAAAAAATATGTAACCAAGTAAAACATAAAAGAAACAACAGTATAAATATATGTAGATACTGTAAAGAAATATGTAACAAAGTAAGACATAAAAGAAATAATAGTATAGAAATGTATGTCGTGGGTGTCACTACCACATTTTAGCTTGAGGATATTTTGGTCATTTGGTGAATTTTTGAATTTATTTGATTTATTGAATTGGTGATTGATATCTTTGACTTTGACTAGTTGAGACCTTGTAGACTAACCTAGAAGTTGACCCTAACTATGGTGACTTGGTTAGCAATTATGTGACCCTAGTCTAAGTTAAGTAAACTCTATTTTAGTCACTTAGAATCTAGTTTTAAATATGAGGATTGATAATAGGTGCAATGACTTATGACTTGTAATTTTTATAGGCCCATGACTTGAAACCCTAACCCTAACCATGCCATAGTGGCCGACCACACCTAGGAATTCCCCCTATTTATAATCTTCTTTCCTTTGTTCTTGCCTCTTTTGTGCTCAACCAACTTTTAGGAAAGAATGGTAAATCCCCATTTTCCAAATTCCTATTAAATCTATTTTAATTCATTTTTCATCCAAATCTTTTTTAATAGTTCTAATCACCCTCTATTTGATGATCATAGAGAGTGATTTTAGTTTTTGTGCAATTTGGAGGATTTGGCTAGCAACGAGAACCGTTTAATTTGGAGCTATTTCTTGATCCTTGCAACCTATAGGTAAACCCTTCAAATTCTATTTTAATTCTATTTTTCTTACATGATAGCCTAGATCTAGGTGTCCCCTAGCCGTAGTAAAAGTTTGGTGTCCATTGTATCTGATTTCGTGTCCGTATCAGACACGTATCCATTTCCTAGTCTATGTGTTTGATAAAATGCCACAACTAACCTTTTGTGCTGCTTTTAGAAATGTTTTTGAATGGATTTCTAGATCTAGGGTTTGACTTTTAATTCATGTCCTTGGTCTGTGGTTTTGGAGTCGTGTCGTGTCCACATGAGGACACGAACATGCTGTACAGGCCGCGGGACACTGTCCTGCTGCCCGTTGGTTGGTTCTCCGTGCATAGGACACGGGTACACAAGATTTTTGGGGAGAATGTCAAGGCAATGTCTGACATTAGTCGCCCAAAATTTGGGCTCGAGTGGTTCAGTATTCGAGGAGTTCTCCTCCTAGCATTAGTCGCACGCACAGGCAGACACACGCATTTTTGGCCACTAATACGTGGCTGGACACGACACGATACACGGTTTGGACACAAAGTAGGGTGTCGACCATGTAGCCCTATATGTAGGATATACGTGTGCATGGCCACGTGTATCTACGTGGCCTGTGTCGGGTGCACGAGTCCTTGGACTCACCGTACGACACTGCGTTGTGTGCGCGTGTCTATGTGTGTTCGTGAGCTGGGACACATCGTATCCTGCTCCACCAGGACATGGTACATCGTGTGTAGCTCATGTACACGTGGGCGACCCCTTAGCCACCTTCACTTTTGAATTTCCTTGTGTTTCGATTTTGAAATTGGGTTTTTCCCAATTTACTGATACACAGTTTTACTGATTTGAATTCCTGAGTTTTAATTGTTCTTTTACTAAATTCTAAATGATTTTGCAGTATTAATTCACCTACATATGTAAGGTTATGTACATGATTTGGTTTGTTGATAACAAAGGAGTTTGGATTATAGGATTTTCGAATTGGTTTGGATTGAATGTGTTAACTGCTTAGGACTGTTGACTGATTTACAAAACTGTCACTTTGAACACCATGCTTAAATCCTGAGAACTGTTTCCTATTGACACAACCACTGGACTGTCATGACACTCACATTGTATACTTATTGCTCACTGATTTCCTGTATTTACACACAACCTTATCTACAGTTTTCCTGAGACACTATTTTTTTCACACACACACACACACATTGTATTACACTGATTTTGACACACACTGCACCACACTGATTTCCTATACTCATTTACCCTACACACACATCACTGATTCAGTTTTCTGTATACACACACATTGAACACATATTTGACACTCTTCACTAATCTGAGAATTACCACACATTCTCCACTGTTTTATACTAAACTGTCACATATTGCCACACACACACTAGCACCCTAAAAATCTAAAAATTGTTTTTCTATTTTGACACTACACACACTGATTTCCTATGTCAGTACACACACACTCAACCATGTTAGTCACACACACATGTTAGTTTGTTATACACACTCATGATTCACTCTTCCTTTCTTCCTTCCCTCTACATGTATACATATATAAATTAATCTAGTACCTATACATATATGGCTACCCTATATGTATATTTACATGTATATATAAATGTGAATGTGACATATATATTGATTTGTATAATATATGCTCATATGGTTTTGTCTATATGTGATGTATAGTTTAGGCTATGGTACTAGATTAGTGTGGCTTGTATTGTAGTTTGGTTAGAGACCTGGATTGACTTGTTAAGCCTAGATTATACCAGCCTAGACTAGTTTAACCTTGTTTGACCTAACTAGACTAGAGTTGACCTAGTTTGACTGTCAGAGTTGACTAGAATTGACCAAAGGTTGACTTTAGTCTAGATTGATCCCAAACATCATGTAGATGCATTATAGCAATTTATTTTACTATTTTAGACATGTAGTGACTTGTACTGTTCTATAGGAGCCAGACACCACTCCTCGGATAGTATATTCTCTTCAGATATTCAGGATACCAGGCGAGTACATTATCTGATCATTTTATATCTTGTTTAGTTTTATATTTCCTGCTTTAGATTACTTTACTTGATGTTGACACGTTGGTAACACGGATTAGTACTATATGGATCTTGTCATACGATGTTATCCCCTTAGCGGATACATCGGGTATTTTATGTTCGTGTACTTTATCATGAGCATCGTGTACTCCTTGTATTTGTGACATTCGTGTACAAATCGTATAAAATCGTGTACTCTCATGTGCTCACATGACCTTCGTGTATATTACTCATCGTATACAATAACATAACTTGACTGGATCCTTGTGTATTGATTGGGGGCGGGGGAGTAGAAGTGGTTATGTACTCAATCTTGTAGCTTATTCGTGTATAACCTCTGTAGATTACTCGTGTACAATATCATACCATTTACATAACCAAATTGTGCTCTAAATCACTAGTCACTTATAGTTCTTACCTACCATATATATATTTCCAGTTTATAAATATCTCTCATATTTTCATGTACATCATGTTGTTCTTTCAGTTTCATGTATCTTACTCTTTAGCATATTTATATTTTCTAACCTGTTATGATTTGTTGAGATGTATTGTGCTCGCTCCTGTCCTGACTGGACATGTTGAAAATATTATAGAGGATGAGGATGAGGCGTTCTGTTTCACATATTATGGGACTACCTTAAAGGATTGTTGTGACCTGGACCAGCAGCAGGATCCCTTAGCAGTGGATGACACCCCTTTAGTCTAGGATGTCTTTTCATTGTATTTACTCTGGATTACTGTATTTGAGATTTGAGATGTTATCTGGATTTGTGATATCTTAGACACTTAGACCTCTATCTGGTTGTATCTCTGTGGATTCATTTCATTTCATATCTATCTATCTATCTATCTTATCGTTTACTGCCTTAGATGTGATTGAGACTGTATTCTGTTATGTCACCTCCATTCGGAGTGTATATACTGTACAGGTACCTTATATTGTTAGATGTTGTCACCTATAGCGTTCTACCGCCGACACTGCGGCATAGGTTGAATGTAACCACTTCTCGTGCCCTTACTCTAGGGTGCGGGTCGTGACAGTGGGCCCACCAAAATAGCGTTCTTGTCGACCTTTTCAGAATCATACCAAACTTGGCTCACAGGACCAAAAAAATGATACGAGCCCAGTGACACAAGTTTCATCGCGATGTGACAAACGTGCACAAAGTAATTAATTTTTTACAAAGGGGCTGATACGGTGTACCTCTACCGATACGCCTCAAATTCTTCATGAGTCCACACGTTCGCAACATCCGTACGCACCTTTTGATGCATGTCACTTCTTGTTCCCGAAATACATAATTTTTTTGTATTTTTTTTGGATATGGTATCTGGCACCTGTATCTTGATTGCATGTATCCTGTATTTGTACCTGGTCATAGCATGGAACAATATCTTATCACGGATTAGTGTGCCATCCGTTGTCTTTATTTGATTGTAGGCATAGTTTACTGTTTCGATAATAGAATTTCTGGACCGTGTTGTGGTTAAATTTTTATTTAATTAATTAATTTAATTAGTTTTATCATGTAGCATTTAACATGTCATTAGTCATATGGTTAGGACATGCTTAGGATTAGGTTTTAGTTGAGCTAACCGATCCCACTATAAATAATCTTTTTTCTCTCTTTCCCTCTTTTCATTCATTCTCATTTTTATTTTAACCTAAAGCAACCCACAGGCAAGTACATCTTGCACAAATGAGAGACCATCTTGCTCATTTTACTTTCTTTGATGTTGTTTTGATATTTTTTTAGTTTATATTATAGATCTCTACATTCTTTACATGTTTAGTACTTGGTGTTTTCGATTTTAATGGCTAGTTTTGTGTAGATCTAAGTTTCTAAAACTAGAGTTTTATGGGTTTTTGTCACGACCCACACCCGAATATTCGGGCACGAGTACATGGGCCATTCCTAGTCTACACCGTAGTATCGGTGGTAGAACGCTGTCAAGTAACCAATAAATATCTACAATATCTAGATGATCTACAACGACAATATGTACTCCAATCACAAGCATCTAAGAAGATATGAATAAGAAGAGATAACAATATCACTAGAACAACTAGAATCTACAAAAGATCATATAAGACAAGAATGTATCAGAGACAAACAATAACAAACTAAAATAGCTACCAGGCCTAGAACTCCTAGGAGACAACTCACGGTGAAAGAATATCGAGATCCGCCTCAGGTAGCATCATCCTGCAGTCCAATAATGTAGGGCATAACAATTTTTAAAATTTTGTCAACGTATCCAGTCAGGATGGAAACGAGTACATCAACTAACAACAGTTCCAAATGAATTGACAAATACTATAAGAGGCAATTATAATGGAATACAAGATGAAATATCAAGACTGAAAATAAAGTAGTACATGTGAAACTGGATATCATGTCAGGGTGTAAAATACTGGAATGTAAAGCAATACAGGAATATCTGATGTACAAAGTAAATATAAATAGTGCTTTGAGATATTAGAGCGTTATGCGATCGGCTTGGGTCAGGATCATGCTGTTCCATTTGGTCGGCTATGAACATAAAATATATATGTAGGATCAGGCCGGCCACAATAGAAAGCTATGCACAAAAATTATGAGGTCAGGCTACACCCTACGTGCAGTGAGGGTGGAGCTATGCACATAAAGTAACAGGAGGGATATTGATCACATAACCTCTAATAACTCCCCATCCCCGAATAGTATAATGGATCCGGACATAACACATCATGACATGAGATTCAAAAGCAGGGGGTCAAGTAAAACACTACAAGCAGAGCTGCGACGGTAAAGATACAAGTCGACGAAGTTGGATCCACAAAAGTGTCCAAAATATACACAATTTAAATGGTCAACTTGGTGACAGGTTTTGATGTATCAAACGATCAAATTAACATTTGAAACTTGAGAGAAGCGAAGGGGTATATACTGAGATTGTGATGAAGGAAAGAGTTCGTCGATCCAACGGTCGAATTGTCCAAAAAATGCGTGCGAAGTCGCTACCACGAATTGTATTTTTTGAATTCAAAATACGTACGTTATGGCGGGATTTGATGAAAATGTTGAAATCGTCACATTGTCGGCACGGTGAGAAGCTACTGGCCAAGAGGGTGGCACATGGGTTGTCGTCGGTGACCAGAGGTGGCGCATGGCGGTCGTTGGAGGCGTGGCCAGTTGTAGCATTCACTGCTATGACAGCAAACAACTGTGCATACATGCAGCATGGCACGTACGATCGATCATAGGACGTATGATGGATCGCACGTATGGCTGGCCTGGGGTCGTCTGGGCTTGCCACGTGGTGTGGTACACGAGGGGACGTGCACGAAGTGGTCACAGTGGCACAATATCGATGCGACCAGCCACAATGTCAGCGACAACAGTAGCTATGGCAGCGTCTGCTGCATGGGGGCACGTGGCTGTACGGAGGCACGATACAGCAGCACTAGGGCAGTAGTAGCAGTAGCCATAACTGCTCGCAATAGCAGTAAAAGCAGGTGTATAAGGCTATCGGGGGGCAATTTTAGGAGAAAAAAGAAGGAGATGGTTATGGTGATGAGATGGTGGTGATGGTGATAGTTATGGTGATGCAGAGATGGTGGTGAAGAAGAAGAGGAGAAGAATGGGTTGTCTGCTAGGGGTGTTTAGAAGAAAGAAGAGAGAAGTTGAGGAGGAGGAAGAAGTTGTCGGCTGAGATGGAGGAGGATTTGAAGCTGATGTTGTATTTAAGGAGGGAGGAGAGAGAAGAGAGGTTGAGTAAAGAAGGGGTATATGAGTTGGAAAGAGAGAGAGAGAGAGAGAGAGAGAGGGGTGAGTGATCTCTCCAAAAGTAAAGAGAGAGAATGCATTTGGGGATTAGGGCCGGCCAAGGGGGTATGTGAGTGAGTGCCATGTGGGAATAGGTGGTTGTGATAAGTTGGAGTTGAATCAATGGCTAGGATTAAGTATAGCTATATTAGTCATAATTTAGGAATTAACCAATGTAGTTGTCCTTGAATACTTTTGAGTGGATACACTAGGTGTTTGGTGTTTTGTATAGGGATGAGTGTGTTGGTATTCATGATGGGATAACACTTAGGTTTGGTTCGATTGAGTCGGGTTGGGTCAAAGTCGGGCTTGGCGCGATAAATGGCTTAAATTTAGCCACTTATGATCATGGGTAAATAAGTAGCATACGGGAGCTCAATTGAATGGTACACAGGTGTCATGTGGGTAGTAGGCTTATGTGGGTCATGTCCATATTTTGGGTCAAAATGGTGTCCCCAATTCAAGTCAAAAATAAATGTGACTCTGTGTCAGGAAAGTTGTACGATAAAAATAAAGCATAAGATAGTTTGTCTGAGTGGGACACGAAGGTCATGGTGTCAGGTATCTTGACTAGATCATGCACGTGAAGTTGGTTTTGAGAAAACAAATAGTCTTGTGCTCCTAAATTAAAAGTCATGGCAATGTGCATATGATAATCATAAATAAAAAGGAGAATGGTCAAATGGCCTAAATTGATTCGAAAGTTGTGTGATGCAAATATAGTATAAGAAAACAAGTTTAAGTGAGACATGATTTATCAAAATGATGATAATCTTGTCTACTACAAACTCATAAAGAAAGTTTTCAGAGATTGACACCTCTGACGCTCCAGAAATCAAAGTCACAAAAAAGAACATTTAATGATCAAAATAATTAAATAACAATATTTATTGAAAATAATTAATTTAGAAAAATTTAAAATAAACCCTAAAATTTAGGGGGCTCATAGTTTTTATAGTTTTAATCTATCAAACTTGGTTGTTTTCAAAAACTAAGTATTCCATGTTGTAGAGAATTTAATTCTATTCAGTTTTGGCTTTTATTTTGTCCAATTTCGAGTTTAAGAACCAAAGTTATGGACATTGGAAGTTTGAGAACTCTATGGCCACAAGCTTGCTCTTCTGGGACGATGAATCCCCCTCGCGTGATGCATGCCTGTACATCGTGCACCCGTACCCGTATGCCATGCACCCGTGCCCTGCTTACCGTGCACCCTCCCCCCCGTGGGCCAGTTTGTCCCCGTGCGCTGCGAGAACATGCGCGCCGCTTGTCATATACTAGCGCCCCGCACCATAGGCCAGTTTGTCCCCACGTACCGTGCACTCGCATCCTGCACGTCGTGGGCCAGTCTATCCCCGTGCATCGAGAGCACACGTGCGCCGCTGCCCGTGCCCCATAAACCCGAGCCCCGTACGTCGTGCACCCGTTCCCCGTTCTCTGTGGGCCAGTTTGTCCTTGTGCACTGCGAGCACATGCACCCCACGTGCCCGTACACCATGCACTTGTTCCCCGCACACCGTAGGCCTGTGCCACGTGCGTCATACACTAGATTGTCCTAGTACATGGTTTTCTATGTGCCCATGCGACTGTTTTGCTGATTTTTATATTTTATCTAGTTTAATGATTTCTTGTCCTGACCTTTGTGTGCCACGAGTAACTTTGACTCGCATGTCCTATTTGACCTCTGTGCAAGGAGGGTTCTATATGACTTTCTGACTTGACCGTGTTCCTGACTTGACCATGTTCCTGACTTGATTACCTATATACATGCTGGTACCTTTTCTAAGTGTATACTGAGGTACAATATTAGTGTGCACTGAGGTACTATCAAATGAGTACACTGAGGTGTGACTCTTCGTGCTAAGTGATCTTGCCTATTATATGTCAATACATTCATGATTTCCAGCACAAGCATGGTAATTGGTCAGTAATATTAGCGTGGTATATTGATTATTGTTTGATACATTACACAAAAGGGATGTAGGACTTCTTGAGCCGATGTGGATCCATACTTAGGGTATGATGATTGTTTGTTTGATGCATTACTTTAAGCATGGATCTAGATTTGGGACTCTTTGAGCCGAATGTAGAATCATACTTAGGGTACACGTACTATGGTACAACATATAGGGGGATGACCATGTGACCACGACATATGATTCCAAGACTAATATAAGGTTAATTTAAGCAACTCTAATTGGTAGAAGTATTGGGTGGAAACGGAATCTCGAGATTGTGCATGACAAGCTACAACCCAGACAACGGTAATGGCGTACCAACTGGCTACCACGAATACTGTACAATCATCCGCACTAGTGGAGTGCTATATCTGATTAGTGTATATCGAGCTAGTTCTCCCTGTACGAGAGCTGGAACCGTTACTGTTTGTCTTAGCGTAGTGGCCTTTCAAGGGACCGATGTATTTAGTGCATGATTATTATTAATTGGTTTCAGCTAGCCATTACTTGGATACTGGCACGATCTGAGGATTCCTATATTATATGCATTACTGGGATAACTCAGATAAATTATAGAAAGCCGTAGGATTGATTGGCCACTTGTAAATTGACTTACTTACGATCTGTTTCTTCTATTAGTAGCCGAGGGACATGGACTGTCATGGTGCATAGTCCAACCATGTCCTCGTTTGGTTGTTGGGTGGGCTATTGTGCTATGACATGCTATGGATTGAAGATAAGATGAGAAGCCTATAACCTGACCATGATTATAAGATGTACTCTATCTCGACACGATTATGACACATTTTGTCCTTGTTTGGTTGTAAGAGTGTCGCATTATCTCGATGATATTATATAAGCCTATAATTCTTGGCCTAGGTCTTATTTATTGCTTGGGTTTTGTCTTATTCATTATGTGATCCTTTATGGTACTTGCTATTCGGGACATGATCCTACTGGTTTTGTTTGGCCAGATCTCATAGCGGTGTCTGAGGATCCAGCTTTCTTCCATGAAGATGGTGTATACTAGAAGCATGGCCGTCGGAGGACATGAGTGGGTTTCTTCTTCACCGCTCTGATATCTTCTATTTTGTACTTGGAGTTTAGCCACCGACACCTGTTTAGCTGAAAGCTCTGGATATTTAGTTTTCTTTACATAATTACAATTAATCAGACTATAGCTGACTATGGTTACGTATTATTGACTCTAGGCACTAGCTCGTCATTTTGTATAACTAGTCTCATAAATCGTTTTGATGAAGCGTCTAGTATACCTTACTACTTTATCTTACATGATCATTATTACTGCTTCTTGATTGATTGATTGAGATATAGATGCTCTGTGAGACCATGTAAGACTTGATTGTAGCATGCATCCCCTAGTCTCTTGACAGCTGTAATCGTCGTATGGCGTCTTCGTACCTCATACGGGATAGCTATCCTAGTCCGTCCCCGTATTTTGGTACTAGGGCGTGACAAGGTTATAGTGGTGGCCAATGTAGGTCTAATTTTCAGACTTGTCGGGTGTTGCGATTATAGGAGTCTTAATCAAAAATATGTTCCCTTTGATCTCTTGATTCGTCTTTTCTTTCCCCAATCTTGATTGGTAACTTAATTATCATCCCCGATTCCTTCTCGTCCTGTCTTTTGATATCTTGTATCTTTTCCTCTAGGGGTGCCTCATTCTCGATTATTGGAGGAGCAGGCATGGAAGAGCATCTAGTAGAGCAGAGTCCAATGGAAGATCAGCAGGGGCAACACCTGTACCTGGTGTGGACATACACAAAAAAAGAAGAAAAATGATGTCTTTTCTTTTATTGGCGCACAACACCACAAATCTAGTACGCCTGAGAGATCCTGCGCTGAGGATCCTCGAGTATAAAAAAGAATTCTAGGAAATGGGACGATGGAGATCGAGCGGCAGTTGCTCCTTTACTCCGTTGACACTCCTATTACAAAAATGGGAGAAAACCTAAGAAAATTGCTAACTCTCGGCTCACTAGCAAGAAGTGCAGCAATTTGGTTCTTGAAAATGCTCTCCGTTCTGTGTGTTTGAAGAGGGATAAGGTCCCCCTTTTATAGTCATTCCTGAGCTGGAATGGTGTTATACGCCCACATGAAGAAACACGCTAGTTTTTATGTAGGCGCATAGTCCTGCTTTGGGTGCATAGGACGTAGGCGCATACAGGCTGCGAGATCGTGGGTTGGTCATGGCATTGACGTGGCCGCATGCTTCGGTGTACGAATGCTCGTGGAGACTGACGTGGCCGTGTGCTTTGGTGCACATTTTGATCATGGCTTTGACTAAGTCAGGCTTGGGCGCATAGCCATATCTCAGGCTATGCGCCCTCCTTTCGGGGGAGTTAGTCTTGGTCGCATAGAACTTCACTGGCTGGGCACATAAAGTTATACTGACTAGGCACATGAAGCTTCGTTGGCTGGGCGCATGAAGCTATACAGACTTTGGCGCATGAAGCTTCGTTGGCTGGGCGCATAGAGCTTCACTGACTGGTACGAATGGGGCTTCACTGACTTGGGCGCATGGAGCTATACTGACTTGGGCACATGGGGCTTCATTTGCTGAAAAATTTTCATGCTTCTACACCTGGACAGATTCATAACGAGCCAGTTATCGTGTATGAGCTAGTTGAGCAGCAGAGGCCAAAGGTTCCAGTACCTCCAGTAATGCCGACAGTACCAGTAGTATTCGACACACCGGCATTATTACAGTTCATTAGGGGGTTATTGGAAACCCCGCAACACCAGATGATAGTCCAACAACATCAGCAAGTGCAGAACCAGGAACAAAATTTTCTATTGAACCAGGGCTTGCAGGTAGCCCTAGATAAAAGTGAGAAGACATATTCGGGTGCATCGATTCGGTTTTGCTGACTCAACCTGAGGCATTTGGATGGCACGAAGGATGCCATTACGACGGATGCATGGTTACAGGATACAGAGGCTATCTTAGCGGTGGCTAAGGTTCCAATCGAGGAGCACAGAGATAAGGTCCGGTTGTAGCTTCAGGACCTTGTCCACGATTGGTGGGCATCAGTAGAATTTGGCTTAAGGCATCATATTTCTTGGGATAGCTTCAGGACCAGGTTCAGGACCAAGTACTTTGGCATCGTGCAGCAGTTCGAGCTTCAGCAGAGGTTCATCGGTCTCAAGAAGGTCGACTGGACAGTAGATGGATATGTAGCGGAGTTCTGTAGGCAGAGTAGATTTACCACTACAACGATGGCGATGGAGCCAGATAGGGCAATGAGGTTCCAGTAGGGACTTAAAGATTATACAACTGGTAGAGGGACATGACTACCAGACATTCGATGCAGTATTGACGGTGGCTTGGAGGCACAAGCTTACTATACAAAGGTTGTCAGTAAGTACTCGAGGCCAAAAAAGGTCTCATGCACAAAGTGGAGGAGAGCCAGTACCAAGGACGTCAGCACCACCGCCTGGCATTCGTATTCGTAATACAATGTCGGTCATAATAGTTATGACTGTACCTGTTCGACAATAGCAGCCAAGGCACCAGCAGTACCAAGGGGCACCGGTGGGTTAAATTTATTACGGCAAGGAAGGACACACACAAAAAATGTGTTAGTCAGCGAATGGGCAGTGCTTGAAGTATGTAGGATCAGACCACTTTATAGCGAATTGCTCACAGATGCAGAGGACATGAGGGCCAGCTCAACATTTTTCGACATTGCCAACTTCGAATGTAGTACTTTATAAAGGGCCAACACTTGCAGTGACGCCATTAGCCCAACGTCCCCTACTGACACAGGCTCACATGTTTTGGGAGAGGCAGCATCAAGGTCAGCAGAGGCCACAACATTATGGCCAGGGAAGGTAGCAACAGGGGGTTCAACAGGTTCAGAGGCAGGCAAAGTTTGGAGTATTTTAGCAGAGTTTGGAGGAAGGCGGACATATTGCAGGTATATTTTGAGTACTCATTGTTATATTTCTTTGAGTTCTATATTCGTCGAGTGAAAGCAACTTTCTCATCTCACTCAACTGCTCTCGTATCACATGATATGTGATTTTTATCATGTGTCCTGATTACGAGAGTACGTCCTGGGCATAGATTTGTTCTTGATTAAGTCATTGGTTCCGACTTATCTCAAGCTTGACCCTTGTCCACTTTGGGAGTCAGCTAGGACAGCGAGGACGAATTTCTACAAAACTAACTCGGAAGGCATATTTTATTCGTATGCCTCCAATCACTTTCCTTCTAGAGTATGATTACTATTGTTGTTTCTTTCGTTATCTGTTCATGTGCTATGCATTGCTTAATAATTCTGCTTGCTGTATGTCTGGGTGTATTTCATGATCGAAAAGCGCGCTCGACTCGTCTTATCAAAATTTCGAGGATGTAATTTTTCTAAGGAGGGTAGAGATGTTGCTTTCTATTTCCGAAATACGTAATTATTTTTGCATTTTTTCTGTATATGATATCTGGCACCTGTATCTTGATTGCTTGTATCATGTATTTGTACCTGGTCATGGCACGGAACAATATATCTCGTCATGGATTAGTGTGACATCCCTTGTCTTTATTTGGTTGTAGGCGTGGTTCACTGCTTCAATGATAGGATTTTTGGATTGTGTTATGGTTAGGATTTTGTTTATTTAATTAATTAAATTAGTTTTATCTAGTAGTAATTAACATGTCATTAGTCAGATATGCTTAGGATTAGGGTTTAGTTGAGCCAACCCATCCCACTATAAATAATCTCTTCCTTCCTCTCTCTCCTCATTTATTCTTATTTTTATTTTTGCTCAAAGCAATCCATAGGCAAGTATATCTTACCCAAATAAGAGACCATTTTGCTTATTTTAATTTCTTTGCTGTTGTTTTGATATTTTTAGTTCATATTATAGATCTCTACATTCTCTATAAGTTTAGTACTTGGTATTTTTGATTTTAATGGCTAGTTTTGTGTAGATCTAAGTTTCTAAAACTAGGGTCTTATGGGTTTTCATGGTTTTGATCTATCAAACTTGGTTTTTTTTTTCAAAAACTAATTATTTTATGTTGTAGAGAATTTGATTTATTCAGTTTTGGCTTTCATTTCGTCAAATTTTGAGTTCTAGAACTCAAGTTATGGACATTGGAAGTTTGAGAACTCCATGGCCATAAGCTTGCTGTTCTGGAATGATGACTCCTTCCCATGCGTCGCATTCCCGTGCGTTGTGCACTCGCATCCTGTGCACCGTACACCCGTGCCCCGCGTTTCGTGCACCCGTGTCATGTCCCGGTTCCGCAGAACCGATCGTCATCGCTAAGGTGTGATGCCGTGTGAGCCTAGGTTGTGCTCACGTAAGGTGGATTCCATAACAGCCGATTACAGCAGCTTTGCGCGGGGTCGTCGCATAGAAGTCCCAAGCGAAAAAGTTGAATAACACCAAGACATATACAAAATGATCCACTTTATTGATATTGAAACAAGATTATAAGGGCACGAAGCCAGGATTACAAGTCGCTCAAGCTCACTTTCTCTCAATTTATAATCACTCAGCTCTCTCTCAGAATACAAGTCACTCTGCTCTCTCTCATCTTTCAATACAATATAACGAGCCAACAGATGCGTCAGAAGGTGATGTCCATACATTATGCCCCGAATAGGTGAAGTCTTCAATACAGTTGCACGCCTCAAAACGCTAAGGAACTCCATACCTCAGTGCGTCCAAGCGAGCTCCGTCCCGACGAACAAGTACCTGTAACCTGTACATGAAAACTGTTGGGTGGTCAGTACACAACCATACTGGTGGTATGAGATCCATGTCCACCCATACAAAACCAACTCGTTCATTTATTGAGTGCAACTTATTTTTCAGATTGTCTTTCTAATCTTGTCTTAGGATTAGTTTTAGGACATAGACGCCTAGCCTATTTGATTCCTCGACGACATAGTCGTGCCATAAATTTCTTCGTGTAACATAATCGAAGTAGCGCCTCACCACTTAGTAACTTAACCAAACATCATGTTGCAACAATGTGGTTGGGCCAAGACTCAGTCCATACCTTAACATTGAGGTTGTGCCTCGCAACTCAACATGACTTAATCAAAACTTGCCTTCTGGCCTTTCCTAATTTAACTCAAATGACTAAATCTCAACTTATGCAACTCTGTGTCAGCGACTCAATACTCGATGCCACACCTCGTGTCGAAGCACGTACCCTTGTCGTAGCTAAATCTTAGGCTTTTTATTTGTGTTACAAACCGTACACACATTTGTTCAACTCATTCGTGCCGTGCTTCTTCGACTAAACCACTACCGTACATACACTTCTTTTACTCAATCTAAGGCATGCACGCGGATCGTCGCTATTATACCGAATCATCTATATGAAAGGTCACTATAAAGTCTAGCTATACCCGGACCCTTTGGATAAGACGGTATGTGCTTAAATGAGGTACGAACTCGAACTACATTTCTCGTACATACCCTCTATACGGTGCCCCCTTCAGCCTAGGTATTTGCACTCCCCCTAAAAGTTCCACAAGAAAGTTCTCCCTAGGTACGAATCAATCCCAGTTCCTCAATCATCGTTCGAGAACCAAACCTTGTGCACAAGTTGTCCAATGACCATACAAGACTCGACTTACTCTCTCGCAGAGTCATACCTTCTTAATTATCTTACTTTTTGTATTCCGTTAGGGACTCCCAAACTAGGGACTACCTCAACGACTACCGGTCGCATGAATTTTCCATCTTTGAAACCCAAGAAACGGCTACTACATAGCCTTCCTACTTGACTTGAACAAGACATGTTCCATCCATGCCATAGACCATATCATACTCTATGTGATGTACTGTGGAATCATGAGACATATTACTTGGATAAACCGTATACCATGCCTTAACCCAACTATGTTCAGTACAACACTGCCGCCCAAGTCATATTCTATATGACGAGCCTTAAGACCGTTGGATCGTGCACGTGTTCAACTTGAACAACCAAGTTCTTTAGGTGCCTTGAATGATGCCGTAAACCGTGCGATTACAATTTAACCCATGGATAAACAAAGGCTATCCCAAGCCTTACACCGTAGAAATGTACATTGAAACTTGTGGACATCTATGCTATACCCAGCATTGGACGGTGGGATAGTACATGCTTTATCAAGCATTTATATCATGCGACGCCTATGACTATGCTAAGTTTATAGTCTTGTGGCAAATAGACCAACTTTTCCTTCTCCCAAGCTATGGAACGAAGGACCGACTGTCAATTTGAAAGCCATTATGGGATGATATCTATATAGCAACTCGACCATTCCATGTTCTACTCATTTGACTCAATACGAGAATTTTTCTTTAGCTATGTGGGTTTATCTCTTTTATTAGCATACCTACTCAGAGCAACTGAAAATATCCAATTATTAGTGTGAAGGCCAAACTGAAGCAAGTTCACCGAAGGTACCCACCTGATCGGGGATTTGTTTCGGCCGAATGGGACTTCGAGCAAGACGCTGCATGGCTAAGTCAAAACGTCGTTGCGTTTCGATTCCTCCGGTTGAATTAAGCAGGATGGGGCATTACATTATACACCACTCAGAAAAAGTTTCATCCTCGAAACTTATTGAGTACACACTCATCGATTTGTCACTTGATTCAACATTCAATGATTCTCGCACACACTCCTCTATGCGTTTCTTCAATCCGAGCCATGCTCGTGCCTTAGTTATTTTTTTATATCGAACAACTATATCTCAAACTTGGGGTAACTTATTCTTATCGTGCGCACAGACAACTTAGTTCTAGGGCGAACCATTTAATGAACATCACTATCATTTTTTGAATCAAAATTTCATCAAGTATTTTATTCGCATCTCTTAGTCAAAAACCAGTGCTACTCCATCTTAACCAATCTCCGAAACCTGACTTGCATCTATGCCTCAATCAATATTCAAGTTTATTTCAAATCCAACGATTGTACTACCGTCAGTATTTTATTTTGAAACACATGATCTCAAAGTCCTTGATACTGTTCTGTTCCCTTAGTCAAACTTGAATTCAATGTATCACTTAGTTAAATTGTGCACATATTTAAGGCGTTCCTAAAAAATATACATTTCAGCCAAGATAGTGAATCCAATTCCACATATTTGATTCATCCTATCAATCCTAAAATCAATCATACCGATGCTACCTCTCAAAACATGAATGTCTTACCTAACCGCTAGGCCATCTCTACAGGATAAAGCCAACGTCAGTATTGGAATCACCGTTCCCAGACAGTAATATCAACAATGACCCCAATCCTAAGGTCAAACCAAAGTTAATAGTACATGATTTTCTTCCTAAGCTCGCATCATTTCGATTTATAAACTTCGAGCATAGATTCCTCCTATTCGGATTCTCAGCATTCAGTCCAGGGGTCCAAGTCATTAAACAAATCCATCCTACTATAAGTTCTGCTCAACCAAACCCTCTACATATCACTATCGCACGTCCAAACTAGCAATTCACATAGTCTATCTCTTTAAACATGTTCGATATAATCCACCTATCCATCCTATCCAAGTCAAGTACACCACGACATGATTTGTTACAAAACCATAATTCTCATACCATATTTTCTAAGTCTTTTAACACAATTCATGTATTCGATCACAAGATTGTTTAGCATAACAATATGTCATGCCCAATCTCCTGCAAGTCCGATTATCCACGTTGGACATGAAATCGTTCTCATCGAGGCGTAAATCTTACTTTAAGTCAAAACTAATTTATTTTTGATATCCACAATGGATCTACTCAATACTCGAACTTACTTTGTCGTCAATCACAAGTCCAACTAATCCTCGAATTCACCTTCTCATCAAACCACAAGTCAACATAATCCAATTTCCATACCCTGATCCTCCGTAAGTTCGATCACTATGTCATGCCCTAGTTGTCGTGGGCCAGTTTGTCCCAGTGTACCGTGAGCACAATGCGCTGTGCACCCGTGTCCCTGGCATCGTAGGCCTGTTTGTTCCCGTGCGTCGTGTACCTGCGCCCCGTGCACCCACGCCCCGTGCACCCGTTCCCTACGTACCGTGAGTACACGTGCACCATGTGCCTGTGTGCCATGCACCCGTTCCCCCTACGCCGTGGTCTTGTGCCACGCATGCCATGCACCAGATTATCCCAGCACATTGTTTTCTATGTTCCCATGTGCTTGTTGTGATGATTTTGATATTTTATCTAGTTTTCGATAATTTAATTGTATAACCTTGATTTTCTGTCTTGACCTTAATGTGCCACGAGCAACATAGACTTGCTTGTCCTATGTGACCTCTGTGCCATGAGGGTTCCATGTAACTTCCTGACTTGACCGTGTTCCTAACTTGACCATGTTCCTGACTTGATTACCTATATACGTGCTGGTACTTTTATAAGTATGTAATAAGGTACAATATTAGTGTTTTGGTGCTATTAAATGAGTGCACGGAGGTGTGGCTCTTCGTGCTAAGTGATCTTGTCTATTATATGTCAGTCATTTATGTTTTCCAGCATAGTCATGGTAATTGGACAGTAATATTGGCGTGGTATATTGGTTGTTGTTTGATGCATTAGACTAAGGGTAGATCCATATGTGGGGCTCCTTGAGCCGAAGTGGATTCATACTTAGGGTATGATGATTGTTTGTTTAATGCATTACCGTAAGCATGGATCTAGATTTGGGACTCTTTGAGAAGAGTGTAAAATTAATTTAGGGTACACATATTATGGTACGATATATAGGAGATGACTATGTGACCACGATATATGGTTCCAAGACCAATATAGGGTTAATTTAAGCAACTCGAATCGGTATAAGCATTGGGTGGGAACAAAATCTCGAGATCGTGTATGACAAGCCACCACCTAAAAAATTATTTATGGCGTGCCGGCTGGCCACCACGGATACTGTATAGTCATCCGTACTAGTGGAGTGTTGTATCTGATTAGTATATGAGAGTTGGAGCCATTACTCCTTATCTTAGCACGATGGCCTTTCGAAGGACCGATACATTTAGTGCATGAGTATTATTAATTGGTTCGGCTAGCCATTGCATGGATACTATATGTTCCGAGGATTCCTATATTATAGGCATTAATGGGATAAACCAGACAAATCATAAAAAGTCATAAGATTGATTGGCCGC
Organism: Iris pallida; assembly: GCA_029216955.1. Lineage (NCBI taxonomy): Eukaryota > Viridiplantae > Streptophyta > Magnoliopsida > Asparagales > Iridaceae > Iris > Iris pallida. The sequence goes on from JANAVB010011999.1 coordinate 9,206,523, forward strand.
TTGTAAATCTACTTGCTTGCGATATGTTTCTTCTGTTAATAAACGAGGGACATGGACTGTCATAGTGCATGTTCCAACCCATATCCTTGTTTGGTTGTTGGGTTGGGGTATTGTACTATGACAAGCTATGGACCAAAGTTGCGATCAGAATCCTATAACCTGACCATGATTATAGGATGTACTCTATCTCGGCCCGATTACGACAACCTTTGTCATTGTTTAGTTGTAAGGGTGTCGCATTATCTCGATGATATTATATAAGCCTATAGTTCTCGTCCTAGGTCTTATTTATTGCTTAGATTTTATCTTATTCATTATGTGCTCCCTTTTAGTACTTTCTATTCGGGGCCTGACCCTGCTGGTTTTATTTGGCCAGATCTCTTGGCAACGCTTGAGGATCCAGCTTTCTTTCTTGAAGATGTGCATACTAGAAGCATAGCCGTCAGAGGACATGAGTGTGTTTCTTCTTCACCGCTCTGATATCTTCTATTTCTTACTTGGAATTTACCCATTAGCACCTATTTAGCCGACAGTTCTGGACATTTAGTTCCCTTTACATATTGTATTAATCAGACTATAGCTGACTACGATTATGTATCATTGACTTTCGGTACTAGCTCGTCATTTTGTATAGCTAGTCTCTTGAATCGTTTTAATGAAGCTTCGGGGACACCTTACTGCTTTATCTTATATGATCTTATTACTGCTTCTTGATTTATTGATTGAGATATAGATGCACTGTGAGACTATAGGAGACTTGATTGTAGCATGCACCCCTAATCTCTTAACAGTCGTAATCGCCATATGACGTCTTCGTACCTCATATGGGGTAGCTGGCCATCTCCATTTTCGCTACTGGGCCGTGAAAATGCTCTCGGGTTGTGACGAAGTCACTCGGTTTGTTGGGATGAACCCTGTATCGGTTGGTTTAAAGAAAATTTTAAACTATTTTTATTGGTTTTTCTCTGTGATTTCAGATTGATTTATCTCAAAAATCGATAGATGAAATTGAAAACTGTAAAAAAGGATTTAAAGATGTATAGGTTTTCTAAAAAGCTGTTAAGCTAGGTTTCAAAAAATCCAAT
>JANAVB010011999.1:9210107-9382405 GCA_029216955.1 Iris pallida
GTACGTTATCATCAGTAGGAAGTCGACCAAGTAGAATCCTCCATAGTAATACTGACCATTTGGAAGGCATGCAAGTACTCCAAATGTGCTTGAATCTATTATCAACTGGGAATGCGGGTCTAATAGATCTCCACGCCGAGGAGACCGTGAATCTAGGATCAGGGAGCCAATGTGGACCTTCACCACCTTCCTCGATCAGTTGGAATCTCTCTTCTAAATCAATGTCCACAAGTAGATGATGCCATATATATGAAGCTTTTGAATTGGTTCTATCTTGACTCGGATGGATGTAGGGAAAGTATTTCATCTTCATAAACGACGTCCAAAGTAACTCATGTGATCGCAATTTCCACCAAAGTTTCACTGTGAAAGCATCGAAGACATCCCTGAGTCGCTAATACCAAGACCCCCCTCCTCATGTGGTCTAGCTATTTGATTCCATCCTATCCATGAATGTTTTCATATACCATCCTTCGATCCCCATAGAAATTCACTAAACATGGCTTCAATTTGAGTAAGAATACTCACAGGAGGATTACTCGCCGCAAGACAATATATAGGAATGGAGGATAAAACTGATTTTATGATAATAAGCTTACCCCCAGGAGAAAGTGTTTTGTTGTGCCACCCCTCTATTTTGCTGCATACTTTGTCTTTGAGCTCTTCGAATATAGCCGCATTCCGTCTTCCTGCTATTAGCGGACATCCTAGATAGGTGATAGGAGGATTTGTGATCTGATACCCAGTCAATGTACTCAGTGAATAGCCCTTGTCTTCAAAAAAATCATCTGGAACACAGATTGCAGATTTGGAGGAGTTGGCAAGTTGTCCCGAAGCTCTCTCATACCTCTATAAAACCGTCATAAGAAGCTGGATAGATCGCTTATCACCACCAGAGAAGATAATGATATCATCGGCATAAGCCAGATGCGTTACTCTGGGGCAGCCGCTAGGAGAATAATATGGAGTAAAACCTGGATGTGATGCAAGCCTCTGTAAATTCTTGCTTAATGATTCAGCCGATATCACGAAGAGCAAAGGCGACAGAGGATCCCCTTGGCGCAACCTCCTGAAAGCCTGAAAGTATCCCAACATACTGCCATTGATCATAGTCGAGAACTACACATTTTTACCAAATGAAGGATCATATTGATCCAAGTCTCATTGAAACCAAGTCTACAAAGGGTGGCTAGTAGAAATCTCTAATTGACACGGTCATACGCCTTGCTCATATCAAGTTTGATGGCTGTATTTCGACCCCAGTTGTCATGTCCTAGCATACTGAACATCTCTTGAGCAAGAATAATGTTGTCCACAATCTCCCTTCCCTTGATGAATCTATTTTATTCTGGGGATATAATCCTCGTCATCAGAGGAGAAAGCCTGTTTTCCAAGAGTTTGGAGAAAATCTTATTAGCAAATTGCAGAGGCTAATCGGTCGGTACTTAGTAATGGCATTAGGATGTTTGTTCTTGGGGATCAAGATGAAAAGAGTGCTGGTAATGACTTTTGGCAGTGAGAAACCATCGAAGAACATGTTGACAGCGGCCAGGACATCCTTCTTAATAATATGCCAACACTTAATGAAGAAAATGCCTGTAAATCCATCCAGCCCTGGGGCACTATGGCGATAGATCGATTTGACAGTAGCAAAGAGCTCCTCCATGGTAGGCTTCTCTGTAATAGCAGAGCTTTCCTCTTTACTGAAAACCCTAGGAAGCACGGACATGAAGTCCTCATCCTCATTCACTGGCTCTGGTAAGAACAACCGCGCATAATGGTCGTTGGAAATCTGTTGGATGTCAGCAAGTTCATTTGTAGAGGAGCCATCCTCACCCCTGATTTGGTGGATATAAAGACGACGGTGCTTATTGGACACACAGGAGTGAAAATAACCCGATTTTCTATCCCCTTGCAGATCCCACTTGAGCCTGGCCTTTTGTTTCCAGTAGGCCTCTTCAATTTGAATGTGCTGTTTGAGATGAGCCTGCACTTCCTGGATGTTAGAGCGTAGAGAAGGGTCTTGTTCGAAGGCCACCTCAGCTGCAATGACCCTGTCTTCTACAAGTTTAACAGCTTGGAATATGTCTCCAAACGTAGCATGACTCCACGACGAGAGAGCCTTCCTGGTTGCAGTAAGCCGTAGACCCAAGTTGATGAATAAATTAGGATGATACACCGATGTCCAGGCTTGCTCAACAGTTTGGGAAAATGAAGAATGAGTAGGCCAGAAAGAAAGGAATCGAAATGGTTTCCTTGGCACTGACGACGGTGCTTGAAACCGAATCAGGATAGGAGCATGATCAGACTCAGTACGATTTAAGTGATCACATGACGTGAGAGGGGCCTATTCCCACCAGTTTTTATCCATGAGCCCCCTATAAAGCCTGGATCCCTGCCGATTCGAACCCTCATCAGATTTAACCCATGTAAAGCAATTTCCAGTGAACAGGGTCTCCGCCACCCCTGCAGCCATCTGGAACTCCAGGAACTCCCGCATGGAAGCCGCATTGGGAGGAAGACCTCCAAACTTTTCTTCAATTCGAGTAATTGCATTAAAATCTCCCCCGATCAGCTAGGGAAAATGAAAGAAATTCGAGAGTCTGAGCAATAAGTCCCATAGCAAGTGGCGACCCTCCTTGGTATTACTGCCATGAACAACCGATATGAGTGATGTAGAGGGAATGAGCGGATGGGAGAAGAGAACCGATAGCGACTGCTCAGTAGACTCTGCCATTGTAATCTGTCCTTCTTTGCTGCAAAATATCCAAATATTCTCGTTGTCGTTTGTAAAAGCCATATGAAAACCTAGCTTTACTTGATAGAAATGGAGTTGGTCAGCGAAGACTTTGGGTTCGATAATGGCAAGCAGTTATGCTTTGTGTATGTGATATAGCAATTTGATTCTTTTAAGAGTCATATGATTTGCGACTCCCCTAACGTTCCAGAAAAGAATGTCAAACATTAGATGAGGATGAGGTAGATGGGATTGTAGTAGGCCTAGCTGCAGATCGAAGGACTCAAGAAGAAGGAGCCGACGACACCTTCTTTATTCTGGGTTCATTTGGTTGACTAGCTTCAGGTTCTTGGGGATCCGTCTGAGCCTCTGCTTTCTCCACTTATTGGGCCCATGATTTACTCTGGGTGGCAAGTTCTCGTTCCTCGAGCTGGTCATCAGGAAGAACCAGGTCTTGCACAGGAAGCTGGTTGGATGGAACGTTGAGGAGTGTAGAAGAAATGGTGACAGTCGTGGGGACCTTATTTGTAGCAGGCATGACGTTGGTAGCCATCTCTGTCGCGATGGTGATGGTTGCGATTTCCTTGGGGAGTGTGTCAGGCTGATTATCGTAGCCGTCACCGGGAGACGAGAGTTAAGGCGGCACGTCTGTATTGGCTTGTACCTAGGGAGCTGGGAGTTGAGATGGCACTTTGGGATTGGCTTAATAATGGGGAGCTGTGGAGGGGATCATGTAAGAGTTGATAGAAATTAATACAGCATTGGGATCAGGCGGCTGGGTTTGATCATTAAAGTGGTAGGGGGCTGATCATTAATTAGACCTCCACCTAATAGAGCTTGTAGTGAACTTTCCCCAACTGCTATTGTAATCAGGTCTTCTTCCATAGTAAACTCACGTGTACGTCGCTATGGAGAATCCCTCATTGGCTGCTTTTCCTTCTGGAGGGCTTTGCACAAAGTTCGGGCATGGCCTTGGTGTTTGTAAAAAGTGCAGTACATAGGGGAAGATTCGTATTCCATTTTTTATGAGATGCGTCTGCCATTAGAGAGGTTGATGCCGATTAATGGAGGGGAGTCTTACTTGCATCAATTTCAACAAGTATCTGAGTAACACTGGGTCGTGTCAGTTTTTCTGTGGCTCGATCAATGCGCAATGGGTTACCAATACCCTTGCCCAAGGAAAACATCGCATTCTTGTTGAAAAATTGTATGGGCAGTCCAGGAAGAGATACCCATACGGGTGCTAGTGGGGATTCCTCAGTAGGAGAGAAATCTTTGTGCCACCTGAAGAGTCTCATAGGGGCCCGAGAGATGAACCAAAGATCTTTTGATCGGAGACAAAGGAAATCTGCCTCCTCCTGAGGCCGAATACGGATGTGCTTGGGGTCAATCGATCCAAATTAAAATAGACCAGCAAACTTGAAGTTGAGGAAAGCTTTCCAAATCACGTCAATGGAAGGATGTGAGTGGGAAAACTTCCCAATAAGAGCGAAATGGAACGAATCCGCTAGGATGTTTTCCTCCTCTTCTGAGAAAGAGATGACCGGGATCCCTCGCGAAAGAAAAGGAGCCCGGATCTGTATGGTGGAGGTCGAACTAGGTGGAGCCCCAGCTACCGCCTCGGCGAACGTCTTAGCCATGAAAGGGAGGGACGCCGATGGAGCTAGTGTCTCCACTGGCGAGGACGTCGGCCCGGCCAGAGGCCAAGCCGGAGTCGTGGACGAGGTGGACGCGGCTAGGGTTTAGGCGATCGCCAAAACGGAGCTCTCATATATATATATATATATATATATATATATATATATATATATATATAGACACACACACACACACACACACACAACCATTTAAAAAATTACTCTCTAGATCAAAAATAAAAGACCAATATAATATATGTCTACATTGACATCTTTGGATGCACTGTATGACCACATGGGTTTGTGTTTGGTTCGGGTAAAGTCCGGGCTAAATTGGTATAAGCAGGTCCCCCAAAAGTCATAGTCTTAATAAATAACTAAATCATTTACATGGGTCATGTCACAATTTTGATTGCTTTTTCTAGTTGGGACATAGCTATGGCTAGGCCATCCCTAGCATGATTAATACAATAGTCAAAGCACACAAATATACTATCTGTGCCGAAATTCCTAGTCGATATGCATCTCAAAACATAACCATGACTAAAGCTATATATATATATGTATGTATATATATATATATATATATATATATATATATATATATATATATATATATATATATATATATAATATAGTATTAGGCTATTATAAATATAAAAAAAAAAAAATATATAATATAGTATTAGGCTATTATAAATATAATTATATATAAAAAAATATCCTTAATCCTATTTGGAGGTATAACATCCCAAAATATATAAAATAATTCTATTAATTCTTGGCAAACTAACATGGCTCTACCAAGTGGGGTTGGCTAGGTTAGGGTCCAAAAATATTTTCTAGTCAAATCGAACCCGGAAAGTCAATCAATGAGTCTCTTGTGTCATTCACAAATAAATATCACATGGAAACTTGCTTGAGTGGCACACCCATGGCATGTGTGTCGTAGGCTCAAAATAGGTCAAAATCATATATTAGATCAATTGGTTTTGATCTATGTCGAGTTCCAAACTCAAGTTGGAAGCTAGGTTTAGAATTGTTGTCAACGGTCGAATGGCCTAAATTTACTCAAAGTTGTGCGAAGTCAAAAGAATGTTAGGGGATAGGTTTGGATGGGACATAATATATCAAATTGAAGGTGAACTTGTCTACTTCAAAACTCATGAAGGTCGTTTCGAAAGATTGGCATTTCTTGTGGTCTAAAAATTAAAGCTACGAAAAAAACACCTATAGTCATAATTAATTATTAAAATATAATTTAATAAATATAAAATCATATAAAATAAATGAAAAAATAATTCCCAAAAATTTAGGCCCTCACAATCTACCAACCTTAAAAAAATTTTGTCCTCGAAATTAAAAACAATGCTCACTAATAATGAATCATGCTAACATAATTAGGAATAGCTCAAAGGGGTACGCTATGTCAACACGGTCTCTCCTAATCAAGTAAGTAACAATCAATCTTTAAACAATTTCCAATTCAACATTCCTAACATAAAACAATAAATTGTTACCCCTATTCGCTCCTCCAAGGTAAATTTAAACCCGGTCTCCTTCCACTCAAGTTTGTAAACTCCTAATAACCTCATCAATCGTTTCAATTATTAATTCACCACTAATGAATTGCATCGTGTTTTGAGGTCTCCTACCCACCTTTGATCACACTAGCCCATCAAACACATGCTGCCATAAAATAATTTTTATAACCCTTGCCCACTAATTACAAAAATCCATACCACTAGATACCTATGACATCTGACATCCCTTCTATCTATCAAGCAACCAAAATAAGCAAACTAATTTATACTATAACTTATGAATTTATGATAAATTCTATAAAGCACGATCATTCGTCACTCTGAAATAGGAAGGGACAAGAAGCAAAAGGTACGAGAAAGCAAAGAAAAAATAGTCGAGAGCAAATGCAAAGTTTAAGGACGGTAGAGTAATTTCTAAAAGAAATGTCAAGGCAGTTATGGATTAAAATTCCTAACCGAAATGGCTAACTCGGCTTGCATGGGCCAACAAAAATATATCTAACGCCCCAGCCCCAAAATACGTAAGACTAGGAGATCGTATACATGCCAGCTACGAATCGAGAGGACTCCAGCCCAGCTTGAATACGTATTTGATGTATTGGTCAGGTAGTTGTATCTCTATATCACTATGATAATTCTATATCTCAATCCACTGAAGATAAATCCTTCGTAAGACCAAGTGTACTAATGTTGGTCAGACACGAATACACTGAATCCCACAGACAACAAGAATAGACAATTTATAATAAAGTTGACGAAACTCTATTACAATTGTTTGAACAAGCTTATCAAGAATAAATCTCACAAAACTAGGCCATGTCAGCAAAATAAAATAATGAAAAATAAGTATAATGTTGGAGGAATAAAATGAAAGTACCAACCAAATATATACGTGAGTCGTCACAGCAACACCACCTGGATCAACGAACTTTCTCTCCAAAAGCGACTGCCTGGAGAGATCTCCATGTCCTCAGAAGACTAACAAGACACGTAATATACAAGCCTACTTCGACAATAATAACATGCATGAAGAGACAGAAAATCGTACAAGAAATAATGAATGAAGAATACAAGAATGAAACTTAAATGAAATGGTATGCCATTGAAAATCTTGCTAATAAACATGACTATGAGTAAATCGGGGTAAACCACAGATCGGTTGGGGCTCACGCCCTATCGGTCATAGCTCGATGGGGGCTCACAACCTATATTGAGTCTCAATCGCAGCTCGGTGGGGTCTCATAATAGAAAGTGGACAAGTATAGTCATCGTCTATCACAAGGTCCTCACCTAGAACTATGAGTCAAGTCAATCAAGTCATCTCAGGTCAAGTCAAGTCCATACGATACATGAGACATAATCGAGTCAATGTCAAGGGATATGTCATATGCTAAGAAATTCAATCACAAGACACATACATGAACAAGATAAGAAAATATGACAAGTAATATCGAAAATGGGAACAATCTACGTGCACGTAAAACTAGAAAATAACAACAAAATGAATCAGGAAAAATGTAATCAAGTAAGACATAAAAGAAACATCAGTATAGATATACATGTAGATACTGTAAAGTTTAGCAAGGTGTACTTGCCTGATGTAGAATTGTCCACTCCCAAATAAGCAACTAGTCAAATCAGAAGCCATGAAAGCTGAACTTCTGCAAACATCCCAGGATGCTGAAACAGACATCAACGATGTTCTTGTCATGAAAAAATGTCAAGGTTTGACCACACACAAGTCCAATTCTGGACACAGGGGCAAAATAATAATTTTGGATCAAAACAGTATCCGTCGTTGAACCCGCTTTGCATCAAAAAATGTGCCAGAATCTGTGGTCTCTAAAGTCGACAAATTATATACATACGAGTGTAGTTTTTCGATAAAAACTCAATGGTATGTCCAGATTTAGAATGCGATGAGCCGTGCACAAAATTGCCCTTTGAGTCGAATCGTGGGCCTTCCAAAATAGCGTTCCGGATGACCTTCTAAGAATCGGACCAAACTTGGCTCACAGGACAAAAAAATAATACTAGTTCATTGGCACAAATTTCGTCGTGATATGACGAACATGCACAAAGTAAATAAGGTTTTTGCAAAGGGACCGACACTGTGTACCTCGACCGATACACCTCGAATTCATTGCGTACATGCAACCAATTCATGTTTCGTCAATACCAACATGTCCACAACATTTGTACGCACCTTTTGTTGCTCTCGGGTTACGACAAAGTCGTCCGATTTGTCGGAATGACCCCGTACCGGTTGTTCTTTGAAAAATTAAAACTGTTTTCATTAGTTTTTTCTTTGTGATTTTGGATTAATTTATCTCAAAAATCAATAGACGAAATTAAAACCGTAAAAAGTGTTTTGAAGATGTATAGGTTGTCTAAAAATATGTTCAGCTAGATTTTAAAAAAATCCAATAGGTCGATAGGAAAGAACCTTCCAAAACTAGTTCACGGAATCTAAATTCTGTTCTATTTGAAACAGTTTTTGAGATTTTTGGGAAAAGTTTCTGGATGATATAACGTGATTTATGAAAATCTACTTGAAGGGACTATAAGAGGTTAGGGTTATGTACGTACAAGAGAAAACATTTTGGAATTTGATCGAAGATCGTGGGAGGAATCGTGCCACGAAGTTGGTGCGTCAACACGTTACTGTTGCTGGCCGCGCCCGGCACGCGGTGCTCTGGCATCAGGAGAGGTCATCGGGGGGTAGGTGGTATCGTGAAGGATTAGGGTTTAGGTAGGGTTAGGGTTTTTTCAATCCTCTCTCCCTGTATCTCGATGTTGTTTAAATAGGAACGGGGGTGCTGTCGATTTGGGGCTGTGTTTTTAATCTCGCGAGATTTTGTTTTGTCTTTGTTTTGTTTTTTAAAAACCTATTATATATGTATACCGAGATATGCATATTTACATATACATATGGTATGATATATTACACACATATCAGATAAATACAAGTAAATTTATAAAATTATATAAAAAAATATAATCACATGGTTTTACCTTATATTTATTAATTCTAATTATAAATAAGAGTCTACTATTATGTATATATATAAAGGCTTATATTTGTTTATTATGTATACACTTATATACAAATAACTATAAATAGCCTAAAAACCCGAAAAATCTAAAAAGGACATATTAAGAGAAACTGTTATCATTTTCAAATTAAAATATAAAAGTAATATTAGATAACATATATATATATATATATATATATATATATATATATATATATATATATATATATATATATATATATATATATATATATATATATTTTATATAACATATATATATCAGATAACATATATATATATATATATATATATATATATATATATATATATATATATATATATATATATATAATCAAAAAAAAAAAAAAATATATATATATAATCAACCAACCATGTCGTATATTTATATAAAGAGAAACTTTGACTTACCCCTCACTTAGTTTACCATATTTCATTGTGCACTATATTGTTTTGCAATAATGTACAACAGCCCCCACTTTGGACAAAATCCGTCAAAAATATTTTTTTGGACCGAAATGCCCATATCTTCTTCCTCTTTCCTCTCCGCCCTCCCCCCATCCCATCCCCCCTCCTCGCGGGCAGGCCGCCGATGCTCCCCGCCATCGCCTCCGCTCCCACACTCCCCGCCACCGCGTCTGCTCTGACCCCTCCCCGCCACCGCCCCCGTCCTTCAGCCACCGCCACTTCTCCGCCAATGCCCCCTTCCTTCCGCCATCGTCCCCCCATCGCAGCTCGCTCCCCCTCCCTCCTCCCTGCCACCACCCTCTCCGCTCCTCCACGCAGCAGTAGCCACGACAAACTGCTTCCCCTCTCCCTCATTGCCACCTACCATCCACGCTTCCTCCGTAGCAGCAGCCGTGGCAGCAAGCAGCGACAGCGACGACGATAAGCAGCTACAACTGCGACAAGCAGGAGGGAGGGGAGCGAGGGCGGTGGCCGGGAGCGACGTTGGAGGCGGGGAGAGGGGAATGCACGTCAAGGAGAGGGAAGGGGAGCGGCGGCAGCATCCTGCCTACACGGGGAGGGGTGAGAGGAAAGAGGAAGAAGAAAATTGGAGGGGCATTTTGGTCAGAAAATTTTGTCAAAATAGTTGACTGTCAATTTCTGACAGATTTCGTCAAAAGTATAAGATTTTGTACATTTTTTCAAAACAATAGGGTGCACCATGAATTGTGGTAAACAAAATAGGGGATAAGTCAACCTTCTCTTATATAAAAGGCGCAAAATGACGTAGCCTTTACAAGTAAGCTCCAGGACAAAAGAAAAAGGAAGCGGAAGGAAACCACCCGCAACCAAAGACAAAACATCAAACTTGGCTGTGCATAGAGTACCAGAATCCCTCTTTGACATGTTTGCAATGACTGTTGACCTTGTCAATCTGTCTATATATCTTACGAATCAGTTGAGCGGAGTTGTACTGGTGCCCTTAGTATATGTCTTTGTTACAGTTCTTCCAAATAACCCAAGTGATGGCAGCTACGATGATCTGATGGCCGTAGGAGGCATTGCCCTAGGTGGCTAGAATATCATTGAAGCCCCCAACAGTTAGGTCCGGGAGGCAAGAAGTGGAGAACTTTATCCAAGCCTCAGAAGCCAGGTCGCCCGCCAGGAGGATGTGCTCTACAGTTTTGGGCTGTCGTTTCGAACAGCAATGACACACAAAGGCTAAACTGAAACCTATAGTTGCGATGGCGTCGTCGGTGGGAAGTTTTTTTAGGAACGCTCTCCAAAACAGAAAAGACCACTTCTTGGGGATACAGGACTGCCAGAAAGGCACAAGGATGAGGGATGGCAACCCAATACCACGCACCATATGTCGTGCCAAAGCCTAAGAGAAAGAGCCGTTAGCCATCAGTGACCACCTGAGGGAGTCAGGGTCCGTCCCCACAAGCATACTAGAGGCTGCTAATACAACAATGACCTCCATGCCAATCTATGACCTCACTCTCCCCAGTTCCAATTCCCATCATTAGCCGACAGGTCTCTAATCATACTGTTATAAGGGACACCCTGAGAGGGGTAAAGAAGGTCGTCCCCGACCCACCTTTCAAAAAATAGTAACGATTTGCCCGAGCCCAACCGGAGACGAATCAAAGGTTATGCAATTCGGGCGTCACCAAGAAGCAGAAGATCTGCTATTATGGGAGGCTTGTGAGGGGTGGGAATTCTTAAAATATCCTATCTTTATAAACCGAGCCCAAATGGAGCGGTTCGCTTGGAGCTTCCACCACATCTTTATCGAGGAAGCTTCAACAATATGGACCAACTTACTGAACCCTAGTCCATCCTCTGATATGGGTTTGGCCATAGAATCCCAGTTGGCCTAATGATGCTTGTCCTTACCATTGCAATGGCCCCAGAAGAAGTTGGTAAAGAGATTTTCTATGGTGGTGAAGACTTTTTTGGGAGGGGACCAGGCAGCCAGGGTATAAATTGGGATAGAAGAGAGCACAAGCTGGATCAGAATCATCTTACCGCCAGGTGATAAGATAACGTTGTGCCATCCCTCGATCTTTTTCTAATTCTTTCTACCTGATCAATGAAGATATCCCATACACCAGCGGGCACCCTAAATAAGAAATGGGTGTACGCGACATTAAATGAAGTAATATTAGTGAGGATGGAGGTATGGACTCTATCAGCGGTGTGGTAAGCATATATAATACTTTTGTTAGGGTTGATACGCTGTCCAAAGTATCTGGTGTATCTCTGTAACGTCTGGTTGACCACCTCAACGGACCCGGCATAGCCGGAGAAGAAGATGAGGATGTCATCGGCGTTGGCCAGGTAGGTGATGATTGGGCAGCCGCTAGCAGTGTGGAAGTACTGGAAACGGGTGGTGCCAACCATTTGGTTCAGATTTTTGCTCAGCGCTTCAGCGACAACAATGAAGATGGTAGACGATAATAGATCTCCTGATTTGATGCCCCGACTAGATTTGAAAAATTTGTCAGCCTAGCCATTAACGATGATGGAGAACCAAGAGTTACTGATCGATCTCCAAACAATGTCGTTCTAAGACTCCGAAAACTTGAAGGCCCTGAACACCCATATCATGAATTGCCAATCAAGCCTGTCATATGCCTTCTCAATGTCCAACTTAATGGCGATGTTACCTCCCCTGGTCGAGAATTTCATACAGCTGATCATCTCTTGAGCCAATAGGATGTTGTTTAAGATATTACGGCCATAGACGAATCCAATTTTCTCTTTGGAGATGATTTTAGGGAGTAAGCCGGGCATACAGTTTGCAATAACCTTGGAGATGATCTTATTGGTGAAGATGCACATACTCAGAGGACAAAAATCTTTGAAGGTTTCCAGGTTGTCCTTCTTGGGGATCAGAATTAGCTTGGCACTAGAAATCGCTTTGGGGTACCTGGCTCCTTGGAAGAAGGCAATCACCGCCTCGTGGATGTCCGTCTTAATGATGTTCCAACAGGATCTGAAGAAAATGCCAGTGAATCCGTTCGGGCCAGGAGCGCTGTGCTCGATCAGCGAACAGATCGCATATTTGACTTCGATTTCAGTGGGCTGGCGTTGCAGCTGGAAATTGTCTCTATCTTCAATCAAGCGAGGGATGGCCACCAAAAAAGCCTCATCCTTGCGGATGACATCCTTGGTGAACAACCGGGTATAGTAATCAACGGCGGCCGTCTAAATTTCCTTTTGGTCAATAAACGTGCAACCGCTCTCATCGGTGATCTGGTGGAGGTTGAGTTGTTGTCTGCGACCCTTGACGCAAGAGTAAAAGTAGTTCATATTCTTATCGCCCTTAATATCCCAAGTCAGCCTTTCTTTCTGTTTCCAAAATTCCTCCTCAAATTTGAGACTAAACTTCAAGAGCGCTCTGGTGAGGTTGAGGGAAGCACGAGCCGACGGAGATCCATCACGGAAGAATAATATTTCAGTGCACGAGACGTCATCCTCTACTATCTGAACCGCCTGAAAGATGTCACCGTAAGGTTCCTTACTCCATTGCGTGAGCGCTTTCCTGGTAGCGTTCAGTTTGGCGGCTACACGTTAGAGAGGGTCGAGGGCATCTGGCTACTCCAAGAGGCCAATACGGTGTCCTTAAACTGTGGGTGGTGGGTCCACAGAGCGAGGAAACAAAAATGTGTTTTGGACTAGTTAGAGTTGCAGCGGATTTCAATGAGTAGCGGGGAGTGCTCCGATTCGGTGGCATTGAGGTGAGTGAGCCTGGAGTTGAGCTCAAGGTCAGACCACTTAGAGTTAATCAGAGCACGATCAAGTCAAGAGTATTATCGACGAGCTCCTTCCTGCATGTTGCAACACGTGAAATCGCTGCCTGCAAAGTGAAGCGGGGACAGGTGAGCGTTGAAGGTGAAGTTGGCAAAGTCGTACATAGCAGACGTGGGAGGAGGACGACCGCATGACTTCTCCTTCCTGTAAGTGACAACATTGAAGTCTCTAATACAGAGCCAAGGGAGGTTGCTACGATTAAGGTGGATGCCGATCAGAGAATCCCATAGCAATTTGCGTTCGATGATGTCACAGCTCCTGTGAACGGCAGACAAGATCGACCTTGACCGGAGCATGGGGTGAACCCAACATGTGAGTGCCTTTTTTGAGTCATGAATGATTTCGTGTTTCACGTCTCCCACGAGAAGGATCCAGATGTTATGGCAGCCGACAATAGCGGAGGGGAAGCCCAACTGCAACTGAATAGCTTGGTTTTCTTTTAAGGGATTTTGGGTTCAATGATCAACAGAATGTCAATTCTGTTGATTCTCTTGAGACTTTTTAATCTTTTCAAGGTAGGTTTATTCTCGAGACCCCAGATATTCCACAAAAGGATGTTAAGCATTTGGATTTCGGGGGAAGGGGGAGTTGGTGAGTTTCGCGACTGATCGAGTGAACTTGGGCGTAACCTCTTTTGTGCTTCTTTTGTTGGACTTTTTGATGCCGGGGGCCGCGTTTCCAGGCTCCTTAAGGTATGTGGCCTTGTGGTGGTCTACATGGTCGTCGGTTGGGTGCAGGTAATCCTCTCCTTCTATCTCTGCCAAGGAGCCGAAATAGTTATTCGGGCTGGCAAAGCGGGCAACAATCGCTTGCTTTAGCCTGGCTATAGGTTCACAACCTATGTTATCCAGGAGGCCAGCAAGAATGTCTGCCTCATTGAGAAGGTGTGAGTGGACTTCTGGTTGAGGGTGTTGGGTGTCATTTGTGACAGATCGCTTCCGAATACCATTTCCGTCGGGCGACTCCAGTTGGTCCTCTGCCTCTTATATCATCTCCCTGATGCTGCTGGATTTCGGTTCATGATGCTATTTCTGAGAACTAGCCTCGGTCTTTGGCACCTCTTCCGTATTGAACTCCTCCGTCGTGGCATCATAAAGGTTGGCCATCTGGCTGACGTTGATGTGTTCTGCGGCAAGAATATTGAATTTATTGGTGATATTGATTCATGGGCTAAAGGTAGAAGCAATGACCCTTTCGTCTGGGCCACTTATATGTGGTTCACTGGGATTGTCAGCACTCGCTTCGAAAAGGAGGTAGGAGTTAGGTAATGGGAGGAGTGGTGGCTTGTGGCGGTTGCTTCTTGATTGGATAGGGGCCGCCTTCTGAGTAGCTTTTTTCTTCAGTTCTGGGTGCGCTTTTAACATATCTCGGTGGAGTGGCCACTCATGTGGTAGTGCTTGCAGAAGATGTTGTTATCATAAAGAATTTGTTGGGTGTGCATCTTACTGTCTAGCAAGATTTGGATGGAGTTGGGGAGATCCTTCATCAAGTCAAGTTCCATACAAATTTTGACATAATTTACTTTCTTGAGGTTGCGAGTTTCTTCCGCCATCGCCACAAAGTTCCCAAATGAGTAGGCGATTCTCTTCATCGCAGTAGGAACAAAGCAAATTAGCGACGGGTTAGGCAGGGTAACCCAGACCGACACAATCGACGAGTCTTTCTTGGTGTTAAACTCAGGAGACCATTTGACGATTTTCATGAGGTGAGAGTCTATCCTTATGGAACCCCTGATCCAGATGTTCTTGCGTTCGCTCTCCAACGAAAGGTGCAGGAAGATGTGTTTGGGGTCCATGGAGGCAACCCTGTATTCGGAGGTGAGGCCCGATGAGGAAATGACTTCTTGAACCCACGACAATTTTGGGCATCCTGAGGAGAATTTAAGTATGAAGGAGTGTGAGAAGAGTCCTGAAAGGGATGAGATTTCCTTAGGAGAGAAGGGGACAGTGATGTCGTGCATGTCGACTGAGAGAGGGTAATCCAATGCCGGGAGTGTAGAAGCATGAAAAATTATAGCTGATGCAAGGCGCAGGTGGGTGCTCTCGTCGCCCACCCTCTTCCTACTATGGTCCAGATAACATATGGCACAGGTTAGTGTCCCCACTATCGACCTAACATCACAGAGGCGTAGACAGTGAGATGCACAGACCAACCAAGGATGAAGACATTCTCAGGATAAAGTTCAAAAAAAAGCACCCTTCTTATTAATCCTAGCTAGAAGCGCTATCACACAGACTTATCGCAAGTACATAAGAAAAAAGTTTCCTGAATCTCATTTATAAGGATCAACTACAAGGTCTTTGTTACACAAGTGAAAATAGAAATTCCTATGAACATAAAAGAAGGATCATCTTCGATGGGCAGCCTTCACTGTGTGATCGTCATAGGCAGAAGAGAGATATACAGTCTCCATCAAAGCCTCTTCCCCACTAATTCACATCGTCATCAGAGCCAATCCTCTTGTAACCAAGAGAAGCTAGAGCTCCAATATATACTGAAGCAATGGAAGACCCAAAACCACAACACGGTGAAGCCCCATTGCTCCCAAAGATCAGGGCAGTGCGTGGCCGGCTATTCATCGGGTGAGAAACCGATCTCGAACCCATGGCTTGGATCTCCTATATCCTTTCGACGTCGCTCAGAGTCGAACTCCCTAAGAAGGACATTTGCATACTTCTCAAGGCCAGCAATGGCTCCTTTTACATAGAGTTCTTCCATAAGAACGTGGCTTCTACAAACGAGAAAAGTCTCAACCAGCAACCAACTTACACAAGGCCGATCGCTGCTCGAAGTTAAGTTTGGATCTCGCATAGTGGTGAAGGACGCCGAAAGACGACAGCGACTCTTCAGAGGAGAACTTTCCCATTTATAGGACCGAGAATAGCCCAGAGCGCACGCCACATGTCCGACGGTCAGAATTCTCATATTAATGGGATGAACCTAAGACTCATCACTTTGAATCTTATTCTTAGACCATCAGAATTCCCCAAATTATGGTGGCAATTAAGAAGGAAGTTCTTTAAAGAGCGGATAATTATTGCACTTTGCTGAAGAAGCCAAAGCCTTCATGCCAGAGGCGCAACCACCAGCCTGTGCCAACCTCAGAAGCAAGATAGTGGTAGGCCCCTCTCCCCTTATTTTACTTCAGAAGCCAGTTTCTTTACTCCAAAGGCGCAGTGTAAAACCCCTAAATTTCTACTATTTTTTTAAATAAATTTGGTACGGATTTTTTTATTTTGTATTTATACGTCGTGCGCGAAATTTCATTTTCATAATTGCTCGACGAGTGCGAATATGTGCGAGCGTACATATTTTAGAAATTTTTTTTCAAAATAATATATATATATAAATTATTCTTGCTATCGTACCAAAATTTTCTAAGTTGGCTATTTTATTTATGAATTACCTTTCATTTATACAATTATAATAATAACTAATATTCTTATAAAATGGTATACTAGAAAAGTATATTTATCTAAATATTATTTGTGCATAAATATATATTTCATAATTATTTATTAGTTTATTTTTCAATAACAACGTAATTTTCAAAATTATTAATATTATTATTTTTGGAAAACATATTTTAAAATTTTTGTGGCAATTTAAATCTTTGATTAGATTTTATGGATTTAATTTAAATAGTTTAAATTTAAAGATAGAATTTATGTTTAATTTAAGTTTCGATCATCTAGATTTAAATTAGAATTTGATTTTGATTATTATTGATTGAATCGATTTAAATTTGATTTAAATTAAGTAGCAAATTATCTATTTTTGGGTTTAAATAATCCAAATCCTTATCTTCTAAGTATTACCTCAACCCTATAAATAGGGGAGCCTCCATAAGTTTTTCATCCACAATTTACTCCACAAATTTCCACCAGATGATGTGCATCATGTCTGTATCCATTTTCTTTTCGTGTCAGCCGTGATGGTTAGCCGTGATGGCCTCGGGTCCGACCCCGGGTGTCTTTCCAACAGATTATTTCTTTGTACATGTACATTACGAACTCTCCCGTATCGACAACCCCGACACGATACGACTAATCCCTAACCTAACCCTACCCTCCTGGCCGTAGCAGCATCCCCGATGCCGCGACTCCCTAGCCGTCTCCTTTCCCACAACCACCGCACCTCCTCCCTGCACGACCCCGACAACCGCCCCTGCTATCCCGGGACAAATACGCCACCACCACCATTATCATCACCACGCTACCACCGCCCTACCAACACCATCGTCGCCACCACATCGTCTTCGACATCACCACCTTATCCCACGACCATCACCACAAACCATAATGCCGACCATCCCCAGCAACAACCATCACCGTCACAACCACCTTGGCATCACCGCTACCTTTCCAACATCCTCGACCAAAGATCCCAGCATCCTCGACAAAAGACACCAGCAATTCCCCAAGATCCTTGGTCTCGACCCACGCCCGACCACTAAAACACCCATCACCTCCACCAGGGCAGCGACACCACCACCATTGCCGTTACCGGCCAAACCCTACCGGAAAACCCAATACCGGCCAACCCCCAAAATAGCACACCACCAACACCAACACCAAAAACACAAAAAAAATTAGAAGACTCATCTGAACCCTGGCCTCCATGGCGTCCGCCACGGACAGACCCGTCGAACCCACCGCTGACTCTCCGTAAGCCCTTCACCGCGCAGCGGTCGAACATCCCTACTACTCGCCCAAGTTTTCCTCCTGGTGCCTCCTACGTAGAGCAAAAGTGGTCACCGCACATAGCCATGCCGCCCTCGTCGGCTCCGGCCGTCGCGCCTGAGCTCATCGTCGCCCTGCACATTTGGTCGCTTACCTCCGTGCGTCGAGCCTCACCCCGCCTGAGCGTTCCTCCTCCGTGCCCTTTTCCTCCGCCGCCGGCGTGCCATAGCCGCCTGCGTCCACCGGCCGGATCTGCCGCCCGTGCGCGCCGACCCAACGCCCTCCACCGACTGCACCTCCCTTTTTCTCCTCCGCCTCGACCGCCGCCGGAGCGGTGAAGCCCCGCCTGACCGATCGAAGTCACCTCCACTTCCTCCTCCACGCCTGGCTCCCGTTAGCGAGCTCCGCCAGCGAGCTCACCTTCTCCCCCGACTTCTTCCCTCTTCAGCTCCGTCGCGCTCCCTCTCAATCGCTCCCTCTGTGGCCTATACACCTCTTCCTCTGCTCGCTCTCTTCATTCTCACTCTCTCCCCTCTCTAAATCTCCTTCTCTCTCTATCTTTTAATTTTTTTGAGAGTTGGTCTCCTCGAAAGAGGAGAACCACATCATTTGTTTTTATTTCATTTTACTTTTTATGGTTAATTATTATTATTATTAAGGTTATTATTATCATTATCGTTATTATTATTATATTCTACTATTTCCTATTCTGTAATTATATATACACCATTAGTATTACTCATAATTGTTATTATTATTATTATCATTATTACTTGATTACTTGATTTTTTGGTTTTCTTTCAGTATATTCGGCTGGTGATTATTAATGATAATTTATTATTAAAAATAATATTATTTTCTATTATCTTCATTATGATTATTCTTGTTGATACTATTAAAATTATTAATTGCTAATATTATTATTTTAGGATTTTGTAAAATATTATTTTTTCAACTATTTTCAAAGGTAAATTTTACCAAAATATTACTTTGACAAAATCTATTTTATAGCCCTAATTTATCTATTTGTTTTCTTTTTAGATTTTATAAGATATATTGGTCAATAAAAGTAGTCACCAAATTATACTATAAATTTCTAGTTTATTAATTTTGGCTAATAAAAATATGTAGTTTCCTACTAAAACTTTACTTTGACAAATTAGAATTTTGGCCTAAAAACTATTTTGTCCTCAAGTATGTAAGTATATAAAATATTTTGGTAACTGTCACTCCCCGTTCCCAGAATGCGTATTTTTATACATGTACAACTCATGAGTATTTATTTAATATTTATCATGTATTATCCTGTATTTAAATTTCCTTTAATTCACGTTAATTAAATTCCTGTAATTTTATTTCTGTATTTTATTTCTGCTGTTATTTTATTCTCTGCTTTAGTTAGCCTATTGTGGTTCGGCCTAGGTTGGGTTCTCGGGTTGGCTTTGTTGGATCCCCCTGCAACCCGACCCATTAGCTTCCACCTACCACCCCTTCCATATTTAAAGCCACCCTCTCCATTCTCTCTCCTCATTACTCATTCTCACCATTACTCCTCTTCTTTTTCTTCATTACTCTCCCCACCTACCAAACCGTAGGCAAGTACAACTTGCTCCCCATGAGAACCCATATTTTATAGTTCATTTATCTTCCTCGCATGATCCTAAGAGAGTTTAGAACTTGGCATTTTTCATTTCGAAGTCTTAATTTTTATAGATCTAGAAATGAGTTATTTTCGGATTTTGGTGGTTTTGATCTATCAAACTTCTTTGTTTGCAAGTTTTGATGGTTTCATGTTGTAGAGAAGTTTATTCTACCCAATTTTGACCTTGGCAAAGTTGGATTTGACTTATTTTGACCGAGTTATGGATTTTGAAGCTTTGGGTTCGAACCATGGAGTTCTTGCTGTTTGGAGAAGACAGTGAGCAGTGTACGCTAGCTTTTTAGCTTGCGTCACTGAGCTGTACGTGCTCTTTAGTGTAGCGCAGTATGGAGTCCATACGCTGCCTTTTTAGGTGGCGTGTGTCTTTTATACGCTACATTTTGGAAGCGTATGACTTGCATACGCTGACTTGGATGGTCAGGAGTCGTATGGAGTTCATACGCTACCTTTTGGGAGCGTATGACTTGCATACGCTGACTTGGATGGTCAGGAGTCGTATAGAGTCCATACGCTGCCTTTTGGAAGCGTATGACTTGCGTACGCTAGCTTGGATAGTAAGGAGTCGTATGGGGTTCATACGCTACCTTTTGGAAGCGTGTGACTTGAGCGTAACTAGACCTGAGCGTACGCTGACTTGAGCGTAGCCTGACTTGAGCGTACGCTGACCCTACTTACCCTGGATCTTCTATAGCCCTGTATATTGATATTTTATTGGATATTTAACGTCCATTTTATATCCTTACGCCTTTTGACATAAAACTTGATATGATCATGATATGTTAATATTTCTGTTAAATATAGATTATTACGTGGGATGTACCATGCGTCGTGAATTGAGTTATAGATACCCCGATTGCTGGAATTAAACCCTGAGAGTTGTAGACTCGACCCCACTGAATATTAGTTGACTTTCATGCCTTGTCACCATTGATAATGATTGTGACTTTGACTAATAATTGATCATGCGTTCCTAGTTGAAACTAAGAGACTGGCTAGTCGTCTTATTGAATTGAATGAATGAGACACGTTCATATGAATTATGAACTATTGAAATCGACTGGCTAATCCCGAATATTGGCATACAGGCACATGCAGGCTTCAATTCATTTATTATTTATTTATCTTACCAAAGAAGCATGTGTACTTTATGGTCAAGGCATAATTACTCCGTGGTTAGTTTTGATTGTTGCATTACGCTATGTAAGACCTACAACCTGATCGCACTGGTATCATTGTAGAGTTGCGCATATCGTACCCTGTACGAAAGTACTCATTCTGAATGACCATGATCCACGGCATGGTACTTCACTCAACATAGAGACTATTAAGTTAAATAAAATAATGATTGCATGGAGAGAATGGATTCTCGAGTTCTTACATGGCAGCCCCCTTGGAACAAGTAGTACCCGACGGGCCGGCTGGTTCCCACAGATACTGTAAACCTGCCACACGGGTAGGGAACAGTATCTGCTTATATTATTATTGTATATGGTATGTTGACGGGCGTCCTGCTAGGACTCGTCTAATTCATGCATGGCGCACATGATTAACTGGATAGACTAGCCTTGCTCGCACATAGTAAGAACTGAGGAATCCCTATTTGCATAAATTTTAGGATAACTTGGGACTCAAAATAGCAAGCCGTAGGATTTGATTGGTCGTTCAAGATGATTTGTTTGTGCACTGTCCCTACTATGTTACCTAACTGGGATGATCAGAATGTCAGGACATGACGGGCCAACTTCTGTCCTTGTTTGGTTGGGAGGTTGGTTCGAAGTGTCATGATGTGATGTGAATCCTAGTAGAAAGCAGAGATCTATTATTATATTTCTTATTACTGGTTTTAGTTCTCATGTCGTGCTTCCTTGTGGTACTTGCTATTAGAGGTCTAACCTCTCTGGTTTTGCATGGCCAGATTTAGAGCCGGTCCCCGAGGATCCAGCTTACTTCTACCTCCAAGATGGTCAACACTAGAAGGATGATCGCAGGAGGACTCGAGTGGGTTTCTTACTTCCCCGCTCGTTTTGTTATCTACTTTATACCTTGCCGTTTGGCACCGACATGTTAGTCGGATTGTCTTGTACTTACTTTTTACATAATCGTAACTAAAGTCAGGCTGCAGCTGATAACAATTGTGTATACTTTTGCTACATCAATCTGGCTATGTTTTGTAAAGCCAGATATCAAGAACATTTTGATAGAGCGTTTGGGACGCCTTACTGCTTTATCTCACATGTTCTCTATTTCTGTTTCTTGTTCGAATGATTGAGACAATAGATGTGAAGTGACCATAGTGAGACTTTCATGTAGTATGCACCCCCTCGTCTTTAGACAGCATTGATCGTATTATACGGTATTCATCTACCCGTAATACGTAGCTGGCTGAGTCATTCCCCCGCTCTCCAGTATTCTGGTTCTGGGGCGTGATAAGGTTTTAGTGGTGGCCCATGTAGGTCTGATTTCAGACTTGTGGGGTGTTTAATAGGATGTCTCAATCACCCATGTTTCCCCTTGATCTCATGATTCGTCAATTCTCAACTCTAGCTTGACATTCCAGTATCCTTTGACTTTATTGATCCTTCATGTCCGGTCGTTTGATTGTTCTCTTGTCCCTTTTCTTAGGGGCACTTCGTCCGCACCTGTCAGGATTGGGCAACAACAACATGGACAGCAACATGGACAACCTGACCATGTTGGTCAGCAACAAGAGCCGGTACTAACTCAAGAGGCTACCCAAGAAGAAGTGATAGTGGAAGCAGCAGCTGGATCGCAGTATCCAGATGTTCCACCACCACCAACAGTTCCACCTACCCCTGTGGAATTGGGCACACCAGTCCTTCTGGAGATCATGAGAGGGATGATGGCTACTCAGCAACACCAGATGTTAGCCCAACAGTGCATGCACGCTCAGTTGCAAGAGCAGAATGTACTACTCAACCAAGGATTGCAGACGGCATTGGAAAGAGGG
The DNA here is from genome assembly GCA_029216955.1 of Iris pallida. Classification (NCBI taxonomy): domain Eukaryota; kingdom Viridiplantae; phylum Streptophyta; class Magnoliopsida; order Asparagales; family Iridaceae; genus Iris; species Iris pallida. The sequence goes on from JANAVB010011999.1 coordinate 9,232,655, forward strand.
GCAAAGACAGATTCAGGAGCGTCAGCCCGGTTTTGCAAGTACAACCCCCACCGTTTCGAGGGCGCGGAGGATGCCATCTCAGCAGATGCATGGCTTAAGGATATTGAGGCTATTCTGACAGCCGCTAAGGTGCCGGTAGAAGAACGTGTGGATCTAGTAAAGTTGTTACTTCAGGATCTCGCACGTGATTGGCGGGAATCAGAGGAAGTAGGCATCAGACGTCCTGTTGCTTGGGACGATTTTACTGCAAGGTTCAAGATGAAGTATTATGGAGTTGTGGCGCAGTTTGAGCTACAACAGAAGTGTATCAACCTCAGACAGGCCGGCAAGACGGTAGATGCTTATGCAGCGGAGTTCTGCAGACTGAGTAGGTTTGCCCCAGAGATGGTAGCAACGGAGCGCCAGAGGCCGATGAGGTTCCAGCAAGGGTTTCTTCTTGAGCTCTTGCAATTGATAGAGGGGCACAACTACCAAACTTTTGATGAAGTATTGACGACAACCCAAAGGCATGAGATCATCATTCAGAGGATCACAGTAAGGACTGGAGGTCAGAAGAGATCTCACAGTCAGATTGAAGGAGGAGGGGGAGCAGCGGCCCGAACAACAGCACCATCCCTTGGCATTCGTATCCACGATGTGGCAATGCGAGGGCCGGCACCACCACCCAGGCAGCAGCAGCAACAGAAGAAGAACCAGCAACCCCCAGCGGGCTGTACTTGTTGCGGGAAGATGGGACACACTAGAGATGTGTGTCAGACATTGAACGGACTGTGTTTGATATGTGGAAATCCAGACCATCGGGTTACCACATGCCCCATAAATTCGAGGTCAGGAGGACCAGGACAGCAGTTTCCTGCTCTGCCAGCACCAGGAGCAGGACAGTATCGAGAACCAGCGGTAGCAGTGAGACCATTGGCCCAGCGTCCGTTAATGTCGCAGACTCAGATGTTTCGACAGCAGGGACCGCCGATGCAGCAACACCAGCATAGACCACCCCAGCATCATCAAGGCAGGGGCCAGCAGCAGCACCAGGCTAGGCCACAGCATGGGAACCAGCAAGGAGGTCAAGGGCAGGCATTAACACTGTCCTTGGAGGAGACATTAGCATCGGGAGATGTTGTGGCAGGTAACATTCTCGTCGCCTCATATCCTGCAGTAGCATTATTTGATTCGGGAGCATCACACTCATTTATATCTGCACAATTTGTAACACAGCTAGGAATGGAGTTCGAGGCATTGCCAGGGAGGTTGAATATACTCACTGGCAATAGGCTCGTAGGAGTTAGTAGAGTTATTCTAGCGTGTAGTGTTGTAGTTTACGGGCATTCCTTACCTGCCCAGTTGATAGAATTTCTTGCTGGAAATTTCGACGTTATCTTAGGCATGGACTGGCTGAAAGACAGTCATGCGATAATAGATTGTCGTAGTGGGAGTGTATCTTTTGATATTCCATGCATGAAGAGATTCACCTTAGTCAGATCAGAGGCAACTCGGCAAGAGCAGGGAGTAGTAACAGCAATGGAAGAAGTTCAAGTTCCCAAGGTAGTTGAAGAATTTCTAGACGTATTTCCCGAAGAACTTCCAGGTCTACCACCGATTAGAGATATTGAGTTCAGCATAGAATTGGCACCTGGGACTAAACCAATATCAGATCGGGTTTACAGAATGGCGGATTCGGAGCAGGCCAAGGTATATCAGCACATAGAGGAATTGAAGGAGAAGAAGTTCATCCAAGCTAGCATATCGCCATGGGCAGCACCAGTGGTACTTATGGAGAAGAAGGATGGGTCATCCAGATTGTGCATCGATTACAGGAAGCTTAACGCGGCAACAGTAAAGAACAAGTACCCATTACCAAGGATCGACGACTTATTTGACCAGTTGAGCAGGGCTAGAGTTTTCTCCAAGATAGATCTTCGTTCAGGGTACCATCAAGTGAGGGTTCGAAAGGAAGACATTCCCAAGACAGCATTCAGGTCGAAGTATAGACATTATGAATTCTTGGTAATGCCGTTTGGTTTGACCAATTCTCCAGCTATATTCATGGATTTGATGAACCGTATCTTTATGTTGTACTTAGAGCAGTTTGTCGTGGTGTTTCTCGACGACATTCTTGTATACTCTGCTAGTGAAGAGGAGCATGAAGACCACCTCAAGAAAGTGTTGCAGGTTCTAAGAGAGAACCAGTTGTATGCCAAGCTCAGCAAGTGTGAGTTCTGGACGGATCACATTTCATTTTTGGGTCATATCGTATCAGGAGCTGGAGTAGCAGTGGATCCCAAGAAGGTAGAAGCAGTAGAGAGTTGGCCAGTACCCAAGACCGTAGCTGATGTACGGAGTTTCTTGGGACTGGCAGGATATTACCGAAGGTTTGTGTTAGATTTTGCAAGACTTTCAGCACCCATGACCCGCTTGACACGGAAGGATGTGCCATTCGTTTAGTCGGCAGAATGTCAGGCATCATTTGAGAAGTTAAAGCAAAAGTTGATATCAGCACCCATTCTTACATTGCCAGTTGGACCCGGAGGTTTTACTGTATATTATGATGCGTCGGGTAAAGGACTTGGATGTGTCCTCATGCAGCACGGGAAGGTGATAGCATATGCATCTAGGCAGCTTCGAGACCACGAGAAGAATTACCCAACTCATGATTTGGAGTTAGCGGCAGTAGTATTTGCTTTGAAGCTATGGAGACATTACTTATATGGTGACCGAGTAGACATGTACACAGACCACAAAAGTCTGAAGTACATCTTTACTCAGAAGGAGCTGAACATGAGGCAGAGAAGATGGTTAGAGCTGATCAAGGATTATGACGTGGAGCTTCAGTATCATCCAGGCAAGGCTAATGTGGTAGCAGACGCTCTCAGCAGAAGAGGCGGCGCATTTATGTTGACAACGCAGAAGCACATCTTAGAAGACCTTCAGGAGATGGGCATCGAAGTTATACTTCCTAATGATATAGGAATTCTGGCGAGTCTACAAGTTCAATCCGACTTGGTAGGCAGGATCAAGGCAGCCCAGGCACAGGACCCAAGGATTCAGAAGCTTAGGGCAGAATGTGAGTCAGGACTCAGGAAGGAGATGAGAATTCATGAAGATGGTACACTTAGGTTTGGATCTCGTCTATGTGTGCCTAGTGGAGATATCAGACAGGAAGTTATGACAGAAGCTCACAGTTCCCAGTATTCTATACATCCTGGAGGGACCAAGATGTACCAAGATATCAAGCAGCATTTCTGGTAGAACGGAATGAAGAGGGAGATAGCTATATTTTTTTCCCATTGCTTGGTATGTCAGCAAGTGAAGACAGAACAGCAGAGGCCAGCTGGGTTATTGCAACCGTTTTCCATCCCGGAATGGAAATGGGAGCATATTACAATGGACTTTGTGACCGGTTTACCGAGATCACCAAGTGGTAAGGACGCTATTTGGGTGATAGTAGATCGGCTTACAAAGGTAGCACACTTTTTTCCTTTCAGAGTGGGGTAATCTACAGAAAAGTTGGCAGAGTTATACATGCAACAGATAGTCAGGCAGCATGGAGTCCCTGTCAGTATTGTGTCAGACCGAGATACCCGTTTCACATCACATTTTTGGAAAAGCTTACATCATAGTCAGGACACCAAGTTAAGATTTAGCACGGCCTACCATCCACAGACGGACGGGCAATCAGAAAGGACAATTCAGACTTTAGAAGATATGTTACGAGCTTGCACCCTAGATTTTGGAGGATCTTGGGAAGGCCACCTGTACTTAGTTGAGTTTTCATATAACAACAGTTATCAAGCCAGTATCCAGATGGCGCCATTTGAAGCACTATATGGTAAGAAATGTAGGTCGCCACTAGCATGGGATGATATCGGAGAGAGAAAGATGTTAGGCCCGGAAATGATTATTCAGACAGTTGAATTGGTTAAAGGAATTAGAGAGCGACTTCGTGTTGCGCAGGATCGGCATCGTCATTGGGCGAACCAGCATCGTAGGCCGCTAGAGTTTTCTGTTGGGGACCACGTGTTCTTGCGGATCTCACCTACCCGTGGGGTCATTAGATTTGGCGTTCGCGGAAAGTTGAGCCCACGATACGTAGGCCCATTTGTTATTCTTAATAGGGTAGGCGATGTTGCTTATCGTTTGTCCCTTCCACCTTCGTTACGAGAGGTGCATGACGTGTTTCATGTATCTCAATTGCGAAGGTATGTATCGGACCCCAGCCATATCCTCGATCATTCAGAACTGGTTGTTGGTACCAACCTGTCTTACGAGGAACAGCCTGTGTCCATCTTGGACCGAAGAGAGAAGATACTCAAGAACCGAACAATTAACCTTGTCCGGGTTGCTTGGGGTCATCACTCTTTGGGAGAGTCAACGTGGGAACGTGAGGATGATATCCGATCACGGTATCCATATCTGTTTGACTCACAAGGTATATCTTTTTCTGTGTACCTTGATTGTCTTGATTCCTCATGCTTATCACGTTATGGGTAGAATTGCTTAATATCGTAGATTGTTAAGTATAGATATGTTACTTGCTATGGATATTGTAAAATGATTGTTTGATTGAATTGCTTGTACTTAGATTAGTTTAGCCCCGATGTTTCTATCCTGCTTCGATTTGAAATTCTGAGGACGAAATTTTTCTAAGGAGGGTAGAGATGTCACTCCCCGTTCCCAGAATGCATATTTTTATACATGTACAACTCATGAGTATTTATTTAATATTTATCATGTATTATCCTGTATTTAAATTTCCTTTAATTTACGTTAATTAAATTCCTGTAATTTTATTTCTGCATTTTATTTCTGCTGTTATTTTATTCTCTGCTTTAGTTAGCCTATTGTGGTTCGGCCTAGGTTGGGTTCTCGGGTTGGCTTTGTTGGATCCCCCTGCAACCCGGCCCATTAGCTCCCACCTACCACCCCTTCCATATTTAAAGCCACCCTCTCCATTCTCTCTCCTCATTACTCATTCTCACCATTACTCCTCTTCTTCTTCTTCATTACTCTCTCCACCTACCAAACGTAGGCAAGTACAACTTGCTCCCCATGAAAACCCATGTTTTTGTAGTTCATTTATCTTCCTCGCAAGATCCAAAGAGAGTTTAGAACTTGGCATTTTTCATTTCGAAGTCTTAATTTTTGTAGATCTAGAAATGAGTTATTTTCGGATTTTGGTGGTTTTGATCTATCAAACTTCTTTGTTTGCAAGTTTTGATGGTTCCATGTTGTAGAGAAGTTTATTCTACCCAATTTTGACCTTGGCAAAGTTGGATTTGACTTATTTTGACCGAGTTATGGATTTTGAAGCTTTGGGTTCGAACCATGGAGTTCTTGCTGTTTGGAGAAAACAGTGAGCAGTGTACGCTAGCTTTTTAGCTTACGTCACTGAGCTGTGCGCGCTCTTTAGCATAGCGCAGTATGGAGTCCATACGCTGCCTTTTTAGGTGGCGTGTGTCTTTCATACGCTACATTTTGGAAGCATATGACTTGCATACACTGAGTTGGATGGTCAGGAGTCGTATGGAGTTCATACGCTACCTTTTGGGAGCGTATGACTTGCATACGCTGACTTGGATGTTCAGGAGTCGTATAGAGTCCATACGCTGCCTTTTGGAAGCGTATGACTTGCGTACGCTAGCTTGGATAGTAAGGAGTCGTATGGGGTTCATACGCTGCCTTTTGGAAGCGTATGACTTGAGCGTAACTAGACCTGAGCGTATGCTGACTTGAGCGTAGCCTGACTTGAGCTTACGCTGACCCTACTTACCCTGGATCTTCTATAGCCCTGTATATTGATATTTTATTGGATATTTAACGTCCATTTTATATCCTTACGCCTTTTGACATAAAACTTGATATGATCATGATATGTTAATATTTCTGTTAAATATAGATTGTTACGTGGGATGTACCATGCGTCGTGAATTGAGTTATAGATACCCCGATTGACTGGAATTAAACCCTGAGAGTTGTAGACTCGACCCCACTGAATATTAGTTAACTTTCATGCCTTGTCACCATTGATAATGATTGTGACTTTGACTAATAATTGATCATGCGTTCCTAGTTGAAACTAAGAGACTGGCTAGTCGTCTTATTGAATTGAATGAATGAGACACGTTCATATGAATTATGAACTATTGAAATCGACTGGCTAATCTCGAATATTGGCATACAGGCACATGCAGGGTTCAATTCATTTATTATTTATTTATCTTACCAAAGAAGCATGTGTACTTTATGGTCAAGGCATGATTACTCCGTGGTTAGTTTTGATTGTTGCATTACGCTGTGTAAGACCTACAACCTGATCGCACTGGTATCATTATAGAGTTGCGCATATCGTACCCTGTACGAAAGTACTCATTCTGAATGACCATGATCCACGGTATGGTACTTCACTCAACATAGAGACTATTAAGTTAAATAAAATAATGATTGCATGGAGAGAATGGATTCCCGAGTTCTTACATGGCAGCCCCCTTGGGACAAGTAGTACCCGACGGGCCGGCTGGTTCCCACAGATACTGTAAACCTGCCACACGGGCAGGGAACAGTATCTGCTTATATTATTATTGTATATGGTATATTGACGGGCGTCCTGCTAGGACTCATCTAATTCATGCATGGCGCATATGATTAACTGGATAGACTAGCCTTGCTCGCACATAGTAAGAACTGAGGAATCCCTATTTGCATAAATTCTAGGATAACTTGGGACTCAAAATAGCAAGCCGTAGGATTTGATTGGCCGTTCAAGATGATTTGTTTGTGCACTGTCCCTACTCTGTTACCTAACTGGGATGATCAGAATGTCAGGACATGACGGGCCAACTTCTGTCCTTGTTTGGTTGGGAGGTTGGTTCGAAGTGTCGTGATGTGATGTGAATCCTAGTGGAAAGCAGAGATCTATTATTATATTTCTCATTTCTGGTTTTAGTTCTCATGTCGTGCTTCCTTGTGGTACTTGCTATTAGAGGTCTAATCTCTCTGGTTTTGTATGGCCAGATTTAGAGCCGGTCCCCGAGGATCCAGCTTACTTCAACCTCCAAGATGGTCAACACTAGAGAGATGATCGCAGGAGGACTCGAGTAGGTTTCTTACTTCCCCGCTCGTTTTATTATCTACTTTATACCTTGCCGTTTGGCACCGACATGTTAGTCGGATTGTCTTGTACTTACTTTTTACATAATTGTAACTAAAGTCAGGCTGCAGCTGATAACAATTGTGTATACTTTTGCTACATCAATCTGGCTATGTTTTGTAAAGCCAGATATCAAGAACATTTTGACAGAGCGTTTGGGACGCCTTACTGTTTTATCTCACATGTTCTCTATTTCTGTTTCTTGTTCGAATGATTGAGACAATAGATGTGAAGTGACCATAGTGAGACTTTCATGTAATATGCACCCCCTCGTCTTTAGACAGCATTGATCGTATTATACGGTATTCATCTACCCGTAATACGTAGCTGGCTGAGTCATTCCCCCGCTCTCCAGTATTCTGGTTCTGGGGCGTGACAGTAACAAAATACAGTTTTAAGTAATATAAATTTTTATCCAATACCCTTTGATATTCCTCCTGTTTGTAACTAATCCTATTTTCCTATTTTGTCGCCAATTCTGTACTTCAATATGTCAATCCTAACTAATTTGACCCTTCTGGACCCAATGGAACTGTCCCTGCCACCATCAGAGGTCATCTTGTATAGTTGTTACACCGAAGTCGCAGTTCGTGCCACCTTGATCATTACGGCACACCAGGCGTCCTACCAGGCAGGACACCTGGCCATTTGGTGTTTATTTATTTTAGCTCATATTTCATGCATTATTCATTATTTTTTTATACAAAATAAATTATGATACATGGCATAACTTGTTAGAACTTACTGTTCAGTTATATTCCTGCTATGTATTATTTTTCTTACAAATTAAACCAAGATTTAAGTGACCACCTTTGTGTGTTGCATTCATAGGCCTTGACACTTATTGTACCACGAAGTTGTGGGTCACATATAGAACTCGGACATGCGTGACTGGCTGGCCACTGATACATATAAGCAGTGCGATAGGAATAACCGCTAATAGAGGTTGCATGCTTAGTTTGACTTAGCGATTATAGAGGTTTTTCGTTGTAGATACAACATAGTAGGCATTGGGTGGGAAGGACAATTTCTTAGCGTATGGGCTTCGATGCACTTTCCCTTGTGACCCGGAAGCTCCGCTCGAGATACGGGGTTGATGACCGATGATTACTGATGGCCACTGGCGTTCTGCGAAACATTATGCTCTTATTGATTGGGCCTCTGGTGCCCCAAGGGGGGACCATGCCGATCCCATTTTATCTAGGGCCCATGCGTAGGAAGCATTATTCTTAACTTCATACACTTAGACTGGTTAGGCTACCTTATCCGTTAGGTATGAGTACTTTTGGTTTGGATACTTGTATCTGACCATGGCTTGGAACAATAACTTGTTGCGGACTAGTTTGCCACATCTTGTCCTTGTTTGGTTGTAGGTGTGGCTTACTACTTCGATGAGAAGGTATTGAACCTTGTTGGGGTCCGGATGCCATATTGGATTCATAGCATGGAAAGATACATCATCGTTAATTAGTTTACCATCTCCTGTCCTTGTTTGGTTAGGGGATGGTAAACTAGTTCAATAGGTATGTATTGGACCATATTATAATTCAATTTACTTATTTATTTGAGCAATTTATATTCAATTATATTGGCATGATATTATGTGTCTTGTAACGTCCCTCTGAGGACCTGGTTATCTCGCCAGGTGTGTGCTCTTGTCTTTCGCAGGTGTTCTAGCCATGGCCATGATCATCTCTATTTCTTCGAGGATGATTGCACTTTGATCGTCTTCGCTTCGCTCGCCAAAATTATTCTTTTGTATATCATGTATTTCTTTTCATAGTTGGTATTGGATTTCTCTCCGTCCAACTACATGTATCAAATGACAATTTCATAGTTGATTATATGATATCTTTTATTCTTTCATTTTGTGGATGAGATTAGTTAGTTGTGGTTTACTGTATTTGACAGCTTATGTATCTATATGATGCCTATGTACTTCGTATGAATACAGCTGGCATGTCTACGTTCCTAGTCCTACGTATTTTGGGACTGGGACATTACATATTTTTGTGGTGGCCCATGCAGGTCAAGATAAATTGTTTGGTTACTTTACCGTACCAAGCAAGCCTGCGAATAGGATTAGAAGTCTAGGATCTCATCCACATACTTAACCTCCTTCCTCGATTCCATATTCGAACTATCGTTCGACTCATCGATTACATCTTATTGATTTCTTCTATCCTAATTCTTATCTTCCCTTCGTGTTTGCTAGAGGTTAGAAAGGTGACCCCTATTAGTTAGACATGGTTCAATTGTCCCAAAACACCGCTAGTAGAACTCATGTAAGTTGGGTAGAATACCCCACGACCTAAAAATACTTTTGTCCTTGTGACCTATTTTAATGAGTTTACCTAAGTTCTAGAGTTTAGAGCACCCTAACCTATCTAGACAACCAAGCCATAGAAAAGGAAACTAGGACAACTGCATAAATCCAAGCTTTATGCAAGACTTAGATTTTAAGAATCTTGGACTATTTAATTTTTTTCATCAGTATCCCCTACTTATATTTTGACTATCTTATGATGCTAAGTTAGCCTAAGTTTTGTAAGCTTATTTATTTAACGAGCTTGATCATGACATATTTTATTGGGTGCGCACCCACTAACATATTGTCTAATCAGAACCGATACATGATGGTCTGATCAACCTAGTGCACTTTGGCTCATTTTTTACATATCGTTCTAAAGTGGATGGAGACATAGTTAAACTTGGCCTCGAGAGTCTCATCCCCGACTGCTTTGAAAATTCTTTTTGAAATTAATTGTTCGTCTTTGAACCATGTATTCGTATTCGATAATACCGTCTTTTGAAATCCTTATTGCTTTCGCCTTCACATATTTTAGAAGGACGAAGACGTTGTACTTGAACTTCCTCTAGCCTCCCCATCGATTATGACCATTATCACTCGATGTTGTTATATCTTCATCCTAAACTACTCGTTCTTTTCCTCGGCCTTATACTTACTATCACGGCCTCCTAATCACTTAACTTAGGAGTGACTCAAATCGTTCTCCTAATCGTGCCCTCAACCTACTCCCAAGAAACCATACCTTAAAGGTCTCTAATTTATTTTCCCTTGATTCCATACCATTCCCTATTGCAAGTTATCATTATTAAAACCCTTGATCTTTTCATTCTTGCATTAATTAGCTATATCCATGATTATTTTCGTATTTATCTAAATCACGATTTCCTAATGCATGTTTTGTTGAACGTTGTGAATGATTGTTCCTCACCAATACCCCCTTGTGCCTTCTCATCCATACAAATTCTTAATTTCGAGGACGAAATTCTTTTAAGTTAGGTAGGAGGTAAAACCCCTAAATTTCTACTATTTTTTTAAATAAATTTGGTACGGATTATTTTTATTTTGTATTTATACGTCGCATAGTTGCATTGTACGTCGTGCGCGAAATTTTATTTTCGTAATTGCTCGACGAGTGCGAATATGTGCGAGCGTACATACTTTAGAAAAATATTTTTCTATTTTTTCAAAATAATATATATATATATATATATATTAATTATTCTTTCTATCGTACCAAAATTTTCTAAGTTGGCTATTTTATTTATGAAAAGCCTTTCATTTATACAATTATAATAATAAATAATATTCTTATAAAATGGTATACTAGAAAAGTATAATTATGTAAATATTATTTGTGCATACATATATATTTCGTAATTATTTATTAGTTTATTTTTAAATAATAATGTAATTTTTGAAATTATTAATATTAGTATTTTTGGGAAACATATTTTAAATTTTTTGTGGCAATTTAAATCTTTGATTAGATTTTATGGATTTGATTTAAATAGTTTAAATTTAAAGATAGAATTTATGTTTAATTTAAGTTTAGATTATCAAGATTTAAATTAGAATTTGATTTGGATTATTATTGATTGAATCGATTCAAATTTGATTTAAATTAATTAGCAAATTATCTATTTTTGGGTTTAAATAATCCAAATCCTTATCTTCTAAGGATTACCTCAACCCTATAAATAGGGGAGCCTCCATAAGTTTTTCATCCACAATTTACTCCATAAATTTCTACCAGATGATGTGCATCGTCTCTGTGTCCAATTCCTTTTCGTGTCAGCCGTGATGGCCTCGGGTCCGACCCCGGGTGTCTTTCCAACAGATTATTTCTTTGTACATGTACATTGCTACCTCTCCCGTGTCGGCAACCCCTACACGATACGACTAATCCCTAACCTAACCCTACGCTCCTGGCCGTAGCAGCCTCCCCGATGCCGCGACTCCCCAGCCGTCTCCTTTTCCCACAACCACTGTACCTCCTCCCTGCATGACCCCGACAACCGCCCCTGCTATCCCCGGACAAATACTCCACCACCACCATTATCATCACCACGCTACCACCGCCCTACCAACACAATCGTCGCCACCACATCGTCTTCGACATCACCACCCTATCCCACGACCACCGCCACAAACCATCACGCCGACCATCCCCAGCAACAACCATCACCGTCACAACCACATTGCCATCACCGCTACCTTCCCAACATCCCCGACCAAAGATCCTAGCATCTCCGACAAAAGACACCAGCAATTCCCACGATCCCTGGCCTCGACCCACGCCCGACCACTAAAACATCCATCACCTCCGCCAGGGCAGCGACACCACCACCATTGCCGTTACCGGCCAAACCCCACCGAAAAACCCAACACCGGACAACCCAAAAAATACCACACCACCAACACCAACACCAAGAACATAAAAAAATAGGAGACTCATCTGAACCCTGGCCTCCGTCGCGTCCGCCACGGGCGGACCCGTCGAACCCACCGCCGACTCTCCGTGTGCCCTTCACCGCACAGCGGACGCATATCCCCACCACTCGCCCAAGTTTTCCTCCTGGCGCCTCTTACGTAGGGCAACACCGGTCACCGTACACAGCCACGCCATCCCCGTCAGCTCCGGCCGTCGCGCCTGAGCTCATCGTTGCCCCGCGTGTGTGGTCACTTTCCTCCGCGCGTCGAGCATCACCCCGCCTGAGCGTTCCTTCTCCGCGCCCCTTTCCTCCGCCACCGGCTTACCCTAGACGCATGCATCCGTCGGCCGGATCTACCGCCCGTGCACACCGACCCAGCGCCCTCCACCGAACGCGCCTTCCGTTTTTTTCCTCTGCCTCGACCGCCGCCGGAGCGGTGAAACCCTGCCTGACCGATCGAACCCACCACCACTTACTCCTCCGCGCCTCGCTCCCGTCAGTGGACTCCGCCAGCAAGCTCTCCTTCTCCCCATCTTCCCCAACTTCTTCCCTCTTCAGCTCCGCGCGCTCCCTCTCCATCGCTCACTCTATCGCCTATACTGCTCTCCCTCTGCTCGCTCTCTTCATCCTCACTCTCTCCCCTCTTTAAAATCTCATTCTCTCTCTATCTTTTAATTTTTTTGAGAGTTGGTCTCCTCGAAGAGGAGAACCACAGCATTTGTTTTTATTTTACTTTTTATGTTTAATTATTATTATTATTAAGGTTATTATTATTATAATTATTATTATCATTATCATCATTATTATTATATTCTACTATTTCCTATTCAGTAATTATATATACACCTTTAGTATTACTCATAATTGTTATTATTATTATTATCATTATTACTTGATTACTTGATTTCTTGGTTTTCTTCCAGTATATTCGGCTGGTGATTATTAATAATAATTTATTATTAAAAACAATATTATTGTTCTATTATCTTCATTATGATTATTCTTGTTGATACTATTAAAATTATTAATTGCTAATATTATTATTTTAGGATTTTGTAAAATATTATTTTTCCAACTATTTTCAAAGGTAAATTTTACCAAAATATTACTTTGACAAAATCTATTTTATAGCCCTAATTTATCTATTTGTTTTCTTTTTAGATTTTATAAGATATATTGGTCAATAAAAGTAGTCACCAAATTATACTATAAATTTCTAGTTTATTAATTTTGGCTAATAAAAATATGTAGTTTCCTACTAAAACTTTATTTTGACAAATTAGAATTTTGGCCTAAAAACTATTTTGTCCTCAAGTATGTAAGTATATAAAATATTTTGGTAACAAAATACTGTTTTAACTAATATAAATTTTTATCCAATACCCTTTGATATTCCTCATGTCCGTAACTAATCCCATTTTCCTATTTTGTCGCCAATTATGTACTTCAATATGTCAACCCTAATTAATTTGACCCTTCTAGACCCAATCGAACTGTCCGTGCCACCATCAGAGGTCATCTTGCATAGTTGTTACACCAAAGTCGCAGTTCGTGCCACCTTGATCATCGCGGTACACTAGGCGTCCTACCAGACAAGACACCTTGCCATTTACTGTTTATTTATTTTAGCTCATATTTTATGTATTATTCATTATTTTCTTTATGTAAAATAAACTGTGATACATGGCATAACCTGTTAGAACTTACTATTCAGATATATTCCTACTATGTATTATTTTTCTTATACGTTAAACCTAGATTTAAGGGACCACCTTTGTGTGTTGCATTCATAGGCCTTGACACTTATTATACCACGAAGTTGTGAGTCGCATGTGGAACTCGAACATGCGTAACTGGCTGGCCACCGGTACATATAAGCCGTGCGATAGGAATACCGCTAATAAAGGTTGCATGCTTAGTTTGACTTAGCGGTTATAGAGGTTTTCTGTTGTGGATACAACATAGTAGGTATTGGGAGGGGAGGACAATTTCTTAGCGTATGGGCTTCGATGCACTTTCCCTTGTGACCCGGAAGCTCCGCTGGAGATACGGGGTTGATGACCCATGATTACTGACGGCCACTGGCGTTCTGCGAAACATTATGCTCTTATTGATTGGGCCTCTGGTGCCCCAAGGGGCGACCATGCCGATCCCATTTTAGCCAGGGCCCATGAGTAGGAAGGATTGTTCTTAACTTCATACACTTAGACTGGTTAGGCTACCTTATCCGTTAGGTATGAGTACTTTTGGTTCGGGTACTTGTATCTGACCGTGGCTTAGAATAATAACTTGTCGCGGACTAGTTTGCAACATCTTGTCCTTGTTTGGTTGTAGGTGTGGCTTACTACTTCGATGAGAAGGTATTGAACCTTGTTGGGGTCCGGATACCATATTGGATTCAAAGCATGAAAAGATACATCATCGTGAATTAGTTTACCATCTCCTGTCCTTGTTTGGTTGGGGGGATGGTAAGCTAGCATGGAAAGATACTCTGGGTCCACTCGTCGCCTTTAAGCACAGAGGTTCCGTCGTCTCCAGAAGCAAGATCTACTCGTCGCCCCAGAAGCACATCAGTACTTAGTCCTCACCAGAGGCACATGAAGCATGGGTCCACCCCAATTGGTTTGTTTAAACCACCTCTTGCAGAGAAGATTGGAATTAAATCATGATTGATATCATATCAGATTGATTTAAATCTTAGACGAGGATCAATTTTACTCCAAATCTAGGATGAAATCTCAAGATTTACTCGGCTATATCCGAGCAAGCAAATCGGCACGTGCCAAGTGTTACCTCCTTCGGTTATGTTTATAACCACCAGAGATCTCGTTTGGGAGAAATCTCGATGTCCGCCATATGTCAGCACCGCAGAAGCCCGCACAGTATAATAACGACAAATTCTTTCATATCTCAGGAACCCTAATGCATATCGCATATGTGCTCGGTTCTCTATAAATAGAAGGAGTTCTTCTTCCACCAAATCATAGATAGAGGAAAATCGACAATCGACAATCTTCAAAGGATCAACAATCTCTATCCACGAAGAGTCGACCACCCTCATCCACCAATCAACCAAAAAACTAACCAACCAACCATCTTCAAGGGATCTTCTCCTCTAGACAGCCTCCTGATCGGTGACCCAGAGTCCCATCAAAGGTGTCAGAAAGCTATAGCAAGATTGATTCCTCGTCAGATCGTCAACGAAGCAAAGGAGCCGCTGTAGTGCTCTATCTCCACCGTCACACTTTAACAGAAACCTCTTCTCCCTGTACAAAGAATATCATGTTTAGGACTTCCTTTTTTGTACACAAATACCTTATACGTTCAATAAAGTAGAAAGTTCATTCAACCTTTTGTTATGTCGAACAAAATGGCGACACTGCTGGGGACTACCTTCTCCTCCAACGAGGAAAGCGGTGACGCAATCTGATGACAACTTGCTAGGAGCTTCTCAAGACATGCTGGTCATACGCTTCGACCAGCAGGCTTTTAAAGATCTCCTCTCTGTAAAAAGTCAAAGACTTCAAAGATGTTCGTCCAATCGAAGAAGACTCGACATGTCTGGAGGCCTAAGGTGGCTACAGCCAGCAGTACGATGGTGGGAACTGCGTCTCAGGACCCCCTCAACGTCAAATTCACGGAGAAGATTTTGTCTGCTACAACCTTATCCCCTCACCATATTCCCGTCTTGGGAAAGCATGGCGAGGAAGATGGTGGTTCCATAGTTGATCTGACGAAGGAACGATGTTAAAGGAAGTGCACACCGGTCCAACCCCTCATGACGGGAGTATTGCCGGTAAGGAGATCTATCTTCGATAGAATCGCTTTCCCTTCAGGTAAACCTTCGCAGACTCTGAATACTACTCGCCCGCTGGGGTTAGTAGGAAGAGATCCCAGGTGGCTCGCGCTTCGTACAACAAGCATGCGGCACCAACGGCAGACCCGAAGCCCATATTGACAGTTACACACGCAGCCGACGGAAAGCTATACAAGACTTTCTCCCACGCTTCGATGCCTCAACCAGTCGAATCTTCCTTCCACTGTGGTACTCCTGTGCGTAAGCCAAGCCAGGGGTACGTCCCACGGAGAGGAAGCCACGCAAGAAACGTTCCCGCAGAAGCGACAAGAGGATTCCTCGCCAGATCCGCTCTGATAGTACTTACATGCAGCTTTCCTGCATGCACAATGGGAGTGTTACGACAGAAGATCCAACCCTTTCCCAAGCGAAAGAAGAATTTATGGCGTAGGACGTACCTAAATCAAGGCACTCTTGTACCCAGATTACCTTCAACTGCTGTTGTCAGCAGACGGCTGCGCCATCGTCGAGCAGGCGTTCCGTCTTCCAGAGACTCTACTCCACGTCGACCCCATGCCAGAGGCTTAACAGGGGGTCGGTGAGCCATAGGGAAGACGAACCCCGTATCGCCACATGCTATGCGATACAGGGTTCCAGAGCTTTTAAGAAGCCCTCCCAGAATCCTTCTATATCGGTTGCTAAATCGAAGAGGAGGTCAGAGAGCAGTAAAGCTAAAGTACCAGATACAGGTGTGTTCCAAGGCACTCGTTCCAGATCTGCATTAGGTGCCTTGTCAAAAACTGGGGGTGGCCAGGCTCCTACCATGCACGACAACCCTGTGTTACAATCTGAGGACGTACAATACGACACGGATGTCTCCAATGGCGTAACCAGTCACCAAACTGGGGATAGCAACCATACTGAGTCCAAAGAAGGACACAATCTTACGGTATATACTCAGGATAGCGAGGCTCAGGTGTCTAAGCCAGAAAGTAAAGGATTTACGGCTCCCTCAAGTCACTCTCACACTCGGTCAGTGTTCATGGCGATGGCAATAAGAAAGACAATAACGAAGCTCTCAGACGTATCGAGGTCCTCAAGACGAAGTTAGATACGCTGGCGGACACCATGAAGAACTTGTCCTCTATCATAATCGACCTCAAGAGTAGCATGTCCTCCGCGGCCTCTAAACCTGCGCGTGATCCGCCGACCAATAACGAATCCAACGGGTTGCCTACTACCAATCAGGAAGGACCATCCTTGTCTACTTCATCGGCTACAGGCTCCATAATATCGGCCAAAATACAGCAGGCCATCAAGAAGCTGTATGCTCGTCATGATGACAAGGAGAAGCAAGCAACGCTCCTGAAGATGGGGATCTGGCAGCCATACCCTGCCGAGTGGGACAACGTCGTCTATCCTCCCAAATATAATCCGCAGACTCTTACACCTTATGAAGGGAAGGGATCTCCCCAATATTACTTGAGGTACTTTACCTCATTGACGGGGCACCTACCAAAGGATGATGCCCTCATGTCCAATATATTCATAGGAGACCAGCAGGGGGTAGCCTATAAGTGGTTCTACAGTCTTCTAGACGATTGTATATCATTATTTGAAGACCTGAAGACTCGGTTTAAGGATCGATTCTACGAAGGAGGCATGGATATGACCATGTTGACCCTCATGGAAGTTATCCAGAGGGAGAAAGCGCCTGTCCACGTATACCTCGAGCGCTTTTGCCAGGCAACCCTCAGATTACCATCCGGCATGCCTGAGCCTATGCTTATGGACTTCTGTCTCAAGAACATGCTGTTCGCTATAAAATTGCGGCACAGTGCTCCCTACACGGAGTGGTCGCCTTTTATTACAGAGGTGGATGGCACACAAAGGAAAGCCCAAGATGCGCAACTCCTGGGGTTACACTTTCCTGTGCCCGAAGACAAGGGAGACGCTCGTCTAGCAACAACCCTAAAGACTAAAAAGGCAAGCAAGCCATGACCGCCAACATCTCTAAAGGTTCAGCAGCTGTGAACCCCAAGTCCGTGGAAGCGCAGAGGCCGAGGAAGACTTACTCCTTCAATGACGAGGATATGCTGGAGCTCTTCGAGATGCTTACGAGGAGTGGCAAACTGTCCATCCCTGCACCCAGGTGTCTTAATGGGGTGGGAAAGGTGGACCATCCCAAGTACTGCCATTATCACCAGTACGTCCATCACTTAACACAAGACTGCTGTGTGTTGAAGAGAAAAATTTAGCGCCTCATCAACGCCAACATTATATCGTTGGATTACGAAGAGAAGACCGTCACAGCAAATATGGTTACTCTCCAGTTCGGGAGTTTTCCAGCCACAGAAGTGCAAGATGGCGTCGCCATGATTCTAAAGGCGACGATGGAAGTAGTCAACCTTCCAACAGCATGGGACAACGCTCAAGGGCTGTGAGACTCGTCTCACAGTATCGGTATTTATATACGGATACATATTTTGTATTGTATTTCGTATTTTCTCAATTTTCGGAATGCTTTAAAATTTTCCCAAATTATAGATTTTCTCCTTGGCCGGTATACCGACGGTGTACCGGAGTATACCGACGGCATGCCGCTCGGATAGATTTTCCACATTTTAGATATTTTCGATTTCAGATATTTTCGTGAATAGTGTTTTCGATATTTTCATGAATAGTGTTTAGATATTTTTGTGAATAGTGTAGATGCATTCTTTTATCCAATGGACAATTGGTTTTCTTTCAATGGCTAGGATTGACCTAGAATGTGACATGGATCACGATCCAACGGTCACGATTAATTCACCCTCTCTCTATATATCCTATGAGTTTCTCTCTCCTCTCTCTTTTCTTTCCTTCACCATTTCCCCTTCACTCTCTTCTCTCTTCCTCAAGCTTGGGAAGGCTTGGCCTTGAGGCCTAGAGTGTGTTTCGTGCCCCTCTTGGTGGTGGAGTAGAAGATTAGGCTCGGTTGCTAAAACCTAGGCAAGTACATCTTGCTCAAAAGTGACATGACCATACTTTATTTTTGTTTTCCATAGAAATTAAAGTTTTATTGTTCTATAATATGCTCTTCTAAATTGTTAACAAGTTTAATGTATAGCACTTTTGGTTTTGATCGATAATATGGCATAGATCTGAGTTTCTAGATATAATTTTTGAGTATTTTGAGGTTTTAATCTATCAAATGTTTTAATTTGTGAAAATTAATACTTCCATGTTGTTGGAAATTCAATTCTATTCAATTTTAACTTTTGAAAGTCCGAATTTCGATTTAAAATGAAGTTTTTATGGCCGAAACAAGTTTTAGCGAAAATCTGGATTTTGTTGCTGTTTGGAAAAACGGTATACCGCCGGTATACCGCAGTATACCACCGGTATGCCAGTTTTTGTACCAGAAACCTTCTGTCTTTAGCCCGGTATACCGCCGGTATGCCGTAGTATACCGCCGGTATGCCGTTTTATGCTGTTTTAGGCTGTTTTGTCCGTTTTCGTCCGTTTTTGATATTTTCTCGATTGTAATGGACTCTTAACATGATTAGATGACCTTAGATAGTTAAAGAATGATTGTACACTCTATATATATGGTACATGCTTATGTTCACGTATTGTTCTATGTCCAGATTATAGATAGTGGCCTATCATGGTGCACTCCAGATTACTGTATATGCCTAGCTCGATTCAGTGGCTCGTAGTAGCGCACTCATGACTTGATTTTCTTATATGCTTAGCTCGATTCAGTGGCTCGTAGTAGCGCACTCATGACTTGATTTTCTTATTGATTTCTAGACCCGATATATGAGTACATGTTCTTTCTTGACACCGTGGATATAGCTTGTTGAATGTTTAATCTATTGCATCTTGGCACTGGACAATCGAGTATGAGTATTGTTCCGTGTATCACGTGATGTTAGTACGGGAATGATCGTAAGTGATAACTTACGATTTACTCGTACATAGCACACGTCATCTTAGGAAATTCTTGAGTGTCCACGACTTGAGAATTTGACATGAATATGATAAGGTAAATGACTAGTAAATTCAAGTAGATCATTGTAGGAGGAAATTCGTACTACCAATCCCGAGCTCCAAGGGCCCCATGAGGCATGGCTCAACCCTGCTAGGCAAGGGCTCCATGACCTACCAAGTTTGCGTGTATTGATATACGATCGAGTCACATGTCGTACCGGGTTGCGGCACAGTCAGTTATATGTTTTCTTTTACAAGTTTATGATATGGTTGTTCATGTTACAAGTCTAGACACGTTTCATCTGCCAGCAGTCTTGTTGGGCAATAGATGTACTACTCGTACCCCTGGACATCCGGGTATCTGCAGTCAGGTAGTTGCGAAAATCCTCAACTTGCATATTAGTAATTAGGATTGTGATAACCCTAGCTAGTTAATGATAGAAAGCCGTAGGCAATGATTGGCCGTGCACTTTTGATTGTTTGTTACTTTATATGCTCTTATGTCGTTGAGTGGCCAGAGACTAAGTTCTGCTCGGGAAAATATCTGCAACCCCGGTCCTTGTTTGGTTTAAGGGTTGTGGCTCCGACTTCGAGTAGTTCCTAAGTCCCTTGTTGCTCATTGGCTTATTGTTCTCTATTACTATATGGTTCAGTATTTTCATTCAGTCATTTATATTCTCGAGATACGTGCATTGGTACCGCACTAGTCTCGACCCGCATTTATTTATATTTGCTATATGTTGTTGTTTTGTTTGTGAGTTTTTGTCGTTCACCTCGAGCCTTCCTTGTGGTACTTGCTATTTGGGGTCTGACCCTACTGGTTTTGCATGGCCAGGTTTCATAGTTGATCACGAGGATCTACCGTCTTCTCCTCCGGATGGTTCGCACTCAGAGGACCGATATGGATAGCGAGTGGGTTACCTTTATTTCCCACTTTATCTTATACTTTTATTTTGTGGTGTATTAGCCAAGGACATATGTTAGTCCTTCTTTCTGGGTTTTGTTCCCTTCGTCTTAGTACGGCGTGGATGTATATTCTGGACAGCTGCTGGTTGTACATTTACGTACCTTTTGTATAGTCAGTTGATATATCTTATATTATGTCAGCTCTCATGATTATGTATGTACTTGTGTTTGGGACGCCTTACCCATCTCATATATGATTTACTCTTTATTGCTTCTTATGTTGATTGGATTGAGATAGGAATTGTTCGACCTTAGGAGTCGTCAGTGGCATGCTAGAGTCCATCCACTTGTCTTCTAGACAGCTTTGACCGTATCTCGGGGCACTAGCGTACTCTGATATACGTAGCTGGCTTTGTCTCGCCCCCGATCTCCAGTATTCTGGTTCTGGGGCGTGACAGGGTTTTTTGGTGGCCCATGCAGGTCTGTCTTCAGACTTGTGGGGATTCATCTAGTTAGAATCTCAATCCTATATTTGTCTTCATTTGATCTCCCTTGCTTATCGCATTCTCGTTTTCCTTGAACTGTAAACATGATTGACATATCCTTGCTCTATTCCTGTCCATTATTGATATCACGTATCCTTATCATTCAGGGATACCCCACCTTCTTACCTATTTCTTTTGAGGATTTTATTGCTCCGTCTTCTTCCATGGTTCAGGCAGTATGTCGGCTTCAGATTCCGTATCCACAGAGTCAGGTACCAGTACCATCTCAGTACCTGTTTGGCAGCTCAGTTCACTACACGCCAGTCAGTTCAATCAACAAAGTCAGCCCGAATCCCGTGTTCAGCATCTCCTTCCGACGTTGTTTCAGCAGTTTCAATGTCAGCATTTGACGCAGTTTGCCCAGGTTCAGTAAGTCAGGTAAAAAAAAAAATTCAGCAGCAGGTAAGAGCAGCAGTCCCGATGCATAGGCAGAGAGAGTTTGTTATCATAGAGCAGATGTTGGCTGAGGGCAGTCAGATTTGGTAAGCATCTGAGGCGTTCCTTCAGTCATTCTCATTCTTGGGTTCCGTCGACGGCCTTGTATTCCACTTATACCCGGAATGCGATGGTCGACTTGACATATTCGGCGATGTGAACACGAGTTTCTCGTACCACTCATCTGCCTCCGTATCTCGTGATACACGATATCTATCATGTATCCCTTCTACGTAGGTGCGTCATGGATTAGAGTCATGTCTTCGACTGAGTCGTTGGTACCGACTTACTTCGAAACTTGACCCTTGTCCACTTTGTGAGTCAGCGTAGGCAAGCGAGGACGAATCCCTACTAAACTGACTCAGGGGTATATTATTCCATATGCCTCCTTTTCTTGTATTAT
Organism: Iris pallida; assembly: GCA_029216955.1. Taxonomy (NCBI): domain Eukaryota; kingdom Viridiplantae; phylum Streptophyta; class Magnoliopsida; order Asparagales; family Iridaceae; genus Iris; species Iris pallida. Next base: position 9,254,602 of record JANAVB010011999.1, read on the forward strand.
ATATGTATGTATTTATTATTTTCTGCATTTATTTAAATTCTGTATCTCAAATATCACTTGTACACGGGATGTTTTCTTTCGATGTGTTATAATTTTACATTGTTTTAGCATGTGTATTTTTGTTCGACTGGCTTTAGGAAATTCCGAGGACGGAATTTTTCTAAGTTGTGGAGAGTTGTGAGACTCGTCTCACAGTATCGGTATTTATATACGGATACGTATTTTGTATTGTATTTCGTATTTTCTCGATTTTCGGAACGCTTTAAAATTTTCCCAAATTATAGATTTTCTCCTTGGCCGGTATACCGACGGTGTACCGGAGTATACCGACGGCATGCCGCTCGGATAGATTTTCCACATTTTAGATATTTTCGATTTCAGATATTTTCGTGAATAGTGTTTCCGATATTTTCATGAATAGTGTTTAGATATTTTTGTGAATAGTGTAGATGCATTCTTTTATCCAATGGACAATTGGTTTTCTTTCAATGGCTAGGATTGACCTAGAATATGACATGGATCACGATCCAACGGTCACGATTAATTCACCCTCTCTATATATATCCTATGAGTTTCTCTCTCCTCTCTCTTTTCTTTCCTTCACCATTTCCCTTTCACTCTCTTCTCTCTTCCTCAAGCTTGGGAAGGCTTGGCCTTGAGGCCTAGAGTGTGGTTTCGTGCCCCTCTTGGTGGTGGAGTAGAAGATTAGGCTCGGTTGCTAAAACCTAGGCAAGTACATCTTGCTCAAAAGTGACATGACCATACTTTATTTTTGTTTTCCATAGAAATTAAAGTTTTATTGTTCTATAATATGCTCTTCTAAATTGTTAACAAGTTTAATGTATAGCACTTTTGGTTTTGATCGATAATATGGCATAGATCTGAGTTTCTAGATATGATTTTTGAGTATTTTGAGGTTTTGATCTATAAAATGTTTTAATTTGTGAAAATTAATACTTCCATGTTGTTGGAAATTCAATTCTATTCAATTTTAACTTTTGGAAGTCCGAATTTCGATTTAAAATGAAGTTTTTATGGCCGAAACAAGTTTTAGCAAAAATTTGGATTTTGTTGCTGTTTGGAAAAATGGTATACCGCCGATATACCGCAGTATACCACCGGTATGCCGGTTTTTGTACCAGAAACCTTCTGTCTTTAGCCCGGTATACCGCCGGTATGCCGTAGTATACCGTCGGTATGCCGTTTTATGCTGTTTTAGGCTATTTTTGTCCGTTTTTGTCCGTTTTCGTCCTTTTTTGATATTTTCTCGATTGTAATGGACTCCTAACATGATTAGATGACCTTGGATAGTTAAAGAATGATTGTACACTCTATATATATGGTACATGCTTATGTTCACGTATTGTTCTATGTCCAGATTATAGATAGTGGCCTGTCATGGTGCACTCCAGATTACTGTATATGCCTAGCTCGATTCAGTGGCTCGTAGTAGCGCACTCATGACTTGATTTTCTTATATGCTTAGCTCGATTCAGTGGCTCGTAGTAGCGCACTCATGACTTGATTTTCTTATTGATTTCTAGACCCGATATATGAGTACATGTTCTTTCTTGACACCGTGGATATAGCTTGTTGAATGTTTAATCTATTGCATCTTGGCACTGGACAATCGAGTGTGAGTATTGTTCCGTGTATCACGTGATGTTAGTACGGGAATGTTCGTAAGTGATAACTTACGATTTACTCGTAAATAGCACACGTCATCTTAGAAAATTCTTGAGTGTCCACGACTTGAGAATTTGACATGAATATGATAAGGTAAATGACTAGTAAATTCAAGTAGATCATTGTAGGAGGAAATTCGCACTACCAACCCCGAGCTCCAAGGGCCCCATGAGGCATGGCTCAACCCTGCTAGGCAAGGGCTCTATGACCTACCAAGTTTGCGTGTATTGATATACGATCGAGTCACATGTCGTGCCGGGTTGCGGCACAGTCAGTTATATGTTTTCTTTTACAAGTTTATGATATGGTTGTTCATGTTACAAGTCTAGACACGTTTCATCTGCCAGCAGTCTTGTTGGGCAATAGATGTACTACTCGTACCCCTGGACATCCGGGTATCTGCAGTCAGGTAGTTGCGAAAATCCTCAACTTGTATATTAGTAATTAGGATTGTGATAACCCTAGCTAGTTAATGATAGAAAGCCGTAGGCAATGATTGGCCGTGCACTTTTGATTGTTTGTTACTTTATATGCTCTTATGTCGTTGAGTGGCCAGAGACTAAGTTCTGCTCGGGAAAATATCTGCAACCCCGGTCATTGTTTGGTTTAAGGGTTGTGGCTCCGACTTCGAGTAGTTCCTAAGTCCCTTGTTGCTCATTGGCTTATTGTTCTCTATTACTATATGGTTCAGTATTTTCATTCAGTCATTTATATTCTCGAGATACGTGCATTGGTACCGCACTAGTCTCGACCCGCATTTATTTACATTTGCTATATGTTGTTGTTTTGTTTGTGAGTTTTTGTCGTTCACCTCGAGCCTTCCTTGTGGTACTTGCTATTTGGGGTCTGACCCCACTGGTTTTGCATGGCCAGGTTTCATAGTTGATCACGAGGATCTACCGTCTTCTCCTCCGGATGGTTCGCACTCAGAGGACCGATATGGATAGCGAGTGGGTTACCTTTATTTCCCACTTTATCTTATACTTTTATTTTGTGGTGTATTAGCCAAGGACATATGTTAGTCCTTCTTTCTGGGTTTTGTTCCCTCCGTCTTAGTACGGCGTGGATGTATATTCTGGACAGCTGCTGGTTGTACATTTACGTACCTTTTGTATAGTCAGTTGATATATCTTATATTATGTCAGCTCTCATGATTATGTATGTACTTGTGTTTGGGACACCTTACCCATCTCATATATGATTTACTCTTTATTGCTTCTTATATTGATTGGATTGAGATAGGAATTGTTCGACCTTAGGAGTCGTCAGTGGCATGCTAGAGTCCACCCACTTGTCTTCTAGACAGCTTTGACCGTATCTCGGGGCACTGGCGTACTCTGATATACGTAGCTGGCTTTGTCTCGCCCCCGATCTCCAGTATTCTGGATCTGGGGCGTGACAAGGGCTAGTCCTGTTCTCCATACCACAAAACAGAGTCACGAGGGTCCATCCGTACCAGGCTCCCGATACGATGAACCAGTGATCATCATGAATCTCTCGAGAAATATTTCATGACCTTCTCGCTTTTGAAATGTTATCCTAAGTTGTGTCTACTATGTACTTTCTACCTCTGAGTATTCAACTCCTCTATAATAGCTGTAAGCTGTCATAATCTTTAGAAAACATTTTACGTCCATATTACCTCTGAAGTGTTATTCTACATCGTGTCTACCATGTCCACATTACCTCTGAGTAGTCACCCTGTTATGATAACCCCAAAGTTGTCATAACTCCCTAAGAAAAAAATAGTCACGTCTATATTACCTCTAAACTATTATTCTAGAAAGAAGGATGCTTGCCATGTCTATATAACCTATGAGCAACGCCCCCTTTTCCTGACAATTCCCCACAATTATCATCTATAGAACCCTTCACGTCCATATTTCTTCTGAGACGTTCTATACCCCAGAAGAGTCTATCTTTACCATGTCCATATCATCTCTGAGTAAGAAAAGTGTCTCTAGCAAAAACTCTCGTGTTTGCCATGTCCACATAACCTCTGAGCAAACACCTTGTCCCCAGGGAAATTATCCACCATGAGGGAATTCTCACACCTGTACAGGATCCACACCATAAAGATAGACAAAATAGAAAAGAAAAACATAAACTTCAGATACAAAGAAGGCAATATTTTCTTTATAAAATACATGGTCCCTCACAAGTTGAAGGACAAAAAGAAGCAAAAAATAAAAACTGGAAAAACTGGTCCTGAAGGTTTTCCATCCAGATCATCAGATGAGCCCTCCGTTGTGTGAACCATGCGCGGGCCCTCCTGTCGGCCTCCTGGCGTTTGGCAGTCTCGTCTCCGACAGGGGTCCAAGCCTGACGCGCAATAGCCAACTCAGCTGACGTGTGCCGATATCCGCCCTCTCTTGAGTCAGAGCCTCTGGATATTGGCGAAGTACTTCTCCCTGGTCATCTTATTCCTTTAGCTCACCCTCAACAAGGGCCAGGGCATCCATCAGTTTTCGGATATGTTCACGAAGGTCGCTGTAGTGCTCCTCCATGGTTGTGCTTCGGCGGACTCGAGCCCCTTCGGCATTGGCCAGCTCGGCAATCTTTGATTCGACTTCCACAAGTAGATCAGAAAAAGCCTTACGCATCTGGTCTTGGAGGCATCCTTCAGAGATTATCTTCTCTAGTTCTGCCATGGCTAAGGTCGACAGATTATCATCAGGGCCATGAAGTTCCAAAGTAATGGTATGCAAATCAGGTAGCAGACCTCTCACGATTAAGACTTGAGCCACGTACTCCGGATAATCGTATAAGATCTTCAATTGACCTTCTACTAAGTCCTGGATCCACCCGGCTGGCGGCTGGCCGCACGAGGCGCTCTCTGTACCACGAGTCAAAGCATTGCGGATGGCCTCCAACAGAAGCTGGATGCAGTATTCCTTGTCGGCAAGACTCACTGAAGCTACTGGAGAAGCTACAACCCAAGGACCAGGTGTAGAAGTAAGGACAAAATGCTACTCCTATTCCAGAGCAGACGCAGAAGGAGTTGTCGATGAGATGCTCGATGGTTCGAGAGGCTCAACCGTCTCCACATCCCCCTTTACCGTCGAGATCAGCCCTACAATAATTCCTTGGGCCGTTGCCTCGAAGGTTTTATTGTCAGTCTCCTGCCCGACGGTCAGAGTATTGGCTCCCGCATTGACCCGCACGGAGACGAGTCATCCGATTGGCACCACCCCGACCGTAGTTTCCTTCGCAGCTAGTCCCTCTCCGACTAATGAGAGAGACGAATCTGACAGGTCCAAAAGCTCTCTTGAACCATAGTCAAAGGGGGCAGGAGGAGGAATCTCTCCCATATTAGAGCAAGTAGAGATAACATCCCCCTCATCCGTCCCCAAGTGTCGGGGTACAACAGACACAGGTTCTTCAGGAAAATTCCCACTCTAACCAAGAAGGTCCCACCTGTTCAAACTGCTCAATTATAAGATGCAAAAAGGACGGACAAGTTTGAAGAATAAGAGGACTTACTCCAGAGGGAGACCCAGCGTAGCAAACTGTTGCACCTTTCGCAGGCGCAGGAATCATTATGGCTCTTTTCGCAGGATGGCAAACTTTCCCAGGCAAAGTCGGACACCCTCAGAAGCTACTAAGAGCTCGTTCCTCCTCCCTCTCCTCCGTAGATGAGCTAGAACCATCATTGGCATCACTCTCGGAGGGCGTCATTCTTGATTGAAGGAAAAAAGGCGAAGGACAGGTTTCAAACTTTAGCCCTTCGAGCAGACTCCGCTGATGATTATACTCCAGCAGGAAAATGTAGTATACACAGTAGAGCTGGGCAGCTGAGTATAGAAGACTCCCGCCCCCCTGTAAAGGAGGGGTGGTAAATATTGCCTCAGTACGACTGGAGTTATAATAATACCAAGTCTGAGCACCGTCCAAGAGACTACCTTCATGCCCAAGACAAAGATTAGGATTACCTATCATCGCCTAGCTATAGCCAAATTGGCGAGCAAAATGTAGGTAAATAGGGCTCTAAGAACACCCAGTTCTGATTCTTATACACCAACTTCTCGTCTGAACGGAAGCCACGGAAGGAGGGCGGAACTCGGTAGATTGCATACTTGCCTAACCGACCCAGCATCCACCGACAGGTGGGAATATCCTGAGGGACCCACTCCGCGCACTCGTAATTGCGCAGAGCTGCATCCCCCATCTCATATCCCAAAATCGTGTTGGGCTTCTTCAGACCAGGATGATGAAGAGCCAACCAACCCATCAGATAGTGGTAAGGAAGCTCAACTGACGGGAAGTCCTCTCCACTCCCTTTGTAATCAAGAATCTTTTGGGAAAATTTCCTTAAGTCGCACAGTAGATTGCACACCATCGTCGGTAACAATGACAATTATTGCTTAAAGGCAAGCCTCACAGTGGGCATGATCAAATCCTGGCTAATCCGGCAAGCTGGACCGGAGCCCCTGGCACTACGACCATCCACAGCTATACCATCAAGAAGGCCGCCAAGGTTGCTTTCGGGCTCACTAGGACCAGATTCTAGCTGAAGAAGCTATGAATATTAGAAGTGGGACTACCCTCAACATCAACAGACGAAGCTGATACCCCAGCGGCACTCATTATCTCATCTACCTCGTCAGCAGTATACGCTGGGCGCGAGGTATAGTAAGGCATCCCCGACGTCGAAGGAGTCTGAATGAAAATATAGTTGACCCAAACTTGGATCTGGGGCAGGTATGTGCCTGGTCTTGATATTTATACACATGATAATGACAGAATAGCTCATTTTACACATTCATCATAGCAGGATGCTCGGTCTCCAAGGAGAGGAACTCTTCCTTACAGAGAGTATGCTCCGCATAAGGATGATCTCCCCATAGTAGCTTGGATAGTGTGCGCATCTCGTGAAGAGCTAAACCCAATTCCCCGTAGGGAGTAAAGAACGTCCTCGTATGATGATTGAACATCTCTAGCAGGGCGAAGAAAAGAGCACGGTTGACAGCGATTCCGTACACGAAGGCTTTAACACAGCGGTAAATACCCACGTCCTTCAGGTCTCCCCTGAACATACTTATTGCCCAGAGGGACAAGGCCTTCCACTCCAATTCAGGATGAATCCATCCATCAGCGTGAAAGTCACCTTTCGGGTACATACAGCGGGCAAATAATAGCCTGCTAGCAAAAATAGAAGCACGATAGGGGTACGTCTCAGCAGCAAATTTCTCAGATATTTGGCTGGGGAGCAGGACGCGTAGCGTAGTAGAAAAACCCATTGGAACAACACAGAAATAGTCCTTTGGGTCAGAACAAATTTCCTCCTTAATACGGCCAACTAGCATGTTCTAGCACTCGGGTGTCAGATCCCAGCACATGCTGTGCATTTCAGATAGGCAGAAGAAAGCAGAAAGTGGGAGATGACGATAAACGGAAGGCACGAACAAAGAGTGACACCAGCGTTGTCGAAATACCAGTCTTCGATGATGTCTAAAAATGTTGTGTCCTCTAATACCAATTCGTCGCCAAATAAGAAACGAGGTTTTAGCATTTCGGTAGTATTGCGAGTATCCGACAACCGGCCTCGATCCATCATGCGACATAGATAGGTAAGTCCTTGCTCCCTAACCATGGCTAGATGACTTCTTGATTGACCTGAAGTGAGTCGCTGAGCAGAAGAATTGGCAAGTATCTCTCTGGCACCACTGCTTTCGTTGCCTATGGTTAAAGTCAGAAGAAAGTCCCCGAGGAAAGCTGAAGGTATAGGGACTCCATAAGAGATGCCAGAAGGACAAGAGTTAGGCATTAAGAGTTTGTACATCTTCAGAAGCAACAACAGCAAGACGCAAACGCCAAATGCTGCTTCAAGACCATATCAGAGAAAATACGCCATTTATGGTAAAATCAAGAAATGAAGTCAGATGCTTACCGACAACAGGAGGCCGTACTTCTTCCTCAATGAAGAGTTATTCGACGATGATATCCTCAGAAGCCAACTGTTTGCCATGAACCGAATGATTGCTCGTCCGCTCTTTGCTAGTTTGCTCCGGGATAGAGACCTCAGATGGCCTCGCTGGCTCCGTGGTTGTTGGAAGGTTACCCTTTGCTGCAGATCCAAGAGAATCGATTACGCTACCATGGGTTCTCGAAGAGCCAGCTACAAATATTTTTAGGGTTTCAGATTTCTTGGAAGCCATGGCGAAGAGCTAAGGTTTTGAAGAAAGAGAGAACTCTAACATAGATTGCTGAAGAAAAGATGAAGGTAGAAAGGTTTCTCTCTCCTCCAAAATGCCTACTTATAAGAAAGGACAGGTTCGCGAGAGAAGACAAAACGCCTTGGACGACTTGGGCTCAGAAAAAATGTCATGATGAACATTTACGTGTTACGAGGATTCATGATCACGCCTAAGGAGGAGACGGCTTGACGCATTTAATGTTGGAACCTAAGCACGTCGTCAGCCTGTCCGCAGGAGGTGATGGGTATGTCCTCTACACAAAAAAATGAGAGGAGACACGTGTCATGCTTCTTTTCAAAGTGCCCCGAGCTTGACCCAAGTTCGGGACCCTTTGAAGGGGGTCTTGAAGAAGCATGAAAAATTACAGCTGATGTAAGGTGCAAGAAGGTTCTCTCGTCGCCCACCCTCTTTCTACCGTAGTCCATATGACATATTGCACAGGTTAATATCCCCACTATCGACCTAACATCGCAGAGGCACAGACTGTGAGATGCACAGACCAACCAAGGATGAAGACATTCTCAGGATAAAGTTCAAAAAAATAATCTTCTTATTAATCGTGGCGACAATGGTCTATCACATCTAGTTATCGCAAGTACATAAAAAAGAAGTTTCCTAAATCTCATTTATAAGGATCAACTACAAGGTCTTTATTACACAAGTGAGAATAGAAATTCCTATGAACATAAAAGAAGGATTATCTTCAATGGACAGCCTTCACTGTGTGATCGTCATGGGCAGAAGAGAGATATAAAGTCTCCAACAAAGTCTCTTCCCTACCAATTCACAGCATCATCAGAGCCAATCCTCTTGTCACCAAGAGAAGCTAGAGCTCTAATATATACTAAAGCAATGGAAGACCCAGAAGCACAGCATGGCAAAGCCCCATTGCTCCCAAAGATCACGGCAGAGCACGGCTGGCTATTCATTGGGTGAGAACCCAATCTCGAAACCGTAGCTTGGATCTCCCATATTCCTCAGACGTCGCTCAAAGTCGAACTCCCTAAGAAGGACATTTTAATACTTCTCAAGGGCAACAATAGATCCTTCTACACAGAGTTCTTACATAAGAACGTGGCTCCTATAAACGAGAAAAGCCTCAACCAGCAACCAATTTACACAAGGCCGATCGTCGCTCAAAGTTATGTTTGGATCTCGCATGGTAGTGAAGGATGCCGAGAAGAAGACAACGACTCTTCAGAGAAGAACTTCCCCTTTTATAGGACCAAGAATGGCCCAGAGCGCACGCCACATAGCCGACGGTCAGAATTCCCGTATTAATGGGACAAACCTAAGACTCAGCACTTTGAATGTTAGTCTTAGACCCTTGGAATTTCCCATAATACGGTGGCAATTAAGAGGGAAGTTCCTTAAAGCGTGAATATTTATTGTTCTTTGCTGAAGAAGCCAAAGCCTTCAAGCCAGAGGTGCAGCCACCTGCCTGCGCCAACCTCAGAAGCAAGATGGTGGTTGGCCCCCCTTTCCTTCTTTTACTTCAGAAGCTAGTGCCTTCACTCCAGAGATGCAGCTACCTGCCTGCGCCAATCTCAGAGGTGCAAGGGTGTAAAACCCCCTAAATTTTCACTACAATTTTTTAAAAAAATTCGGTATTTTCCTTTCGTTTTGTTATTGTACGACGAGTACAAATGCTCGATACATAATAGTTAATTAAATCAGAATTTATTTATTATAAAATTTTATTAAATATAGCAAGTAAGTATTTTTGGATCAAACAATAATTAAAATTTTGCTTGCTTTAATGTTTGTCAAAACACTTTATATTATTTTCTTGTGAAAGCTATTTTACCTATTATACAAATATGGTTAATAATTTCTAAAAATAGTATCTATAAATGTTATAAATTCTATCACATGGAAGTACATGAAATTAAATTTCATGTATACTTTTGATTTTTGAAAATACTAATTATTTGATTTATTTGCAAAAACATATTTCAAATAATTACATATATTTATGGTGAATTGCAAAATAATAATTATTGATATACTTTACAAAAATTTAAGTTTGAAAATTTATTTGATTAAATATGGCCATTTAAAATTTGGAAAAAGATTTCGTTTATTTTTGATATCTTAAATTTAAAAATAGGAATTTAATATGGATGGTATTTGAATAGATAAATTTTGAATTATTTTAAATTACTAAAGGATTATCTAGCGAGTTTTAAGTTCTTCCTAATCTTTATCAAACTAGGAGTCCACCTCCTATATAAGGAGAGACTCCTTGCACCTCTTCCTTTAATTCTATAAGCCAAATTACACGACAATTATTCCTCTACAAGAACTGTGCATCGTGTTCGAGTACGTGTCCCCTCCCCGTCTTATTCCATATTTACATATACATGCTCCACCATCTCCGTGTCCGACATGACGAACACAAAACCCCCGACATAATCCACCTGACAACAAACCCTAAACCTAACCGAAATCCTGAGCTCTGTCGTGCCGTCTCGGTCGCTGATCTCAGCCTGTCCTCGGCCATCTCCACACCACAACCTCCTTCACCACCACCAGCCAAACGTCCGCCACCATCGTATTGACTTCTCCCAGCTCCTTGCCACAGCAGCCAATCTTACCGACCGACACCGTCGACTCCATCGCCTGCAGCCCCTCGTCCAACCGTCATTCGCCCCACGAATCACCGCCAACACCAGGATCCCCTCAGTTCCGCCATCGACACCCTGGCCGCAATCACAGAATCCGACCCACAAACAACCTATATACCATAACCACCACCAACTCCATCACCTCCACCGTCGAGGCCTTCCTGCTCGACCATCCACCGCCACCTATGTCACCGTCGCTGGCCAACACCACCGTCTTCTCCGTCTCCACCAAAAACTCGAATAAACAACCACCGCCACCATCAAAAAAGTCCCAAAAATTTACAAATCCCTAACCCTCACCTTATCCTCTACCACATCTGTCCTCTGCCTCACGTCCAGTCGAGTCTGGCGAACGCCGGTGCTGCCTGGCCATGCGCCAAGCCCCCGTCCTCCTCGCGTTGCCCCGATCTTGGCAGCGCCTACGATCCGCTGACCAACGTACGAGGCGAGCCGCGCCCAGCTGTGGTGAGCCCAGCATCCGCGTGAGCAGCCTTTCGCTAGCGTGTCGACCTCGTCGCCCTTGAGCGCAGCCCGCACGCGACAGCAGCCTCCGTAAGCCCTCGCACTCCCGATCTTCCGACCTCCTTCCGTTCTCTCTTTCTTCTTTTACTCATCCCTTCTTCCATTATTTTTATTTTTTTGTTCTGAAACCTCTCTCTCCCCACAGTGGGGATATACAGCTCATTGCTTTTGTTTTTTTCTTTTTCTTTTTGTTTTGTTTTGTGTTTACTTTTATTATTTTTACTTTTGGTGTCTCTTTTCCAGAGAGCAACATATATTTTGCTTATATTATTATATTTTTTACAATTATTAGTATTATTATTATCTTTGTTTGCTATATTTTCTTGATAATGTTATAATGTTAGATAAAGTAGGTTTTGGAAATAGTATTATTATAAAATTATTTTTACCAAATAAAATATATTTAGTTGTGTTTCTAGCTATTTTCAAATATAGACTTTTTTCCTTCAACTATTTTTTTTGACAAAAGTAAGATGTTAGTCCAAATAATTTTCTAGACTTCTAAAATATTTAAAATATAGATTTATAAAAATATAGTAATGTGTGTAGCCTACGTCTATTTTCAAATAAGTCTATAAAACCTAAATAGTTACTGGATTATTATACGTATTTAAAAATATAGGTTTCTTTCTCAAAACCTATCCTGGCAACCTTAAAGTTTTTAAGCGACTTTTATAGTTTCAAATATTTATCTAGAAAATATAATTACTATATATATATATATATTTTATAATTACTATATATATATATATATATATATATATATATATATATATATATATATATAATTACTATATATATATATATATATATATATATATATATATATATATGAGGAAAGAAAAAATATATATATATATATATGAGGAAAGATAGGCATCCCTGCACTTTTTGCATCCCCATTCATCCCCATGTTCACATCCGTTAGATGTCTTTAAGACATCTAATCTTAACCATTGGTAAATCAACGGTTAAGATTAGATGACTTAAAGCACTATCCAACGGTATAAATAGGGGGGATGCTTGGGGATGCAAAAAGTGCGGGGATGCCTATCCTTCCTCTCTCTCTCTCTCTCTCTCTATATATATATATATATATATATACACATATTATAAATAGTTTTCTAAAAATTGTATATATATTATTATCCATTTCTCTTGATTATCCTCTTATCCTAACCAATCCTATTATGCATATTCCTTTGCCAATTCGAAACTACCTTATGTCCACCCTAACTAAATTGACCATTCTGGACCCAATGGAACAGTCAATGCTATCATCCGAGGCCGTCTTGCATAGTTGTAATATCGAGATTATATTTTGTGCCACATTGATCATAGCAGCACACCAGGCGTCGCTACCAAGCAAGTATATCTTGCTAATTTACTGACATGTTATTTTTTTAACATTTAGTTACTTTTTTTCATATTTGTTATCTTTTTATAAACTATACATCCAAGCCATACTTGGGTGCAAGCGACTCTATTAGTTGTTACTTTATTTTATGCATGTTGGCTTAGTTTTAGCAGACTACCATCTCGTTGTGGGATATCCTTATATCTTCTTCGACCATGATACTCACACTATACGGTTTGAGACAACTTGCTAGGGGAACGGCTTGCATATTGATTGGTCATCTCTATAGTCGTGTGTCGGATAGATGATCGTAACTGCTACGATTAAGGTATAGAGACTCGAGCAGTTACAAAACTGGACAGGTTATGGGCATGATGGGAAATAATGGGGGAGGACAGTCGCTAGTGTGTATGGGAAGACAAACAGGTAAACCAAAGTTTTTGAAAGAAACTATGGCGTAATATATTTGCAAATACCCTCTGACATTTTGGACATTACGGCCGGATGCGTATGACTGGATGCCTGTTACATACTTATAGCCTAAATTCCACCCCTGCGCATGAAAGTTGTCCTCTAAATTACACATTAGACGATTAGAATCCCTTTTGCATATTTGTGTCTAGGTTAGTCTTTTGTATATTATTTTATTATTTTGACAGTTCATATTAGCATAATCTTCCTATATCTTGTTACGTTCCTCTGAGGACCTGGTGATTTCTCCAGGTGTGTTTGTGATTTTTACAGGTGCTCTAGCCAAGGATATAGTTTACAATCTACCTTCGCGATGCTAGCTTTTGGATCGTATTTCGCTTCGCTCGACTCTTCCATTGTTACGATGTATTTCTCTCTTTTTGTTGGTAGTAGATTTGTCTCCGCCCAACGTTTTGTACAAATGACATTTATAAGTGATTTTATGATATATTTATTTATGGATGAGATTAGTTTTATGGTTACTACATTTTATAGCTTATGCATACATACAAGATTTTCGTATATTATAGTATGCTTCGTATGTATGCAGCATGCATGTCTATATACTTGGTCCTATGTATTTTGGGACTGGAATATTATATGTTTTTGTGGTGGCCCATGAAGGTCCAGATAAATAATTTAGTTACTTTACCGTACCAAGAAAGCCTGCGTATAGGATTAGAGTCTAGGATCTCATCCACATACTTGATCGCTTTCTCGCTTAACTCCTCGAGTTGCATCTTGCTTGATCCCTTCTATCGTGATTCGTGCCCTTCTTTCGTGCTTGATAGAAATTAATAAGGTAACCCATACTTGGTGGACATGACCCATTGTCCCATCACACTATTAGTTTAACTCTTGTAAGTTTGTTAGAATACCTTACGACTTAACCTTTCTTATGGCCTTAACCAAGCCTTAGACAAGTAAATAGTAGGACGACTGTATAGGCACCAACACAGGACATGACTTGGATTCATAAGGAGTTTGAAATAATTCTACTTTCCTTCAATCTTAATCTCTCGTGCCTATATTTTTACCATCTTGACTAATGTTGCTACTATAATCTAGTTTTTGCAAGCTTATCTATCTATCGAGCTTGATCATGACTTATGCTATTGAGCGTGCGCTCACTAACATATTGTCTAGTCAGAATATGCGCATGATGGTCTGATCAACCGACTGTACTTTGGTTCGCTTTTATCTATCGTTCTACATGGATAGGGAAATAGCTAAACTTGTCCTCTAGGGTCCCATCCGCAACAGCCTTGGCAATCCTTTTTGAATTACTCACTCGCCTTTGAACCACATATTGGTATTCGAAAACAACTTCTTTGGACTCATATTAGTTTTTGTCTTTCACCTATTTAAACGAAGACTTGTACTTGATAAACCCAAAGTATCACCTTTAGTTGTCCCACCATCTATTGCCAAGATAGTTAGCCATGGACCAACCAAGGTGACTATATCCTTGCTTTGAACTACTAGTCGATTCCATATCTATTATCGCAACCTTCTATGAAACTTGAAAATGACTCCAATCATCCTTTCATTCGTGCCCTCAACCTAGATATTTACCATGCAACCTTCTTCGAAGAACAATCTCTCCCAAGTCCCTAAATTATCCTCTTGATCTACTCCTTTCGTATTATCATGATTTTATTGCCTTGAATAGCAACCCTCATCCTACCATATCCATGATTTATTTTCGTAGTTATCGAAATCACGATTTTTTTAATGCATATTTGTATTAAACGTCGTTTCCTTGCCTCGCCCAATGATTTGATTGTGCTTCCTTATCGATATACCCTCGTACCTTCGCACCCCCTACTTATTCTTAATTTCGAGGACGAAATTCTTGCAAGTTGGGTAGGATGTAAAATCCCTAAATTTTTACTGCAATTTTTTTTAAAAAAATTCTGTATTTTCCTTTCGTTTTGGTATTGTACGACGAGTACAAATGCTCGATACAAAATAGTTAATTAAATCAGAATTTATTTATTATTAAATTTTACTAAATATAGCAAATATATATTTTTGGATCGAAATACTAATTAAAATTTTGCTTGCTTTAATGTTTGTCAAAACACTTTCTATTATTTTCTTATGAAAGCTATTTTACCTATTGTACAAATATGGTTAATAATATCTAAAAATAGTATCTATAAATGATATATATTCTATCGCATGGAAGTACATGAAATTAAATTTCATGTATAGTTTTGATTTTTGAAAATACTGATTATTTGATTTATTTGCAAAAACATATTTCAAATAATTACATATATTTATGGTGAATTTCGAAATAATAATTATTAATATACTTTAAAAAATTTAAGTTTGAAATTTTATTTGATTAAATATGGCTATTTAAAATTTGGAAAAAGATTTCGTTTATTTTTGATAGTCTTAAATTTAAAAATAGGAATTTAATATGGATGGGATTTGAATGTATAAATTTTGAATTATTTTAAATTACTAAAAGGATTATCTAGCGGGTTTTAAGTTCTTTCTAATCTTTATCAAACTAGGAGTCCACCTCCTATATAAGGAGAGACTCCTTGCACCTCTTCCATTAATTCTACAAGCCAAATTACTCCACAATTATTCCTCCACAAGAACTGTGCATCGAGTCCGTGTCCGTGTTCCCTCCCCGTCTTATTCCATATTTACATATACATGCTCCACCATCTCCGTGTCCGACATGTCGGACACAAAACCCCCCGACACAATCCACCCAACAACAAACCCTAAACCTAATCCATATCCTGAGCACTGTCGTACCGTCTCGGTCGCCAATCGCAGACTGTCCTCGACCATCTCCACACCACAACCCCCTTTGCACCACCAGCCAAACGTCCGCCACCACCGTTTTGACTTCCCCCGGCTCCCTGCAACAGAAGCTAATCTCACCGACCGACACCGCCGACTTCATCGTCTGCAACTCCTCGCCCAACCGTCATCCGCCCCACGAATCACCGCCACCACCAGCATCCCCTCAGTTTCGCCATCGACACCCCCGGCTGCAATCACAGAATCTGACCCGAAAAACAACCTATACACCCTAACCACCACCAACTCCATCACCTCCACCGTCGAGGCCTCCCTTCCCGACCATCCACTGCCACCTACGTCACCATCGCTAGCCAACACCACCGTCCTTCTCCCTCTCCACCAAAAACTCGAATAAACAACCACCGCCACCATCACAAAAATCCCAAAATTTTACAAATCCCTAACCCTTACCGTATCCTCTACCACGTCTTTCCTCCGCCTTACGCCCAGTCGCGTCCGATGAACGCCGGTGTCGCCTGGTCGTGCGCCAAGCCCCCGTCCTCCTCACACTGTCCCGATCTTGGCAGTGCCTACGATCCGCTGACCAATGCATGTGGCGAGCCGCGCCCAGCCGTGGTGAGACCAGCATCCGCGTGAGCAGCCCTCCGCCCTCGCGTCGACCTCGTCGCCCTTGAGTGCAGCCCGCACGCGGCGGCAGCCTCCGTAAGTCCTCGCTCTCCTGATCTCCTAACCTCCTTCCGTTCTCTCTTTCTCCATTTGCTCACCTATTCTTACATTCATTTTATTTTTTTGTTCTGAAATCTCTCTCTCTCTCTCTCCACAGTAGGGATATACAGCTCATTGCTTTTATTTTTTCTTTTTGTTTACTTTTATTATTTTTACTTTTGGTGTCTCTTTGCCAGAGAGCAACGTATATTTTGCTTATACTATTATTATATTTATTACAACTATTAGTATTATTATTATCTTTGTTTGCTATATTTTCTTGATAATGATATATTGTTAGAAAAAGTAGGTATTGGCAATAGCATTATTATAAAATTATTTTTACCAAGTAAAATATATTTAGTAGTGTTTCTATCTATTTTCAAAGATAGTTTTTTTTTCTCCAACTATTTTATTTTGACAAAAGTATGATGTTAGTCCAAATAATTTTCTAGACTTCCAAAATATTTAAAATATTTTGATTTATAAAAATATAGTAATGTGCGTAGCCTACGTCTATTTTCAAAATAAGTCTATAAAACCTAAATAGTTATTGGATTATTGTACGTATTTAAAAATATAGAATTCTATCTAAAAACCTATCCTGGCAACCTTAAAATTTTTAAGTAATTTTTATATTTTCAAATATTTATCTAGAAACTATAATTACTATATATATATATATATATATATATATATATATATATATATATATATATATTATAAATAGTTTTCTAAAAATCGTATATATATTATTATCCATTTCCCTTTATTATCCTCCTATCCTAACCAATCATATTCTGCATTTTCCCTCGCCAATTCGAAACTACCTCATGTCTGCCCTAACTAAATTGACCATTCTGGACCCAATGAAACAGTCCGTGCCATCATCGGAGGCCATCTTACGTAGTTGTAACATCAAGATTATATTTTTTGCCACATTGATCATCTCAGCACACCAGGCGTCGCTACCAGGGCATGTATACCTTGTTAATTTACTGTCATGTTATTTATTTTTAGCATTTAGTTACTTTGTTTCATATTTGTTATCTTTTTATAAACTGTGCATCCAAGCCATACTTGGGTGCAAGCGACTCTACTAGTCGTTACTTTATTTTATGCATATTGGCTTAGTTTTAGCAGACTACCTTCTTGTTGTGGGATATCCTTATATCCCCTTCGGCCATGACACTCACACTACACGGTTTGAGACAACTTGTTAGGGGCACGGCTTGCATATTGATTGGCCATCTCTATAGTCGTGTGTCAGATAGATGATCGTAACTGCTACAATTAAGGTATAGAGACTCGAGCAGTTATAAAACTGGACAGGTTATGGACATGACTTGGTCAGTGTGGGAAATAATGGGGGAGGACAGTCGCTAGTGCCTATGGAAACCCAAACAGGTAAACCATAGTTTTTTAAAGGAACTATGGCGTGATATATTTGCAGATACCCTCTGACGTTTTGGACGTTATGGCCGGATGCGTATGACTGGATGCCAGTTACGTACTTATAGCCTAAATCCCGCCCATGCGTATGAAAGTTGTCCTATAAATTGCACATTAGACGGTTAGAATCCCCTTTGCATATTTGTGTCTAGGTTAGTCTTTTGTATATTATTTTATTATTTTGACAGTTCATATTAGCATAATCTTCCTATATCTTGTTACGTCCCTCTGATGACCTGGTGATTTCTCCAGGTGTGTTTGTAATTTTTGCAGGTGCTCTAGCCAAGGACATAGTTTACAATCTACCTTCATGATGCTAGCTTTTGGATCGTCTTTTGCTTCGCTCGACTCTTCCATCGTCACTATGTATTTCTCTCTTTTTGTTGGTAGTAGATTTATCTCCGCCCAACGTTTTGTACAAATGACATTTATAAGTGATTTTATGATATATTTATTTGTGGATGAGATTAGTTTCATGGTTAGTGCATTTTACAGCTTACGTATACATACGAGGTTTTCGTATATTGCAGTATGCTTCGTATGTATGCACCTGGCATGTCTACATACTTGGTCCTAAGTATTTTGGGACTGGAACGTTATAAAGGGTGTCATACCCTTCCCTTCACTGCCAACGCCTTCACTGTTCAGAGGCACATCAACTTACCTGCATCTACATGAGGTACAGGATGGTAATATGCTCACACCATCTCCATTCCTACGACGCAGTCATCTGCTCCGATTCAGAAGCTTAAGTCAATTCTTTACAAGAGACTTGGAAACTCCTATCGCAACCAATGCAAGTCAGCATATCGCTCCAAAAGCACAGTAACCTCGCCAACCTAAAGCACAAGCCTACTTGTTGCCTATATCACAGTAACTTCGGTATCCCGAAACACAGCTTCATAAGTTGTACTATATGTACAGAAGTCTCGTCGTCATTCAAAGCCAAGTCCACTCGTCGCCTGAAATCACAGAGGTCCCATCGTTTCCAGAAGCACGATCTACTCGTCGCCCTAGGAGCACATCAGTACTTAGTCCTTACCAGAGGTGCAGAAAGCATGGGTCCACCCCAATTGGTTTGTTTAAACGGCCTCTTGCAGAGAAGAATGGGATTAAATCATGATTGATATCATATCAGAATGATTTAGATCTTAGACGAGGATCAATTAAACTCTAAATCTAGGATGAAATCCTAAGATTTACTCGGCTATATCTGAGCAAGCAAATCGGCACGCGCCACGTGTCACCTCCTTCGGTTATGTTTATAACCACCAGAGATCTCGTTTGAGGGGAATCTCGATGTCCGCCATGTGTCAGCGCCACAGAAGCCCCTACCATATATTGATGGTAGATTCTTTCATATCTCAGGAATCCTAATGCACACAGTATATGTTCTTGGTTCTCTATAAATAGAAGGAGTTCTTCTTCTACCAAAGCATCGACAGAGGAAAATTGACAATCGACAATCTTCAAAGGATCAATAATCTCTATCCACGAAGAGTCGACTACCCTCATCCACCAATCAACCAAAGAACCAACCAACCATCTTCAAGGGATCTTCTCCTCCAGACAGCCTTTTGATCGGTGACCCTAGAGTCCCATCAAAGGTGCCAGAGATCCAAAACAAGGTTGATTCGTCGTCAGATCGTCAACGGAGTAAAGGAGCCGTTGTATTGCTCGATCTCCCCCGTGACACTTTTCCAGAAACCTCATCTCCCTGTACTTAGAATATTCTATTTAGGGCTTCCTTCTTTGTACACAGATACCTTATACGTTTAATAAAGCAAAAAGTTCGTTCAACCTTTTGTTATGTCGAACAGGGAGCTCGATATCTGTAATGACAGGGGTGTTCTTGTTAGCACGATCGGGCCTCACCATATCGGTGTAAGAACGATAGGGTAGAGTATTGGTGTCTGACCCCATTTCCGAAGCAGAGCCGAGGGTCGGTGCACCAAAGGAGATGGCACAGGCTTAGGGGGCACCTAGGCGGGGTGGACCCTGAGCTAGTTGGCGTCGAGGGATCTCCAAAGTCCCTGGGCTACGTGGCGCATGAGAGCTGGGTGGTGCCGTTGGGGATCCCCGAAGAGTCCTTCGGCATGGTGGCACATGAGTGCAGTTGTACGCCAGAGGGGGTCCCTGAAGAGTCCCGGGGGTGGGTGGCACAATAGAACAGTTGTGCGCCATAGACTGGCGATCCAACGGATGGCGCTAGGAGTGGAGCAGCGAAAGATGGCGCACCCTGGGAGATAGAATATGAGGAAGATGGGCCTCAAGCTCAATTCGGGAGGGGATAACTAGCGCAATGATAGATGGCGTGGAGACATCATTGGATGGCGTAAGGACGGGTAGCACCAAGCCGCTGGCGCCAACTAAAGAGACGAAATAAGGAGGAACGTGGGAGAGAAATGAATTTGGATTCAAATTCAAAAATAGGGGTGATGGACGGGAAAAGCAAGGCACGAGGCCCAAGGGCGGGGAAGCTGGAGAGGCCCATCCTAGGAGGCGACACCGGAGGCGCCGACTGGGGCGACGGAGAGCCAGGCGAGCTCAGCAGGGGAGGAGCCTCTAAGGAGAGTCGGGGAGGTGGAGGACCAAGGCGGGGGAGCGGTAAACGTCAGAGTCGGCAGGCCCAAAAATGAGAGGTTCTCGGTCGTCCAAGGGGCGGCCTCACGGGGCAGGGGGTGGCGCCAGCCGCAAGGGGCTGCGCCAAGGGGGCTACGCCCCCAAAGGGGAGGCTGATCGTGGACTGAAGCCAAACGGGGCGGAAGCACAAAGGGGAGGACGGGAAATGCCGAGCCAAGGAAGGGGAAGGAGAGACATGTCGGGGGGAGGCAACGACGGGGACTCACCAGGGCCACCCGCTCAAGGAGAGGCTGACGGAAGCCTGCCGGAGCAGCCTCTGAGCAAACCTCCTGTCAATCGCACGAAGTCGCCATGGGGAGCTCCACCAAATTACTCCAAAAAAAAATCGTTATATATATATATATATATATATATATATATTAATAGAATACTATAGTTTATTAATCATGAATACTAAAAAAAAATATATATATATATATATATATATTAATAGAATACTATAGTTTATTAATCATAAAAGTTTGAGTACCAACTCAGGTTACAAAATAAAATCGGTGCTTACATTTGATAGTTGCCTTAGCAACCTGTCTATGAACTTCACTTATCAGCCTATCATACCCGTATGAATACTGTTCGTACCTCCACTTGTTCCTATTTTTCCAGAGCACCCATATCATGGCCGCCACCACAATCTCTTTTCGTTGCTTTTTCCTCTTTCTCCACCATGATCGAAGCCTGTGTAATAGAGAACTGCCACTCATCCGTATCTCATATGTTTGTTGAACCGAAGACCAAACTTGAACAGCTAAATCTCCCTCATGAAGAACATGTGCCATAGTTTCAGTAGAAGGATCACAACAACAATGACACTTAGATACCAAACTATATCCAAGCCAAGTAATGTTGTCATTAGTTGGCAATTTATCGTGAAGCATTCTCCAACATAAGTGTCACGACCCGCACCCACTGTGAGGGTACGAGTACGTAACAACGCCCAGCCTATGCCGTAGTGTCGGCGGTAGAACGCTGTCCTAGGTTACTATCTAACCAACAACTCACGCAATATATAATGTACTCATCATGATCAACTTCGAACGTAGGACAAGTATAAGATAATGTAACTCAATCACACTCTAAGCACGATAAGATAACACAGAAGAAATAACTAAGAAACAGAAGACAACTACTAAAATAATAACAACTCTCAACAATCTCAATACTATACAAGTCTCAATAAAAAACAATAGGTTCAATATGAAGAACAGATGCTAGTCTACTAAACTAAATCCCGATCACTCCTGAGTGTCGGGGCCAAGGTAGCCATCCCGTCTCCGGGTCCATAATATGTAGGGCATGTGTCCTCAGGGCAATCATCTGTAAAATTTTTAACAGGTCCAGTCAGGACAGGAACGAGTACAACTCATCTAGAAATCTCAAATAAATGACAGAGAACTATAAAGCAGTTATAGACTGTTGTATTGATGAAGCATGGCCGTTTATATTCAGGTAATGGTATAGAGAGACAGATAAGGTACAAGGAAAGTAAGTAACTAAACAAGAGAAGAATCATGGCAATAAAGACTGTAAAATAGAAACTAGCTGAACTAGAGTAACATGGTATAAGTCTAGATAGTAAATGTAGACAAGTGTAAACTCCAATGTAAGTCCAGTACAAGACGAATCTAATACAAGATAAATCTAGTACGAGACGATTCCAGTCATAGTGATCAATGATTCCAAGGTGAGTCCAGCCTATACTCTAACAGTGTGTTTTAAAATACCGAGATCGACAAGTAAACGGCTGTAGGTAATACGGCACATCACACACCTGGCCGGGTGTGAGATGGCTATTATTCTAGTAGATTCCAGTAGATTCCAGTTGGGAGATTCCAGATTGGGTTATGTCTACATGTCTTACTCAAGTATTTCCCCTCCCAGCAAGTACAAGTGATTCCAGAATACGACACAAAAATTGAGATGAGTCCAGCCAACATGATGATACCAGCAAGTGATTCCAGAGTGATTCCAGTAGGTGATTCCAGTAATAGAAGCTAGACATGATGATACTAGTAATACAGGCCAGACAATATGGTATGTGTGTCGCATACATGAATCCAGAATATCCATACGTGTTGTAACAGAGAATCACGTACAGCTAACTAGAACTGAAGTATAGTAATTGATAAGTAAATGAGAGAACTATCAGAGAATGTACTCGCTTGCTACTCTGAAAAGAGTAGTATAATATCAGATGTCTGCACCGGAGTCACAATGTCCTAAATAGAGCAATATGGGTTAAAATAAGGTAAATGAAGTTTATGATGCAATCTACATGATTTCTATGTCAATCTAGGTCAAAGTCAACTCTAAGTCAAGCTGGTCAACTGTCTAGGTCAAACTAGGTCCAAGTCAAACTTGGTCAAATTTGGGTCAACCCAAGTCGACTACACTAGTCAAACTACGTCAATTGGTCACATCTAGACTCAATGTTGACTTTTGGTCAACTTTAGTAAATCTTAAACTGTTGGGTCCAACCTTCGTCAATTCTAGGGTTTTCGGTCAACTCTAGTCAATCTCCAGTCAAACTAGGTCTAGGCCAGTCAACTCAAGTCTAACAACCAGCCACAGGTCACTCTAACACTAGGCTATGTACCAAATAGATACAATATATAAATATTGTCACGACCCGCACCCTGATTAGGGGCACGAGAAGCGGTTACGTCCAGCCTACGCCGCAGTATCGGCGGTAGAACGCTGTATATAGGGTCTGTAAATACTACGACTAAAACAGATAAATGTACCTGTACAGTATATACACTCCGAACGGAGGAACAAAGCAATACTGTCTCAATCACATAAATCAAAACTAAGGTAGAAAGCATGGAAAAGAGATATGATAGATAAAACAAGGAACGAGTCCAGAAATATCCATAAGTCACAGCTAACACAAAATCCAAAGTCTCAGAATAATAATAAGTATAAAGATACTACAACAGAAAAGAACTAGCTGGCTCGCAGACTAGGCAAACCTAACTAAAGCTAGGCTACTCGGGATGAGCGAAATTAAGAGGCTCTGCCACTAAGCCCCTGTCTAGGTCAAGTCCATCAGACTCTATCCCGTAGTAAGTCGGGCAATCAGCCTCTAAGTCATCTGTAAAATTTTGTCAACGTATCCTGTCAGGAAAATGAGCAAGTACAAACACCAACAGCAGTTCCATATGAATTGAGAAATACTATAAGAGACAGCATAATGGAATACACGACAAAGATATAAGTGACATGGGAACCATTTAAAAGTCGAGTTACAACCCTTAAACCAAACAAGGACCGGGGTTGTAACCCTTCTTTCAAACAGAACTTAGTCAAAATATGGTACAGTAAAAGCAGGTAGAGCATGTGAGAAATGAATCATAGCATGGTGAAAAGTACAGTAAGTAAAGCTGAATTGGAATATAAGATATAGCAATAATGTAAAATGTAATTTGAATTATTAGAGCGATATGTGATCGGCTAGGGAATCATGGTAGGGTTATCCACTTGGCCCGACAATTACATAAAAATCTGGAAAGGGTGATGCCGGCCAACCTGGATAATATGGACATGGAGTATCTGCTACACCCTACGTGAGGTGAGGGTGGCGCTAGCAAAATAGTGACATGGGGCTTTGATCACATAACCCCTAATAATTCCCCCATCCCCGAATAGTATCAAGGATCCTGACATAACACGTCATGACACGGGACTTAAAAGCAGGTAATCAGCCCACTCTCAAGTCCATGTCTATACAAGTACAAGAACACAGAAATATCACATACTCATATACCAAGGGAGATAAGGAATAACATCTCATGACTGGATCCGACGTATACTAGTCCGTGAACCGTCGTGTCGGGAATCATGTAAAATACTACAACTGAATCGGATATAGTAGATATCAAGACAATGAAAACTATCAGTGAATGTACTCGCCTGCGGTCTTGAGCTGATAGGGTGAACAGACGCTCAGAGTGATCACAGACCTAAAATAAGATACTATGAGTCAAACAGGACTAAATACTGAAAAGAAAACTAATACAAGTCATGAATGCAAGTCTAAGTCAAAACTAGGTCAATCTAGGTCAAACTTGGTCATACTAGGCCATACTGGTTCATACTAGGTCATACTAGGTCACTGGGAGTCATTCTAAGTCAAACTAGGTCAATCGGGATCAACGGTTTACTTACAGTTGACTTTTGGTCAAAAAGTCAACTCTGGTCAACTCTGGTCAACTCTAGGTTAACCCTAGGTCAAACTGGTCTAATGTTGACCAGCTATTGACTTTCAGTCAACTGGTCAACTCTGGGTTGGTTTCGGTCAAATCGGGTCGCTTAAAGGCTAAGTTTGACTCTCGGTTGACTTTTGTTGACTTTTGGTCAAAACGGTCAACCGACGTCAAAACTAGTCTTAGAGTACCATATTTGATCATTACCAACCACGGAGATCAAGTTCTAACACCAACTTAGACTTCTAACACTAATATCCTATTTCTAGGTAGCATTTACACTTCTAAGGTAAATCCCGATACCTTACCCAAATCCAAGGAAACCCCGCCAATACCCATGGCACTAGCCTAGGCTCCTTAGGGTAGCTAGATATCAACCTATCTAAGGTTTACCTACCAAGAGATTGGGGTATCCTAAGCATCTAGGCCATCTTACGACACATGTTAGCCCTTTACCCATTACCTTGCCTATATCACGAATTTACCCTTTTCATTACCCCACTCACCAACACCACTCACCCTCACATGATACCACACTCTAATAGGCCTCTCTATAGGTCTCCTAATAGGTTTCCTATTAGTTTAGACAATAGACTACCTATGGGTACTAAACTACACTTAAAATATCTCACAAAACACTCTCACACATCTCACAACACACCTACACACACATGGCTAAACATGGACAGATTTTGTGGACTTGGTGGACTGATTTTGTGGTGATTAGGAGCTGTCATTTTGGGTTGGAAAGTGGGCCTAACTATAGGTGAAATGGTGGCTAAGAAGGGTGGAAGTTTGAGGGATTTTGGATGGGTTTTAAGGGGTTTTATGGACTAATTTGTGGGGCAACTTGTGGGGGTTGTCAAGTGGGAAAATGGGGGCTGATTTGGGGCTGTTTTTGGGGTCTCTAGCTTCTGAATTCAGCAGCTCCCTCTCCCTCTCTTGGCCTCTCAAAATCCCACACAACTCCCTCTACTTCACTCTCACAACACTCATCTCTACAACTCCCCTCCATCACAAATAAATACACAAACACCACCACTACTCCAACACCAACACCAACACCAACACCAACACCAACACCAACACCAATACCTCACCAAAACCAACCCCAACACCTCACTAATAGGCCGGCCATGGCTGTCCATATTTGGACACACAACCACATCACAACACATCACAATATATTCCCCCAATAGCATATATAAGCCATATATATATATACATCTATATATATATATAGAAATATATATATATATATAACCACATATATATAAACTAATAAAAGAAAGAATATGATACATTAAGGCACATGAATAAACTCATTCTAAATCATGCCAAAATCTGGAATAATAATAAAAACAACACAAAAACAATATTAAAACAATATCCATGAGTCCAAAAGTGGGTTTTTCCTATTGGGACACAATCCTACATGTGGACACCCCTAAAAATGCCCAAAAGAACACAAAATGGTCTCTAATGGGGACACCACCATGGGAATCATTCCTAATGGGTTCCTACACAATCTACATGAGAAAAGAATCAAGTTTAGAGAAGGATTCACCTTGGTTTGGAGAAGGAAATCAATGGAAACTTCAAAAGGAGAAGGAGCCCTTTGGAGAAGAAGAAGAAAAGAGTGGATGAGAATGGAAAAAGTGACTTTTCTCTCTCCTCCCCACTCCTCTCTATGTGGCCGGCCACAAAGTGGTTTTCCCCCCTTTTGTCCTATTTGATAAATTACAAGTTTGCCCTCCAAAGGTTAAAATAGCTAATAAATAGGAAAGGGTTAAGCCGGGGGTAGTTTAGTCAAACCGAAACCACTAATCTCTAACTAAAATTAACCAAAATAATTAGTCTAGTCTCTAACCAAAATATCTAACATGTGGGCCATGGCTAACTAGTGTGTGGGCCCGCTAAGGTCAAATCTACCCCGGGTCCCCGGAACAAGTCAAAACAACTCGGAATGAGTTGAAATTCGAACCCGATTCAAATATCCCCAAAATAATACAATAAAGAAATAAATAATTTAAAAATAATTTTTAGAGTGGAAAATTACAAAAATACCCCTGTTTTTAGAAACTGGGGGTGACAAATCTATCCACCTTAAAAAAAATTTCGTCCTCGAAATTAAAACCAAACAATAGTAAAATTTCAAATTCACAAGTCATGGCTAAAATTTTAAAATAATTAAATTCTCAAAATCAAAATAGGAATTAAATGACTAAATTTATAAAATTAGAATTGCTCTCAAACATGAGTCTATCCACCTTAAAAGAATCAACCAAAAACTTAAAACGAAGCAAACACACAAAACAACACAAAAATCATGTAATTTTCGATAATCGTACGCATCTGTCCAATCATCATGATACCCAGAATCTCTGTCATATCAGTAAGCAAGGCTACGATAATCACAGAGTCCTCAACTACGGTACAAACCTCTAGAATCATGGTATTTAAAATTTTCGTATGCCGCTAGCTTGGCAGCGAAAACCTTAAATTCCCATGCCCTAGAAATACGTCCATAGTCCGACTATATGTCCTCACTCTGCCTGCTAGCATGACCCTAGAGGATTCTAAAATCTCATAATCGAGGCAACCTAGCCCATACGACTTATCTCAAAATATCACATCACAAGAACAAACTTTCATCAAACAGACAAGGAACAGATGGAATCGAAATTCAAGACAGTTTATAAGGAAGCAAATACGGAATGAGATTGAAAGATTGGAACCTGCTATCTTCTCTGCCACTGCCTGAGTGGGCTCAACTGTCATGGCGAATGCACGCCCCTGCTGGCCTCCTCTAGCCTTCTGCACTCCGTCCTGGTCTCTTCGGATTCTACTAGCGTGGCAATCCCTCAGCTGGTGGTCAGGCGCCCCACAGTACAAGCAGACGCCCAATCTCTTCCTACAAACCTCTCGAGTGTGCCCTGGCTTCCCGCAGAAGGTGCACTGTGTAGTTGGCCTCCGGCCCTGACCCTGACCCTGATGCTGCTGGGCACGCGCCGGTGCCTGCTGGATCTGCAACTGAGGCTGATGCTGCTGGAACTGCCTCTGCTGGAAATGTGGGCGCTTCGCTGGCCCTGCACTCGAACTGGATCCCAAAGCATCACTGCTCCTCTTCGGCTTGAGGCCGAAGTCCTCCTCCATAATCTGAGCCTCCATCAAGATCTGCTCAAATGTCGCGTCTCGTCGTCCAGATGTGCGAGTGCGCACTGCGTGAATGAGACCCCTCCTGAACTTCCGGGCCTTGCACCCCTCGTCCTGAACCAAACTCGGTGTAAACCTGCTCAGGCGAAAAAACTCTGCTGCGTACTCGTCGACCGACGAGCTCCCCTACTCCAGACTGGAAAACTGTCCCTCCAAAGCTGTCAAGGCTACATCTGGGTAGAACTTCTCCTTAAAGAGTTTCCTGAAGTCCTCCCAAGATATACCTCTAACCGACGCATGCGGATCCGTGCGGTACAATGTCAGCGCTATGTCGAAGAACTAGCTCGCTGCAGAAGTCACCCACAGACCTCTCGGGACCTCTGCCAACTCCAGACTCCGCTGGACATCCTCTAGCCAGTCGTCCGCGTATAGGATACCCTCGGTACCCCTGAAATCTCGTGGGTTTATCTTCCGGAAGTCGAGATGCGTACCAGGCCTCCCCTGGCCCTGCTGCTGTGCTGGTGCTCCTGCAACTGTAGCCGGTGCACCTCTCTCCACTGCTGTCATAGCTAACTGGTGCGAGTTCTCCATCGTCTGTCTCAGCACCTCTGTCTGGCGCTGCTGCGTCTGCAACATCTGCTGTAGAAGGGCCATCATCCCCTGGGTGTCTGCCGGTAGCTGAGGCGGCAGTGGAAGAATGTCTGGAATGACCATGGACCGTCTCGCTGTTGGAGGTAGAAGACCTCCTGAAATCGTCGCTGCTGGTGCTCCCGCCGGTAGGACAGGAACTGACGTGGCTGCTCCCTGAACTGCAGCTCCTCCAGCTGAAGGTGGAAGACCTCCGGGAACTGTCGTTGCTACTCCTGCCTGAAGGGCAGGGACTGAGGCTACTGCTCTCTCGACTGCTGCTCCCGTAGCCGGAGGTGGAAGACCTCCCGGATCTGACCTCTCTGGAACTGTACTGGGCCCTACTGTCTGAGAACGAGTCACTGTCATCCTGAAGATGAATTGAACCCAAGAGATCAATATGGCACAAGATAAGATATTATCAAAGGAGGACAATTGAATTCAAATATAAGAAGAGTTGTCATGGTAATCAAAAGATCAGAATTTTCCTAAAATGTGATTGAGTAACTCCTACCATACCCTAGATCCTACATCCTAGACGTAGGCTCGTAATTAGTACTCTAAGTCGAGCACCATTACGAGATCACACTATTTGCAACTCAGACCTGCATGGGCCACCACAAAAATGTGTCACGACCCGTACCCTGATTAGGGGCACGAGAAGCGGTTACGTCCAGCCTACGCCGCAGTATCGGCGGTAGAACGCTGTATATAGGGTCTGTAAATACTATGACTAAAATAGATAAATGTATCTGTACAGTATATACACTCCGAACGGAGGAACAAAGCAATACTGTCTCAATCACATAAATCAAAACTAAGGTGGAAAGCATGGAAAAGAGATATGATAGATAAAATAAGGAACGAGTCCAGAAATATCCACAAGTCACAGCTAACACAAAATCCAAAGTCTCAGAATAATAATAAGTATAAAGATACTACAACAGAAAAGAACTAGCTGGCTCGCAGGCCAGGCAAACCTAACTAAAGCTAGGCTACTCGGGATGAGCGAAATCAAGAGGCTCTACCACTAAGCCCCTGTCTAGGTCAAGTCCATCAGACTCTATCCCGTAGTAAGTCGGGCAATCAGCCTCTAAGTTATCTGTAAAATTTTGTCAACGTATCCTGTCAGGAAAATGAGCAAGTACAAACACCAACAGCAGTTCCATATGAATTGAGAAATACTATAAGAGACAGCATAATGGAATACACGAAAAGATATAAGTGACATGGAAACCGTTTGAAAGTCGAGTTACAACCCTTAAACCAAATAAGGACCGGGGTTGTAACCCTTCTTTCAAACAGAACTTAGTCAAAATATGGTACAGTAAAAGCAGGTAGAGCATGTGAGAAATGAATCATAGCATGGTGAAAAGTACAGTAAGTAAAGCTGAATTAGAATATAAGATATAGCAATAATATAAAATATGATTTGAATTATTAGAGCGATATGTGATCGGCTAGGGAATCATGGTAGGGTTATCCACTTGGCCCGACAATCACATGAAAATCTGGAAAGGGTCATGCCGGCCAACCTGGATAACATGGACATGGAGTATCTGCTACACCCTACGTGGGGTGAGGGTGGCGCTAGCAAAATAGTGACATGGGGCTTTGATCACATAACCCCTAATAATTCCCCCATCCCTGAATAGTATCACGGATCCGGACATAACACGTCATGACACGGGACTTAAAAGCAGGTGATCAGCCCACTCTCAAGTCCATGTCTATACAAGTACAAGAACACAAAAATATCACATACTCATATACCAAGGGAGACAAGGAATAACATCTCATGACTGGATCCGACGTATACTAGTCCGTGAACCGTCGTGTCGGGAATCATGTAAAATACTACAACTGAATCGGATATAGTAGATATCAAGACAATGAAAACTATCAGTGAATGTACTCGCCTACGGTCCTGAGCTGATAGGGTGAACAGACGCTCAGAGTGATCACAGACCTAAAATAAGATACTATGACTCAAACAGGACTAAATACTGAAAAGGAAACTAATACAAGTCATGAATGCAAGTCTAAGTCAAAACTAGGTCAATCTAGGTCAAACTTAGTCATACGAGACCATACTGGTTCATACTAGGTCATACTAGGTCACTGGAAGTCATTCCAAGTCAAACTAGGTCAATCGAGATCAACGGTTGACTTACAATTGACTTTTGGTCAAAAAGTCAACTCTGGTCAACTCTGGTCAACTCTAGGTCAACCCTAGGTCAAACTGGTCTAATGTTGACCAACTATTGACTTTCAGTCAACTGGTCAACTCTGGGTTGGTTTCGGTCAAATCGGGTCGCTTAAAGGCTAAGTTTGACTCTCGGTTGACTTTTGTTGACTTTTGGTCAAAACGGTCAACCGACGTCAAAACTAGTCTTAGAGTACCATATTTGATCATTACCAACTACGGGGATCAAGTTCTAACACCAACTTAGACTTCTAACACTAATATCCTATTTCTAGGTAAAACTAGCATTTACCCTTCTAAGGTAAATCCCGATACCTTACCCAAACCCAAGGAAACCCCGCCAATACCCATGGCACTAGCCTAGGCTCCTTAGGGTAGCTAGATATCAACCTATCTAAGGTTTACCTACCAAGAGATTGGGGTATCCTAAGCATCTAGGCCATCTTACGACACATGTTAGCCCTTTATCCATTACCTTGCCTATATCATGAATTTACCCTTTTCATTACCCCACTCACCAACACCACTCACCCTCACATGATACCACACTCTAATAGGCCTCTCTATAGGTCTCCTAATAGGTTTCCTGTTAGTTTAGACAATAGACTACCTATGGGTACTAAACTACACTTAAAACATCTCACAAAACACTCACACACATCTCACAACACACCTACACACACATGGCTAAACATGGACAGATTTTGTGGACTTGGTGGACTGATTTTGTGGTGATTAGGAGCTGTCATTTTGGGTTGGAAAGTGGGCCTAACTATAGGTGAAATGGTGGCTAAGAAGGGTGGAAGTTTGAGGGATTTTGGATGGGTTTTAAGGGGTTTTATGGACTAATTTGTGGGGCAACTTGTGGGGGTTGTCAAGTGGGAAAATGGGGGCTGATTTGGGGCTGTTTTTGGGGTCTCTAGCTTCTGAATTCAGCAGCTCCCTCTCCCTCTCTTGGCCTCTCAAAATCCCACACAACTCCCTCTACTTCACTCTCACAACACTCATCTCTACAACTCCCCTCTATCACAAATAAATACACAAACACCACCACAACACCAACACCAACACCAACACCAATACCTCACCAAAACCAACCCCAACACCTCACTAATAGGCCGGCCATGGCTGTCCATATTTGGACACACGACCACATCACAACACATCACAATATATTCCCCCAATAGCATATATAAGCCATATATATATATACATCTATATATATATATAGAAATATATATATATATATATATAACCACATATATATAAACTAATAAAAGAAAGAATATGATACATTAAGGCACATGAATAAACTCATTCTAAATCATGCCAAAATCTGGAATAATAATAAAAACAACACAAAAACAATATTAAAACAATATCCATGAGTCCAAAAGTGGGTTTTTCCTATTGGGACACAATCCTACATGTGGACACCCCTAAAAATGCCCAAAAGGACACAAAATGGTCTCTAATGGGGACACCACCATGGGAATCATTCCTAATGGGTTCCTACACAATCTACATGAGAAAAGAATCAAGTTTAGAGAAGGATTTACCTTGGTTTGGAGAAGGAAATCAATGGAAACTTCAAAAGGAGAAGGAGCCCTTTGGAGAAGAAGAAGAAAAGAGTGGATGAGAATGGAAAAAGTGACTTTTCTCTCTCCTCCCCACTCCTCTCTATGTGGCCAGCCACAAAGTGGTTTCCCCCCTTTTGTCCTATTTGATAAATTACAAGTTTGCCCTCCAAAGGTTAAAATAGCTAATAAATAGGAAAGGGTTAAGCCGGGGGTAGTTTAGTCAAACCGAAACCACTAATCTCTAACTAAAATTAACCAAAATAATTAGTCTAGTCTCTAACCAAAATATCTAACATGTGGGCCATGGCTAACTAGTGTGTGGGCCCGCTAAGGTCAAATCTACCCCGGGTCCCCGGAACAAGTCAAAACAACTCGGAATGAGTTGAAATTCGAACCCGATTCAAATATCCCCAAAATAATACAATAAATAAATAAATAATTTAAAAATAATTTTTAGAGTGGAAAATTACAAAAATACCCCTGTTTCTAGAAACTGGGGGTGACAAATATACACATTCATTTTTACATACATGTTTACATAGGTACCTAGTGAGGGCTAAGGCATATACACAAAGATGTACTTAGGCTTGTATAGGCTATAGGCCTATACTTGCATAGCACCTATATATGTCACTCAATACTAAGCACCTCATGAATATATATATAGAGTGATAGGGTGTGTGTGTAAATGGTACATGTGAGGGTTAGATAGTGCAATGTGTGTGTATTAGATGACAGTGATGTGTATAATGTGTCACATATCTATAGTTAATAGAGTGTCAACACACTACACCAAAACAGTCAATCCCTAACGACTATAAGTGTTAGGAAAAAATTTCCTAACATTTTTTTACCGTTGTTATTTGGGTGTGGGAAATTTTCGTAACGGTATTTTACCGTTAGAAAAAACGAATTCCTAACAGTAAAAAAACGTTGGTAAATAAAATTTACTAACACTTTAGTATGGCATGTGAGTGCCACTTGACATTTTTTTTCCCTTAAACAACGGTTATAAGCGTTGGGGGAAAAACATCATAGCTTATTGATATTAAATTTAGTTTTTAGCTAGTTATGCTAACGGATTTTTAATAACCTAACGGTGCTTTACTGTTAGGAATTTATAACGTTAAAAAATCGTTAGTATTTGGAAATTTTATGTGTTAGTAAAAGCTTATTTAGTGTAGTGACAGGAATTAAAAAACAGTGTTGTGCATGCAAAAATCTAAAAATAGTGCCTGTGTGTGTGTAAACAGTGAGATGTGAGTGATACAGGGTTGGTAGGGAATCAAATAGGGGGAAAATGTGTTAATGTGTGTGTGTTTTGGAGAACAATAGCTAGGTTGTGTGTCAATTTAGTTAACAAACTAACATGTGTGTGACACTTCACTAACCACTCACTCATGAATTATATCTAGACACACACACCACACTACACATACAAAACCAAACTTACCTACATGAATCTCTCCTCCCTGATACACTCCCCCTGCCAATCAAATCTTTAACCCAGGATGCAGCAATTGCAACCCTGACCACACTCGATCACAAGGCATCCCTGCACAGGTCTGTGCAGTCCAAGCCTACCTGGCCAATCCGTATACAAGTGCACCTTCCCATATTCCCAATATGAGAGAAAAAACCTGTGATACTCTAACCCCATTTGATACCTATAAGTCATTGGCCCAATTCTAAACTGCCTTGCTGTATGCCCTGTACTACTCATGTCCTTCTCTTCATATTAGTCCAAGTGTTCTGACATGCAGTCCTTTCACTGAACCCTCATCAACCATTGATATAATTTAGGATACTATACCAATGTTAAGATTCCTACTTAAAGGCAGTATATATATATTTATATATCTTTTTCAGACACACACACTTATATATCTATATTAGGTATAAACAAGTTTCCCATCCTACTTAACCTCTTCAAGTCAGTTGCGACTGATTTCCTCCAATTCAGCCTTCCTTCACTCACTACAACCTGACTGTCCACTTTTGGTTAATCCAAAAGAATGAACCCCTATACTGTTCGACCCCCTATGATATCAGCTGATACTTAGTATCAGTCACACTTACCTTCCCTCTCTTAATTTCTGCTGCAGGGTCTAATCTCGAGCTCCCAACTCCAAGTATCTTGTACCCTCTGATACTCCAAGTATCATTTGACTGAACCTCATACTAGTTAAGGCCAACATCACCCTCTATATAAAACTCTTGGATATAGGTCTATTGCTGTCACTACCACATTTCTAGCTTGAGGGTATTTTGGTTATTTTTGAATTTTTGGGATTTATTTGGAATAATTGTGAATTATTTAGATTTATTGGAATTTATGTGATTTTAATACTGATTAATTAAACTAATAAGTGGTATGTTAATTTGAGACTAGTTTGGACCTTGTAGACTAGCCTAGAACCTAAACCTAATTTTAGTGACTTGGTTATATTATGAAACCCTAGGTTAAATTATGTTAACCATATTCTAGTTAATAGAATCAATTTGGAAATAGGATTTAGAATAGAGAATTGATTAATGACTTGTGACTTCACAAGTCATGATTAGTGATTTAAACACATAGAGGCCCAAAGCCCAATACCATGTGACCTAACCTAACGCTAATCCACTAGTGGCCGGCCACACATAGCCTAGGGATTTCCACCCTATAAATAGTCTCCTAGAAATTAGGGCTAGCCTCCTTAGAATTTCTCAAGTTTTAGAAAGAGATAAGTCTACATCTTCATTAATTCATAGAAATTACATTTTATCTCCTTTTTCCCTCAAATCAATTGCAATAGGTTCTAATTTAGGAATACTTGCTATTTGTGGTGTTCAAGCTCAGTTTGTGAACAATTTGAAGAAGTTTGCTAGCAAGGAGAACAACCCCCTATTGGAAGCTTTTCTTGCATTTGGACACCATTAGGTAAATCACTAAAACCCTATGTTAGATACTGTTATTATTGTATAATGACCTAGATCTAAGGGTCCCCTAGCTAACCCTAGATTTCTGTAGGATTTTGTGTCCTTTTCGTGTCCTAAATGGACACGTATCAGCCCCTGGGTTTAGGTGTTTGATGAAATACCCCAAAGGGCATTTTGAATTGTTTTTAGGAAAGTATTTGAATAGAAATTGTTGTTTTGGTGTGGCTTATGGGTTTCTTTTGGACTGGGAGTGTTTTGGTGTCGTATCGTGTCGGGTTGGACACGTGCACACGCGGGTGCACACACGCGTGCGAGCAGTATGCGTGTCCTGCCACTCGGGATGATTTTCTCATCGGACACTGTGACTCAGGTCATGCCACTTGGCATGGGCCAAGGGGCAATGACTGACACGAGGTCCTCCAAGTTGGAGACGCCCTCGTGTCGTGTCGGACACGTTCTCCAGCCCGTATTGGGTTTGTACTGTCTGTGCAGTCAGGTTTTCGTACACTGATACGCACTCCTAGACACGACACCGTGACACGTGGACCTGTGTTAGGCTGTGTCAGTCGAAGACCTATACTGGGCGAACCCGTGGGTGCGTTTACGAGACACAAAGTGTCCTATGTCGGGTGCACGACACGCGTGCACTTGTGCACGAGACTGCACTGGAAATTCAGTGTCCAGTGCTGTTTTTGGGATTCTGTTGATTTAGACACGTTTATGCCATTGTGGTGGACACGTGTTGTATCCTAGGACACACTTGCATCATGTAATTGAATTACCAATCTTTAATTTCGTAATTTAGTTTGTTTTCATGTGTCATTTTGTAATTACCCTAAATTCCTGATACTTGTCATTTCCTGTATTTTTCCCAGTTTAATATTTGAACTTTGGCAGTTAATTTGACCTAATTAATACTGTTATTAACATGATTTAAGTCCCTAATGTTGTTCTCCTATATAAAATCTACATGTGTGTGAATTTTGGGTAAGTTTCATTGAATATTGGGTTTGTAATGGGGCTTTGAAGTTTGGTTAAAAACTGAAACTGTTTTGTATATGAAATTGGTTTCCTTTCCTTTTCCTGTTTGCTAAACTTACATATAGTCATACCCCCGCACCTGGGAACTCTCTCACCCTTCACTGTTCACACTCACCCACATACACTTGATACCCACACTGTTTCCCTCATTGCTTACACACCACACACTCAAATCCTACTACACACACAGTCCTATAAATCACACACACACACAACTCATATGCACACACACCAAGTCCATATAACTGTCACTGAATTCCAGGTTTCTTCACACACACACACACATGAGCAAATGCACATTGCCCATTTCCGAATTTCTATGTTCTTGTATATATATGTATATACATATATAGGAGATGCATATACGTATACTATATATTATATATATGTGTATTATAATTAGAGATATGTATTGATATATGTATATATAATATAAGTATATCTAAATATGAAATATAAGTATATGTGTGTAATGTATATATATATATCTATATAATGTATAGTGTAATGGTATTACATATATGTATATGTATATATATATATATATATATATATATATATATATATATATATATATATATATATATATGTATGTATATGGTTACCCTATTGTGTGAAATGACTTGTGGTGTCTTGGCTTGAGTTGTGGTGCTAGTATAGGGTTGTACAGCCTTGTGTAGTCTTAATAGACTAGTATAGGCTAGTTTGACCTAATTTAGATTTGTTAGACCTAGTTTGACTATAGTTGACCTAGGTTTGACTTCTTGGTTGACCAGGGTTGACCAAGAGTTGACTTTGGCCTAGATTGACCTAGATTCATTTAGAATGCATTGAATTGCATCTTGTTATCATTTTAGACTTGTTGTGACTTGTGTTGTTCTGATTAGGAGCCAGATACCTCTCTTCGGACAGTACATTTCATCCGGACACTCAGATACCAGGCGAGTACATTCTCTGATCATTTCATATTATGTTTAGAATTATTTTTCTGCTTTAAATTACTTTACTTGATACTGTCACGTTGGTCACACGGATTGGTACTATATGGATCCTTTCTTGAGATGTTATCCTTTAGGAGCATCGGGTACTTCATGTTCTGTGCGTTTCACTTACATGGCGTATCACTATGCTTCATGGTTCATTGAATCACTTGTGACATGTACTCTCATGATCACAGAGTCTTCCTTAAATCCTTCCATTTTTTGGACTTCCTAGAATCCCCATTTATGGGACTACCATGTACCACCCTTCGGGGGACATTGCATGGAATCATAACATAACCTGGCTGGATCCTTGTGTATTGATTGGGGGTACGGGGGAGTAGAAGTAGACATGTGAATAATACCCAAGTAGTATCTCATTAGAATCATTCCGTAGTGTCTCATCAGAATTATCCTATGCCATTTACATGTCTATTTTGTACTCTGACTCACTAGCCACTGTTAGTTCTCTATTATAGTAGATATTTCTATTACAGTTCTCCCTCTGTTTACATACTGTATTTCTTTCAGTACCTGTATCATACTTTACTGCATGATTATATTTTCTAACCTGCTATGAACTGTTGAGATGTATTGTGCTCGCTCCTGTCCTAACTGAACCTGTTAAAAATATTACAGAGGACGAGGAGGAGGCCTGTGTGGATACCTTCTACGGGACTGCTCTAGACGACACTTGTGAGCTGGACTCTCAGGAGGACCCAGCTCTAGATGATGACATTACCCCTGTTACCTAGACTAGTTTAGTTAGGCTTTATCTTACTTATGTTGTCTTGAGACTAGTTAGTTAGACTTTATTTCTGTCTTGAGATCTGGGTTGTATATATTCTTTCATATTCAGTAGCTGAGACTTGTATTCTGGATATTTGCTGAGATGTTATCTTAGACTCTTCTGATCATCTGTATTTTCTTTGAGTTATATATCATATCGTGCTTCTTCTTCCTTAGTTGTGATTGAGTTTATATTCTGCTATGTCACCCCTATTCGGGGAGTATAAACTGTTAGCATTATATTGTTAGATGTTGTGACCTAGGACAGCGTTATACCGCCGACACTGCGACGTAGGCTGGGCGTTGTTACGTACTCGTACCCTCACAGTGGGTGCGGGTCGTGACACATTTTTAGTGGTGGCCCATGTAGGTCTAGACTAGAAGTGTAGTGGTATTTGAACCAGAGAATCACTACAGCCTGCAATAGGATATTGGATATTAGTTTTTAACGTACTCAATCACATTAGGAAAAACTCTATTATTGCCATCTAAATCCTTATTGTCAGCTGATTCTTTTGAATTTTAACTGTTCGCCTTTGTTATATCGCTTCTTTCTCAGAAATTGATACTCTTGTTGGTCTGTCTTCAGGATGGTAGAGACTCGGTCACAGCATACCATTCATGGGGATGCTATAGAGGGGACTGCTACCTCTCAGCCAGTACAGCCGGGCCAGGAGACTGCAGCTCCTGCCACCTCTGTTCGTATTGAGGCTCTAGCAGCAGCAGCAGGTGGTATGCCTCCACCGGCTCGGAGGCAGGACCCAGTCATCGTAGAGATGCCCTTCCAGCAGTCGCTGCCTATAGGATACGTGGATGCGGCACAGATGTTCTCCTATTTCCAGCAGTTCATGGCCGGCAGCAGGTCCGACAGGACAGGGGCATGGAGTTGGCCCTTACGACGGTTGCAGCCCGACCAGTGGTTCAGCAGCCGAGGACACCGGGGATAGAGCAGTTCCAGAAGATGAGCCCCAGAGACTTCCTAGGGACAGAGGGGATCCTATATGCTGATGAGTGGATCGAACATATAGAGGAGATCTTCCGCCTGGCCCGGATACCGGCAGATCTCCAGATTGAGGCAGCGGCTAGCCGGATGCGAGATCTTGCTCGCATCTGGTATCAGTCAGACCCCAGGGTAGGGGTAGCTGGGCAGACTTGGGAGGAGTTCAAGGGCTTCTTCAAGAAGAAGTTCTTTCCAGATTCAGCGCTTCGAGCCTTGGAGTCACAGTTCGAGAGCTTGGTTCAGGGGAACCTGTCAGTGGAGGAGTATGCTGGAGAGTTCGGTCGCCTCGACAGATTCGTAGAGGGCTTGAGCGAGACGGCAAAGGCCCAGAGGTTCCGGAAGGGTATGGTCAAGGAGGTCAAGTCCTTGACCAAGGGCAACAGGGATGCCACTTTTGAGGAGATCTTGACGAGAGCCTTATTGGCTGAGGATGATCTTGAGCTTAGGCTCAAGAGGGGCCGAGACCCAGTTGGGGGCAGCAGCAGCGGAGGCCAGGCCTAGAGGCCCCACTTTCAGTAACAACAGCCGAGGTAGTTCCAGCTGCAGTCGATCCAGCAGAGGCCAGTTCACCAGCAGCAGCAGCTAAGACAGTACCAGTAGGGCCAGAGACAAGTAATTACTTGTGCTTACTGCAAGAAGCCCGGACATGTCACCAATGAGTGCTGAAAGAGACTGGGCCAGTGCCTAGTGTGTGGTTCAGCAGACTACCAGATGAGGGAGTGTCGTATAGCACGAGCAGCTCAGGAAGAAGGAGCCAGGGCTCCAGCAGGCCAGCAGAGGGGACCAGCCCTGTCGACACAACAGCAGAAATTTTTTTAGCATTAACAGTAGGCCAGGGGAGGCCAGCAGGGGCGAGCTTTCGCCATGGAGACCGGGGATACAGATGCGATAGGAGAGCTGATCGCAGGTTCGGTTCTTCTCGACTCCAGACCAGCTTTTGCATTATTTGATTCCGGTGCTTCGTATAGTTTTATATCATTATCATTTACGATTAAAGACGGTATCATAGTTGAATCATTGCCTAGGACTTACAAGATCACGACTGGGGGTGGCATTATCCTTGTACATGATGTTTGTAAGGGTTGGAGTATTATTTTGGGAGGCCGTGAGTTGGAGGTGAGCCTGCTCGTAATGCCATTGCCGAACTACGATATAGTACTCGGTATGGATTGGTTGAGCAGGCACCATACCAGCATTGATTGCAGAGGGGGTAGAGTTCTCTTCAGAGTGTCGGGGGAGCCAGAGTTTGAGTACTCCAGATGTCAGGTAGAGCAGAGCAGCAGAGTCTTTTGCGGAGTCTCTATTGAGGAGCAGACAATTCTGCACCCCTTGATAGTAGAATATATGGATGTTTTCCCAGAGGAGTTGCCTGGATTGCCACCAGACAGAGACATTGAGTTCTCGATAGACTTG
The DNA here is from genome assembly GCA_029216955.1 of Iris pallida. Taxonomy (NCBI): domain Eukaryota; kingdom Viridiplantae; phylum Streptophyta; class Magnoliopsida; order Asparagales; family Iridaceae; genus Iris; species Iris pallida. The sequence continues at coordinate 9,294,971 of JANAVB010011999.1, forward strand.
GTTCCAAGAGCGGAACCCATCTCTCAGCATGTCTATCGGATGAACAATAGTGAGTTAGTGGAGCTGAAGAAGCAGGTATATGAGCTGCAGGACAAGGGCTTTATCCGTTCGAGTTTGTCGCCATGGGGTGCACCAGTATTATTTGTGCCGAAGAAGGATGGGTCAGTACGGATGTGTATTGACTATAGGGCACTCAACAACCTCACGATCAAGAACAGATACCCACTATCGCGGATCGACGATCTTTTTGACCAGTTGAGCGGAGCTCGCATATTTTTTAAGATTGATCTGAGGTCGGGATATCACCAGGTGAAGGTGAAGCGGGAGGATATTCCCAAGAACGCTTTCAGGATGCGGTATGGACAGTTTGAGTTTTTGGTTATGTCGTTTGGGCTAACCAATGCACCAACAGTGTTTATGAACCTGATGAACAAGGTGTTCCACCAGTACCTGGATCAGTTTGTGGTGGTGTTCATTGACGATATATTGGTATATTCTAAGACTGAGGAGGAACACGAAGAGCATCTGAGGATAGTGCTGGAGATTTTCAGGAAGGAGCAGCTTTATGGGAAGCTCTCCAAGTACGAGTTCTTCTTGGACCGAGTTGACTATTTGGGGCATGTGGTGACTGGAGATGGGATCTCAGTTGACCCCAAGAAGATCGTAGCAATTGAGGCATGGACAGCGCCGACTTCAGTGGCAGAGATCAGGAGTTTCCTGGGGCTGGCAGGATATTATAGGAGATTTGTGCAGGATTTCTCCCGGGTTGCAGAGCCGTTGACTCGGTTGACCCGGAAGGATGTTGAGTACGTTTGGTTAGAGGAGTGTCAGGCAGATTTTGATGAGTTGAAGAAGCGGCTTACGACAGCTTCGATTCTAACATTGCCTTTAGGATCAGGGGGATTCACTATTTATAGTGATGCTTCAGGGAAGGGATTGGGTTGTGTCTTGCAGCAGCATGGGAAGGTGATTGCCTATGCTTCCAGGTAATTACGTCCCCATGAGAAGAACTACCCTACCCACAACCTGAAGCTAGCAGCAGTGATATTTGCTCTGAAGTTGTGGAAGCATTATCTGTATGAGAGAGGGTGGAGATCTTCACAGATCACAAGAGCTTAAAGTATGTGTTCACTCAGAAGGAGCTAAACATGAGGCAGCACAGATGGCTAGAGTTGATGAAGGACTTTGACATATCACTTCAGTATCACCCAGGGAAGGCCAACGTGGTTGCCGATGCCTTGAGTAGGTATCTGAAAGCCATGTGTTTGACCATGGACCGTCACTTGCTTGCTGAATTGGAGAGCCTGGGGATTGAGGTAATCGTGCCCGGAGTGCAGATGCAGATGTAGGGCATGCAGATTCAGTCAGACTTGGTGGAGAGGATCAAGTCGACACAGTTTGAGGACGTTGCTCTGCGAGGTCTCCGAGAGCAGGTTCGAACAGGATTGGTGGAGGGCGAGTTTTCTCTTGCAGAGGATGTTGCCTTGAGGCACGGTTCCAGCTTATGTGTGCCCAACGGAGAGCTCAGGGAGCAGGTTTTGTAGGAGGCCCACAGATCTCAGTACTCTATACACCCGGGTGCCAACAAGATGTACAGAGATCTGAGGGAGCATGTTTGGTGGTACGGGATGAAACGGGAGGTGGCTCGCTTCGTAGCTAGGTGCTTGGTCTGTCAGCAGGTCAAGGCAGAGAGACAGAGGCCCGGTGGATTGTTGCAGCCGCTGCTCATTCTCGAGTGGAAATGGGAGCATATCACTATGGATTTCGTATCTGGATTGCCGCGTACACCAGGAAGAAAAGATGCGATTTGGGTCATCGTTGACAGGTTGACCAAATCGGCCCACTTTTTGCCATTCAAGGTGGGTACGTCTACAGAGAGGCTGGCAGAGATGTATATGCGGCAGATAGTCAGGATTCACGAGGTTCCGGTCAGCATCGTCTCAGATCGGGATAGTCGCTTTACTTCCCATTTCTAGAGGAGTCTGCAGACCAGCTTGGGCACTCAGCTCAAGTTTAGTACTGCATACCACCCCCAGACGGACGGACAGTCAGAGAGGACTATTCAGACACTTAAGGATATGCTGCGAATGTGCGTCCTGGACTTTGGAGGTTCCTGGGAGGATCATCTACATTTGATAGAGTTTGCTTACAACAACAGCTTCCAGGCCAGCATTGAGATGTCACCTTTCGAGGCTCTGTACGGGCGTAGGTGTCGTACACCCTTATCTTGGGTTGATTTTGGTGAGCGAGCTTTACTGGGACCAGAGATGGTTATTGATGTAGCCGAGAAGGTGAAGCTCATCAGGAACAGACTTCGCGTGGCGCAGGACAGACATCGGCACTGGGCCGATAGCCACCGGAGGCCGTTGGAGTTTGAGGTACAGATTAGAGTAGGATTAGATTTAGGTTGTTTGTTTGTGATTTTGATCATATTTGATTTTTTAAAATAATTGAGACCTTGCTTGTGATTAGGTTGGAGACCAGGTTTTCTTAAGGATATCTCCGACTCGTGGTATGATACATTTTGGTGGAGGCGGGAAGCTTAGCCCGCGCTTCATCGGCCCTTTCGTTATCAGCAGAAGAGTCGGTGACGTGGCATACAGGCTAGACTTGCCACCTGCACTAGTGGGGGTCCACAACGTCTTCCATGTATCACAGCTGAGACGGTACGTGGCTGATCCTAGCCATGTGCTCGATCATTCGGAGATTGAGATTGGACCTTCTCTCAGCTATCCAGAGCAGCCAGTGGAGATACTAGATCGACGGAAGAAGGTTCTGAGGAACCTGGTGATACCCTTGGTACGCATTGCATGGAGGCATCATTCTCCAGGAGAGTCTACCTGGGAGCGGGAGGATGAGATGCGCGAACGATACCCATATCTTTTTGGACCATGAGGTATACTTTCTATCCTTCTCATCAGTTGCATTTCGCCTTTCAATTTCGAGGACGAAATTCTTTTAAGGAGGGTAGATTTGTCACTACCACATTTCTAGCTTAAAGGTATTTTGGTTATTTTTGAATTTTTGGAATTTATTTGGAATTATTTTGAATTATTTAGATTTATTGGAATTTATGTGATTTTAATATTGATTAATTAAACTGATAAGTGGTATGTTGATTTGAGACTAGTTTGGACCTTGTAGACTAGCCTGGAACCTAAACCTAGTTTTAGTGGCTTGGTTAGATTATGAAACCCTAGGTTAAATTAAGTTAACCATATTCTAGTTAATAGAATCATTTTGGAAATAGGATTTAGAATAGAGAATTGATTAATGACTTGTGACTTCACAAGTCATGATTAGTGATTTAAACACATAGAGGCCCAAAGCCCAATACCATGTGACCTAACCTAACCCTAATCCACTAGTGGCCGGCCACACTTAGCCTAGGGATTCCCACCCTAAAAATAGTCTCCAAGAAATTAGGACTAGCCTCCTTAGAATTTCTCAAGTTTTAGAAAGAGATAAGTCTCCATCTTCATTAATTCATAGAAATTCTATTTTATCTCCTTTTTCCCTCAAATCAATTACAATAGGTTATAATTTAGGAATACTTGCTGTTTGTGGTGTTCAATCTCAGTTTGTGAGCAATTTGAAGAAGTTTGTTAGCAAGGAGAACAACCCCCTATTGGAAGCTTTTCTTGCATTTGGACACTATTAGGTAAATCACAAAAACTCTATGTTAGATACTATTATTATTATATAATGACCTAGATCTAAGGGTCCCCTAGCTAACCCTAGATTTCTGTAGGATTTTGTGTCCTTTTTTGTGTCCTAAATGGACACGTATCAGCCCATGGGTTTAGGTGTTTGATGAAATGCCCCAAAGGGCATTTCGAATTGTTTTTAGGAAAGTATTTGAATAGAAATTGTTGTTTTGGTGTGGCTTATGGGTTTCTTTTGGATTAGGAGTGTTTTGGTGTCGTATCATGTCGGGTTGGACACGTGCACACGCAGGTGCACACATGCGCACGAGCAGTGTGCGTGTCCTGCCACTCGGGGTAATTTTCTCATCGGACACGGCGACTCAGGTCATGCCACTTGGTGTGGGCCAAGGGGCAATGACTGAAATGAGGTCCTCCAAGTTGGAGACGCCCTCATGTCGTGTCGGACACGTTCTCCAGCCCGCATTGGGTTTGTACTGTCTGTGCAGTCGGGTTTTCGTGCACTGATACGCACTCCTAGACACGACACCGTGACATGTGGACCTGTGTCAGGCTATGTCAGTCGAAGACCTATACTGGGCGGACCCGTGGGTGTGTGCACGAGACACGAAGTATCCTGTGTCGGGTGCACGACACGCGTGTACTTGTGCACGATGCTGTACTGGAAATTCAGTGTCCAGTGCTGTTTTTGGGATTCTGTCGATTTGGACACGTTTGTGTCATTATGGTGGACATGAGTTGGATCCTGGGACACACTTGCATCATGTAATTGAATTACCAACTTTTAATTTCGTACTTTAGTTTGCTTTCATTTGTCATTTTGCAATTACCCTAAAATCCTGATACTTATCATTTCCTGTATTTTTCCCAGTTTAATATTTGAACTTTGGCAGTTAATTTGACCTAATTAATACTGTTCTTAACATGATTTAAGTCCCTAATGTTGTTCTCGTATATGAAATCTACATGTGTGTGAATTTTGGGTAAGTTTCATTGAATATTGGGTTTGTAATGGGGCTTTGAAGTTTGGTTAAAAACTGAAACTATTTTGTATATGAAATTGGTTTCCTTTCCTTTTCCTGTTTGCTCAACTTACACACAGTCACACCCCCCCCACCTGGGAACTCTCTCACCCTTCACTGTTCACACTCACCCACATGCACTTGACACCCATACTGTTTCCCTCATTGCTTACACACTACACACACAAATCCTACTACACACACAGTCCTATAAATCACACACACACACACACGCAACTCATATGCACACACACCAAGTCCATATAACTGTCACTGAATTCCAGGTTTCTTCACACACACACACATGAGCAAATGCACATTGCCCATTTCCTAATTTATATGTTCTTATATATATATGTATATACATATATAGAAGATGCATATATGTATCCTATATATTATATATATGTGTATTATAATTAGAGACATGTATTGATATATGTATATATATAATATAAGTATATCTAAATATGTAATATAAGTATGTGTGTGTAATGTATATATATATCTATATAATGTATAGTGTAATGATATCACATATATGTGTATGTATATATATATATGTATATGGTTACCCTATTGTGTGAAATGACTTGTGGTGTCTTGGCTTGAGTTGTGGTGCTAGTATAGGGTTGTACAGCCATAGGTAGTCTTAATAGACTAGTATAGGCTAGTTTGACCTAATTTAGACTTGTTAGACCTAGTTTGACCATAGTTGACCTAGGTTTGACTTCTTGGTTGACCAGGGTTGACCAAGAGTTGACTTTGGCCTAGATTGACCTAGATTCATTTAGAATGCATTGAATTGCATCTTGTTATCATTTTAGACTTGTTGTGACTTGTGTTAGTCTGATTAGGAGCCAGACACCTTTCCTCGGACAATATATTTCATCCGGACACTCAGATACCAGGCGAGTACATTCTCTGATCGTTTCATATCCTGTTTAGAATTATTTTCCTGCTTTAAATTACTTTACTTGATACTGTCATGTTGGTCACACGGATTGGTACTATATGGATCCCTTCTTGAGATGTTATCCTTTAGGAGGATCGGGTATTTTATGTTCTGTGCGTTTCAGTTACATGGCGTATCACTATGCTTCATGGTTCATTAAATCACTTATGACATGTACTCTCATGATCACAGAGTCTTCCTTGAATCCTCCTATTTATTGGGCTTCCTAGAATCTCCATTTATGGGACTACCATGTACCACCCTTCGGGGGCCATTGCATGGAATCATAACGTGGCTGGATCCTTGTGTATTGATTGGTGGTACGGGGGAGTAGAAGTAGACATGTGAATAATACCCAAGTAGTATCTCATCAGAATCATTCTGTAGTGTCTCATCAGAATCATCCTATGCCATTTATATGTCTATATTGTACTCTGACTCACTAGCCACTGTTAGTTCTCTATTATAGTAGATATTTCTATTACAGTTCTCCCTCTGTTTACATATTGTATTTCTTTCAGTACCTGTATCTTACTTTACTGCATGATTATATTTTCTAACCTGCTATGAACTGTTGAGATGTATTATGCTCGCTCCTGTCCTGACTGGACCTGTTGAAAATATTACAGAGGACGAGGAGGAGGCCTGTGTGGATACCTTCTACGGGACAGCCCTAGACGACACTTGTGAGCTGGACTCTCAGGAGGACCCAGCTCTAGCTGATGACATTACCCCTGTTGCCTAGACTAGTTTAGTTAGGCTTTATCTTACTTATGTTGTCTTGAGACTAGTTAGTTAGACTTTATTTCTGTCTTGAGATCTGGGTTCTATATATTCTTTCATATTCAGTAGCTGAGACTTGTATTCTGGATATTTGCTGAGATGTTATCTTAGACTCTTCTGATCATCTGTATTTTCTTTGAGTTCTATATCATATCGTGCTTCTTCTTCCTTAGTTGTGATTGAGTTTACATTCTGCTATGTCACCCCCATTCGGGGAGTATAAACTGTTAGCATTATATTGTTAGATATTGTGACCTAGGACAACGTTCTACCGCCGACACTGTGGCGTAGGCTGGGCGTTGTTACGTACTCGTATCCTCACAGTGGGTGCGGGTCGTGACACTTGCCCCAGATTCTGATACATTAATCCTATACTAATTCTGATACATGCCCTGCTGAGCCCCTTTCATACTGCTATTTCCTAACCCCAACACACCCCCCCATGTATCAGTAGGCTACCTCCCATATCCTCTAATACTTGCTATACACTCAAACCCTCAAACCAGAACTTTGATACTCATTTCGAAATCTAAAAACCTACCCAGCCAACAATCAACCTTACAATAGTCTAATACACATGTAATGGCAGTTTAAAACATCATAAATCAGTTTAAATGTGGAAATCAACTTCAGAATTTCGAAACAGACACATGTATCAGTGATTTTGGGGAAAATGACATTCGAAAATCAAAATCGTAATAATATTAGGAATTAGAGGTTGGTAAACAATAGTGTAGGTGTCATAGGGCCACACGAGTCTTGTGGTGTCCCCACGACAGGACACGACGTATCCAATCATGTTCGAACACACACGGACACTCGCACAGGCACACAGCGTCGTGCACGCGTGCACGTGTGTCCAGTGCACGACACAGGCCACGTGGAGACACGTTGTCGTGCACATGTGTACGCTTAGGGTAGGGGTACGTGTCCACGTACGTGAAACGTGTCCACGTCACGTGTCGTGTCGATTTTTAAGCCGTGTCAGTGGCGCGAAATCACGTGTGCAAAGCCCGTGCGCGACCAGTGCAGCCAGTGCGAGAAGGAGAACTCCTCGCACACTGCACCATATGGGCTCAAATTTTGGGAGAGCTATGTCAGTCAATGCCCTGTCATCCTTCCAAAATTTGGCGTGTCCCCGTGTCCGACACAGTGAGTTATCCAGCCCGAGATGCAGGACAATGCACGTGTCCTCGTGCGCGCGTGTCCAACACCAAATCCGACACAAAAAAGACACCAAAATACCTAACACCCTTCACAAAAATTAACATACACATATAGATCTAGGGATCCATGTAATTATTTTTACAAAAATCGAAAATAAAATCCTAAGGGGCATTCTATCAAACACCCACACTTACACATTGACACGTGCCCGATACGGACACCAAACGGACACGAAATTGACCCAAACTTCAGGGACAGCTAGGGGACTCCTAGATCTAGCCCTAAATGCAAAAGAAAACAGAATATCAGATCAATTTGTGGAGTTTTACCTATAGGTGCAAAAAGCAAGAAAGAGCTCCAAATGGGAGTGTTCTTCTTGATGGCCAAATGCTCCAAATTGATCTACGGCTAAGATTACTCTCCATGAACAGTAAAAAGAGGTTAATTAGAACCTAATGCAAAAGATTTGAGCCAAAAAGGACTTGAAATGAGAAAGTTATGGATTGGGGAAGATGGCTCTTTACCTCTTTCTTTAATTTGTTGAAATATTACAAAGAGGCAAGAACAATCAATAAGGAGATTATTTATAAGAAGGGGGAGCCCTATGGCTGGTCATAAAGTAGAAATTTGGGTTAGGGTTTAGTCTAATGGGCTATGGGCTTAAGTCACAAGTCCTTAAGTCATGAAGTCATAAGTCATTTCATTAAACCTTAAGTCATGATATGATTTCACTTAAACTAATCCTCATATTCCAAAACTAGTTTCTAATGACTAAAAGTAGGTTAACCTAAGTTAGACTAGGGTCACCATGGCTAGGGTTAGCTTCTAGGCTAGTCTACTAAGTCTCAATGAGTCAAAGTCCAAACTAGGAATCACCAATTTCAATAATTCAAAATAAATTCAAATAAGCCAAAATGACCAAATTATCCCTAAGCTAAAAAAGATAATTGTAGCTCCCCTTCCCGGAATTTTTAAATATTTTTTATTATTTATTTTAATTAAATGGTGATTTTTAGATTTATATGAATAATTAATTAGTTAATTATTACGGTGGATGATTTTAGCCATGGTTGAGGGTTGGAGTACAAGGTGACTAGAAATCGTGGTACTGATAGTGAAATGGCGTGCCTAGACTATTGTATTAGCCATGTCAAGAAAGGCCGAGCAATAGTGATGTCCTAACTAGGAAAACCAGGCCAAGTTGCAACATGACCATTATAAATAGTTTATTTATTCATTATTATTATTATTTGACAGTTAAGTGATCCGGTTGTAGCAGGCTGGTCCGGACTGGACCCGGACCGGACCAAGCCCATGTAGGCTTATAGTGAGACCTAAGACGCCCATGACGATATACTTTGAGTGTGTACTGCTACCTTATTTTAAATAGCCTAATAAGTATTTTCCTAAAGTGTTTGTTATATATATATATATTCAATATTATTAATATTAGTTGGATATGTTATTTCGGAAATACGATAACATGCTAAATATACTTTAGATTCTTTTTAGAATAATAAACCAGAAATAAATGTATGCATAGAAATACAGTATGGTACAGCTATATTGGGTTATATATATATATATGTAACTAAAGGGAGTGGGTATTATTTTATTATAGGAATAATTATAAAGTTGGAAGTATACATATATATATATGAATTGTTATATGATGCTTTATTTAGGTACTAATGTAAAATGGTGCGATAAATATTGCTTAATTTTATATGTAGATATTATTTTAATGTACATCCATACATGAGCCTTATATATAAATAAATAGATAATATTGAGATTTGTAGTTGCTATATAAAATATTTATTTAGATTATTGGAGATTTATTATATATGTAAATGTGTGTATAGATATGTATAAATGTATAGTGTATATATATATAAAATATGTATATGTATAAATGTGCAATGTATATATATATATAATATATATGTTATAGTGTTTAATAAAAGAAAAGGAGATAAAAAGGATAAGTAGTAAGAGGCCTCTCAGGCCCGGCCTACAGGCCTGGGCTAACCCAGCCCACTGGCCGAGCCAGCCTGGGCCCAACCCAGGCCATCCAGGCCCGAGCTCCCAGAGCTCAGGACCCCCCAATTGTTCAAAGTAGCAGTAAGCCCCCACAGTGAGCCCACAGGCTTCCCCATCCCTCACCCAAACAGAAACGAACCCGAGCCCGCTCGTTAAAGCAGTATATGTAGTCGAGAACGAGAGAGTTTCGCAAAAACCCAAACCCTAATAGCGCGCCACTCTCCTCCAACCCAGGTGACCAGCTCCGACCTCCAAACGGCGCACACCACCGCCGGACGGAGACCAGAGGGCCGCGCGCGCGCGTGCGCGAAGACAGGGCAAAGGCAGCAACGGTTCCGAGCCAACTTCGCAGCAGGATTGCGGTCGCATCGCTCGACGATTTCCCAAACCAATTTCTCAAGTAAAAACCTAACCTATATGCCTTTATTCCGATATGATAGTTTCGGTTTAAACCAAAACGAAATCGAGTTAAAAATCGATGTCAACTTGACGAAAATTTGTCTCAAAGTTGACAGTAAACACCAACCAATGCACTGTTTTGGAAGGCCGATCCCGGTCGAACCAATGATCAATTTGGAAAACCACTTGGACAGCCTTATTTACAACATATACGATAGTAAATCCATTTTTATAGATCTTGATTTCATTAAGTAGGGACAAAGTTATTTGATTCCAAAGTTAGAGAAAAACCCGTTTTCAAATATTAAAAAATCAATAAAATTGTCCGATACGACGTGCGTCCCGCCATTTCGGGCGATGTGGTCGCGAACCGAAGGCATCAAAAAGTGCGTAACGGCCTCGTGGTCGTGTGGGCTTTGACGGAATTCAAATTGGTCGCGTGTGCGCGACGAATTTGATACGTATCCGTCGAAATTCACCGTATCGTGCACTTTGCAAATTTCTCAATTACTTTGTGCACGCTCGTCAGATCGAGACGAAACTTGTGCCATCAGGACCGTATCATTTTTCTGGTCCTGTATGCCAAGTTTGGTCCCATTCTGAGACAGTGGAATTGGAACGCCATTTTGCGGGCCCCACGGTCCCACTCAACGGGCGATTTTGTGCACGGCCCGCCTGAATCTAAATTTGGACATACGGTTGGGTTCGTATCAGAAAACTGGATCCATAGACATATAGTTTCATGACTTTAGAGACCTTTGACTCTGGCACGCTTTTCGGTACAAAGCGGGTCCAACGGCGGACATCGTTTTTATCCGAAATTACCGTTTTGCTCCTGTGTTCAGAATTGGACTTAAGGACAGGCAATCCTAGCTAATTTGACTATTCTGAGAATGTTGGTAACATTTATTTCAGCTTTTGGAGACAGTTGTGATGACTTGGACGTTCTGACTTACTGATTGGCGATACATTGTTGGTTCTTCGTGCAACCCCTAGACAAATATACCTTGCCAACTTGTACAGTATAATTTATATGCATGTTCACCATCTCGCTGCTATTCTTTTCCTTACATTCATGATTGCTTTATTTCATGTCTAGTGCACTTTTCCTGTTATAGTTTCACTTTACATGTTTCTAGTTGCCTGTACATTCTTGTTCTTTTCTGTCAAGATATTTCTATCTGTTACACTATGTTAGTCTCATACGTATTGCTTGATAGAGTCGTCTAGTCCTACACCACTATTTCCTCGACTTGATTATAACTTGACTTGACTTGACATGACTTGAGTGGGACTTGACTTTGACATTCTATAGATTATGAGTACTTACCTTGACTATGGTCTATAGGATTTTATACTAGGATTGGCTACTGTCTTGGTTGTGAGTACTTGCCTTGACTGCGATTGAGATACTATAGATTGTAAGTACTTGCCTTGACTGCAGTTTATAGCCAGCCATTTCTAGTATGGCATGCCAGTGTCTTAGGATCCTCGTGTTTAGATCTTGTGTCTTGGTTCATTTTGTCTCGTTGGATACCCTTGATTATTTTTGCTTCTTTTTACTGTTACATGTTGGCTTGTATATTATGTATCTTGCTAGTCCTCTGAGGACCTGATGATCTCTTCAGGTTTAGCGACTGCATGGAGTTAGTTAGCAGAGCAGGATGGTAGAGGATAGCGATGTATGATACAGGTATTTGCTTGTGATATTCCTTATTATCCTCTCGTGCTTTACATTCAGTACCATGATATTTTTTGCTTATTTTATAGACTCGTATCATTCTTAGAGTCTAATCGGACAATATGCTAATGGGCTGCAGACCATGACCCATACTTTTTCATTCTTGCTTTATATAATTCGTGTGGATTGAGATATAGTTTAGATTAGACATGATACCCATGACCTTGACAGCTTATACGTACTCGAGTCGGGCTAGAGTCCGCTCGATACGTAGCTGGCTTGCTCACGAGCTCGCGTCCGAAAATCGGGTGCGGGTCATGACAATAATAAATTATCCTAATGACATGGTTAGGCTCTAGGTCATGCAGTCTCTAGAGTTTTACTAGCAGCACATCAAAATCACAAGTCATGACTTAAAACAGTTTTTAAATAGTTTAAAAATGATTAAAAACACCAAAAATCATAATGTGAAATAAATATCAATAATAATAATTATAATTACAAAATTTCAAAATTACCCTCATCTGAAAAATTGGGTGTTACAATAAGATAGACCACTTTATTGGAATACATTTATTCCAAATATGCTTGAAATAAGGAAGTTGAGGTAAGTGAGAACGAGCCACATCCCAAGCTGATGAGATAGAAAACATACCTGAACGGGAATAGCTCCAGTTCCAGTCCCCATTTACTTGATTAATGTGCTGACTAGCAAGCCTTCGCCCAAGAACTAGCCTCTTCCATACATGAGAAGCATTAGAAGTTAGCTATACTTGTAGCTCAGACTCATGCGAGCAGTATTTCATTTTAAAGAACTGATTCCATAGAGAAGTTTGTGTCATAAATTTCCACCATAACTAGATAGTCATCGCAGTCATGACATCCTCCAAATGTCTAACACCCAAACCTCCTCCTTCTTTTGTACGAGCAATAGAGCTCCATCCCAACCAAATCCGCTTCGCAACCCCTTTATGAGAGCCCCAAAAGAAGGAGAAAAACATAGATTCCAATCTATTCAGCACTGCCACAGGTGGATCACACGCTGCCAATGTATAGACAGGAATTGAAGCAAGTACATTCTTAATTAAAACCAATTTTCCTCCAGGAGATAGAATTTTGTTATGCCATCCTTCCAACTTATGTCGAATCTTGTCTAGTAGCTCTTCATACATCCCCCCATTACGCCGACCAGCCATTAGAGGACAACCAAGGTATGTAAATGGAGGAGAACCCACATTGAAGCCAAAACGAGTAGCCAATTCTTCTCCCTTCTCAGGTCGTTCTTTCATAGAAAGATATATCGAAGACTTATGTTTATTAATCTTCTGACCCGACAATAATTCATACCGAGATAGGATGTCATTGACACCCCGACCGTTCTCAAATCTTTTGCTGAAAAAAGAAGCACATCATCTGCATAGGCTAAATGTGTGACAGGAGGACATCATCGATGAGTGAATAAAGGAGTAAAGCCCTCAGTGTCTGGCAACCGCTTTAAACTCCTAGTGAGAACCTCAGCTGCTATAATAAATAGTACAGGAGACTATGGATCACCTTGTCTCAGGCTACAAAAAGCTTGAAAATATTCAGTCGAGTCTCCGTTTATGAGAGGTGAATACCATACATTATTCACAATCCGCAACATCATATCAACCCACTTATTATGGAAGCCAAATCTGTGAAGCACCTTCAATAGATACCGCCAATCAACCCTATCATAGGCCTTTGTCATATCGAGTTTTATTGCAATGTTACCTCTTCTATGCTTCTTGTTCATCTTGGCCATCATCTCTTGAGCCAATAGTATATTATCCACTATCTCTTGACCTTGCACAAACCCACTCTATTCCTGTGAAATCATACGTGGGAGCAGAGGCGCTAATCGACGAGAAAGTAGCTTAGATATAATCTTGTTAAACATAGTACAAAGGCTGATGGGCTTGTAATCACCAAAAGTTTTTGGCTGTTTAATCTTGGGGATGAGCACAATCGATGTGTTAGTAAAAGACCGAGGAAGGGAAAACCCGTCCATGAACATGGATATAGCCTCACGAATATCATCACCAACAATATCCCAACTGTGTAAGTAAAACGATGGTGTAAACCAATCGGGACCGGAGAAACTAGTTCTATCCAAACTCTTGATTGTATCCAATATTTCCTCCTTAGTTAGCTCAGCAATAAGAATAGCATTATCTTCATCTGTCACGATACTAGGAATGAGATTTAGCATATCATCATCATCCTAAATTTCCCCTTGTTTATACGATTTGGTAAAGAATTTCTTCGCATATGTGTGGATGTCCTGTTTTTCAGAAAGTATGACTCCAATATCTGTAGCAATAGAATGAATATGCAGTGACTTCTTCCTATTATTCACACATCCATGAAAATAAGCTGTGTTTTTGTCCCCATCCAGGTCCCATTTGAGATGAGCCTTTTGTCGCCAATAAGCTTCTTCCGTGCGAACTTTTTATTTGAGCAGAGCCTAAGCCTTCGACAACTGTTCAAAAGAAGCCTGATTGTTCATAGCCTCATGTTGAAGCTCTGCTGTCAACACATCACTTTCGCTTCCTTCACTGATTGAAAATATCACCATATGAGTTCCTACTCCATATCGATAAAACTTTCTTGCATGCATCAAGACGAAGAGAAACTCTAGTGACTGTATTCGGGTGATCAACTGAATGCCATGCGTGATGAATAAGAGCTGAGAACCCCTCATGAGACGTCCATAAGTCAAGAAATCTGAACTGCTTCCTCCCCCCACAGGTTCTCGTTTGAATTGAGCAATAATAGGAGCATGATCCGACTCTAATTTGTTAAGATGATCCACTTTAGACATGGGAGCCAATCTGAGACAGGCACTATCAACCATAACCCGATCCAGTCGAGAGCCATACTTGTCATCCTTCATCGATTTTAGCCAAGTAAAACTTCCTGAATACGGAAGCTCAGATAATCCAACCACCATTTTAAAGTTCGCAAATTCCTCAATTGAGACAGGATCAACAATACGGCCACCAATCTTTTCCTCTGACCTGAGAACAGCATTAAAGTCACCCCCAATCACCCATGGAAAAGAATAAGTACTCTGAAACTGAGATAACCTGTCCCAAAGCAAATGAAGATCCTCCTTCGTATTATCACCATGAACTACTGTAAACATAGCTTCTGAAGGTAACAAATGATGAGCAACTGTAACGGATAATGCTTGATCAAACGAGTCTCAAATCAAAATTTCACACTCTACCTTAGCCATCACCCAGATATTACCACGATCATTAGAATAAGCAGCTAAAAATCCGAGCTTAACCTTATAGAAAGCAAGCTGGCTAACGTCCACCTTAGGCTCAATGATGACGAGAAACACAACTTTATGCATCCTCACTAACGATTTGATTCTTTTAAGAGTCATTTTACTAGCTACTCCCCTCACATTCCATAGAAGGATGTTAAACATTAAAGGATTGATGTTTACTTGAGGATTGTGTGTTGGCTTGTTGACGAGTGACACGATCGGAAGGCTCTACCGCCTTCTTGGTTTTCTTCCTCCTTTGGATAGTTGATGTGATCGCGGTTTGAGGCTCTCCTCCTGGGATCCGGCTATCATCTTCACTGCCTCTGTCTTCTAACTGGAGGTCTTTTCTCTCGACTTCATCAGCCCAATTGAGCAGAGGATCACGCACTTCTTCCTTCTCCAACTGATCGGTTTCTCTTTCAGTATGCGGTTCTCCAGCTAACGAATCATCAGGCAGAGCCATTTGAGCAACTTCAGTAACCACCATCTCCTTTTCTGTCTCAGCCGATAGGATATGCTGATGTGGATCAATCGCCTCCGTCCTCGGAACCGAAGCAATGGTGACCGGTTGTTCAGTTACAACAGGTAGGTTAGAAGGAATTAATGGCGCTTCTTCTCTAAGCAAATTTGATTTATCTGCATCAATGGAGTCCTCGGTAGGCGGGTTAAGACCCTGATCCCCGTCATTAAGGTGCGAACATCCTTCATTGGGACGCTGCATTATTTGAGTAACCACCAAATCATCTTGATGACGACGTATGTCCATCCCCGACGTAGCCTTCTCAACCATAGTGTCTTCTTGAACAACTTCCTTACCCTTATTCTTCAGTTTACAATCATTAACAACATGTCCTTGGTGATGACAGTGTGAGCAATACAGAGGAGTGTACTCGTATTCCAAGTTTTGCCAAAAACTTCTCCCACGAGGTAGATTGATACGAATATGGTGTTGTAGAGGCTTACTAGCGTCGATTTCAACAAATACCCTGGCTCGGCTGGGTCGAGAAAGTTCAGACGTGGCTTTATCAATCATCAAAGGTGTTCCAATCGCCGAAGTAATAGCAAAGAGCGCCTCTTTGTCATATAAGTGATGAGGTAAGTCAGAAAGATCAACCCACACAGGCATAAGAGATGATTCATAAGAGGGTAAGAAATCAGGTTCCCACTTAAAGATCCGCATTGGAGCTCTTGAAACAAACCACGTATCTTTAGAACGCAGACGAAGGTAGTCTTCTTCAACTGAAGGTCGAATCAGGATATGTTTCCTGTCAATAACACCAGCCTTGATAGAACCCTGGAATTGAAAACCTGATAGAGCTTTACGGATAACCCCTATCGAAGGTTTGGTATGTGAAAACTTTCCAATGAGTGCGTAACGAAAAGGGCTGGAGAGGGTTTGTTCTTCTTCATCAGAAAAAGAGATCGCTGGTGCTCCTTTGAACGAAGAAACCGTTCTCGGAGGCAGACGAGGAGGGTCTTCAACCCGTCCAGCAATTACTGCTACAAAGGACTTGGCCATGATGATGCCGGCCCAGCCAAAGGCCAAGCCGGAGCCGCCGGAGAGGAAACTAACAAGGACTAAAGGCGCGGCACACTAGGGCAACGCGCGTCCTCCATATATATATATATATATATATATATATATATATAGTATTATGCTATTATAAATATAATCATATATATACAAAATTGTATTTAAAACTATTTGGCTGTATAACATCCCAAAAATAATTTAAAATAATTCTACTAAGTTATGGCAATCTAACATGGCTCTACCAAGTAGGATTGGCTAGGTTAGAGTCCAAATATATTTTCTAGTCAAATGGAACCCGAAAAGTCAACCAATGAGTCTGTTGTGTCATTCGCAAATAAATAGCACATAAAAACTCGATTGAGTTGTACACCCTTGGCATGTGTGTCGTCGGCTCAAAATATGTCAAAATCGTATATTGGCTCAATTGGGTTTGATCTATGTCGAGTTCCGAACTCTAGTTGGAAGTTAGGTTTAGAATTACGGTCAACGGTTGAATGGCCTAAATTTATTTGAAGTTGTGCAAAGTCAAAAGAATGTTAGGGGACATATTTAGATGTGACATTACATATCAAATTGAAGGTGGACTTGACTACTTAAAAACTCATAAAGGTTGTTTCGAAAGATTGGTAGTTATTGTGCTCCAAAAATTAAAGCTACGAAAAAATACATCTATAGTCATAATTAATTATTAAATATAATTTAATAAATATTAAATCATATAAAATAAATAAATAAATAATCCCAAAAATTAGGGTGCATGATAGGTAGGACAGAAGTCCTCATCTACCGAGTTTATAATAGCTAGGACAGAAGTCCTCAAGATCCTTTAAAACATATTATCAAGTCAGGATTGGAGCGAAGCACAAACTCTAACAACAGTTCCAAGTAAATGATAAATACAATAAAATAGTAATTGTAAGTGTAATACATGATGAGCATATAGAAATGTACTATAACTATCTAGCATAACCTGTAATAAGAATGAAAAGACAGAGTAATAAAGAGCATCGCAATGAACATAAAATAGACATGAAAGAAACTGAACTAAATGTATTTTTTATCATTATTTATAACATGTGTTCTATCAATAACAAGTCCACAATAGTATGGCTCAATCATACGGTAACTTATGTGGCTATCCACAATAGTACGACTCAATCCAGTAGGATTGGCTATCCACCATATCATAATAGTACGGCTCAGTCCAACAGGATTGGCTATCCATGATACCACAATAGTACGACTCAATCATATAGTTAAGCGTATGATTAGCTATCCACAATTGTATAAGATTGTGTCAACACATGAACAGGGAGATCGAAATGTACAACGAGACACAAAAATAGTATGTATATCTAGACAGAAACGATAAATAACTTGTGTAACCATCGTATCAGGGATCAAGTAAAATATTACTAAATACATGAATCATAACAAATATCAGATAATGGAAACTATCAGAGAATGTACTTGTCTGTGGTCCTGAGCAGCAAATGTGGATTGAGGTCGAAAGTTGAGTCACAAAGACCTAAATATGAAATATCAATGTCAATTGATATTTTGGTGTCTTAAACAATGATACTAATGTGAAATATGAATTCTAGTTCAATTCTAGGTCATGAAGGTCAAACTAGGTCAATACTAGGTTTCTGTGGTCAAACTAGGTCAAAATTACCCTAAAGGTTGACCTTTAGGGTTAAACAAGTCAACACTAGTCGAAACTAGGTTATACCTAAATTTCTAGGTCCATACCTTGTCATACAAAGGTAATCTAACCTATACTAGGTAATAGTAGGCATACCCTATGTAATTACCTATTTTGGATACTCATAGGGTATCTTGCAATACCTTACCCTATTACACCAATACCCTATAAACGACTCAATACCTTATACAAGTATCCATGTGTCACATTGATACCCATTTGGATATCCAATACCTTGTCATTGTCCACCCTTTCCTAGGTGTCATACCCATGCAAAGGTAATAAATACCTTAACCTTGCTAAACTTGGACACTCTTCTCTAAAATCATAGGCTCATAGCCTTTATATGGCAATTACCTATGCATCTCTACCCCTATACCGCACATCCTTATTCATACATATGTCCTTTATCTATATACCTATCTACCCCCACCTATACACATCCATCCCCACTCACTATCCTAGGATATTACCTATATGCCCAGATACTAGGATACCCATTACCTATCCTATATGCAAGTATCCTATACCCTTAGCCATCTAGACTCTCACACAACCCTCACACACACACACACAAACTATACACACATGCCCATGGCTCTCTCAAACACACACACACATACATCCTCACACCATGTGCAGCTCAACCGTGTTGCCTAAGGCAGCCACTGCTGCCCTGTGGTGGTCTGCACACATGTGCACATGTATGCACAGCTTGCCCTGTGTAGGGAACCATTATGCCTTTGTGCACAAGTGCACAGGTTCCCCCTCTTTCTGCCTTACTGTTGCTGTGCTACCCATGCATGCTGCCTTACTAGGCAGGGCAAGTGTGTTGCTGCTGCCTGCATACAATGTATGCACCAAAATGATGTGCAATCAGTGTGCACATGTGTGCACACTGCTTGTACCCCCACTATTCCCTATTTTTGTACAATATAGACTCAATTCCTTTTTCCTAACAGCTACACTCTTTCACACATTCCTGGTAGCTAGGACTGCACATATGGTCCTGTACTTAAGTGCCCAAAATCCCTACCTGTGTACTCCTTTGTGCACATGCTGCTAACAATATTCCCTCTCACCTATATTTGCCTTCACCTGCTACTGTTGCTGTTCACAGGGGCTCCCCTCTTACACTACACGCTGACGAACACAACTCTCCTAACATGCCTCCTATGTAGATGCACATGCACTCACCTACACATATACCTACCTACATACACCATATGCATATAAGCATATATGTATCCTATTCTAATTGCCAATATCCTTACTCCCCTCAACCACTCACAAGCACATAGCAGTAATACCAACACACACACACACACACACACACACACACACACACACACACACACACACACACACACACACTCATAAATATATATATATATATATATATATATATTTTTTAAATATTTTATTCTATTATGAGTTATATATTTTCTACTATGCAATAGAAATTCTTTCAGAGTTATGTACTTCGCTCCAATCCTAACTGGATAACTATTTTTTAGGTAATGTTATTCCCCACACCCTGGACTTCATGAAGACAGATCTTTATGTATTTTTAGATCGTGAGTTGACCTCTGGAGAGCTCCAGGCCATTATATTTTGATTTATGTTTCGTTATCGGATTTGTCTCTAATACATTCTTGTTATGTATGTTCATTGTAGATTTTAGTTGTTTCAGTGTTATTGACATCTTTCCTGTTTCATATCTTTCTTAGTTGTTTGTGATGTGATTTGAGTACATGTGTTGTTGTGGATCATTTAGATATTGTAGATAACTATTTGGTACTTAACAGCATTCTACCGTCGATACTATGGCGTAGGCTGGGCATAGCCCATGTAGTCATGCCCGAATATTCGGGTGCAGGTCATGACATACGTCATTCCTATCGCTTATTACATACTCTGGGATTTTGATCCATTGGCTGACTGCAATCTAGACTACGATTAGTGGTTTCAATAATGACAAAAGCTGCCCAGAGGGGAAAATCTGCCTGAAAATCCAAATTGGCGATCTGAAGACAGAGGCAACCTGCTACATCATTGACGTAGAAGCTTGTTACAATATTTTACTGGGAAGACCATGGATACATGAGCACATGATTGTGTCTGAAGAACAGTTTGGCAACTCTAGAGGGGGGGTGAATAGAGTATATATGTATAATGACCAATTAAAAATTAACTCTTTCACTAACAATGAATAATCAGAGTAAAATGCGGAATGTAAATGAAAGACAAGAGAGCATACGCAAACACAGCAATTTTAACCTGGTTTCCCTCGTGGAGGACTAGTCCAGGCCTGAGAACTCTAGCTCAGGATTAAATCCACTATTTGTGAAATAGTAGCTTACAACCCGTGCCTTTACTTTAGAAGAGCACGTCAACTTCTTACAGAGAATCGCAGTGGCGATTGCTTGGAATTGTCCAAGCGATTTCTTCACTCTTGCACAAGAATCCTAAATGAGAGATGCTGAGCACTCGAGACTTAGGAGGCTTGTGGCTAGTAGATGAGAAGGGTATGGCTTATAGAGCTTGTAGGAGAGAAGAGAAGAGAAGATTGAGTGATTCAAAATGAGAGAATTCATGCCCTATTTATACTGATTTTAGGGACAGAATTCGGCCAGAATTCGGGTAAGGAAATTCAAAAATTTGGCCGTTGGACAGCTAGCAAACAGCTAACCCTAAAATTAGGGTTCCTGATTTCTAGGGGACAGAGTTCGGCCCGAACTCTGTGTGGAGGCAGAGTTCGGCCCGAACTCTGTCTCCAGAGCACAGAATGGTCCTAAGAGGGACTTGTGGGCAATTTGGTTTTGGTGGAGCTTGGGATTTTGGGTAGGCTTGTAGACTAAGTTCCAAGAGCTCAGCATAACTCAGAGTACATAAATCTAGACTCAATGAAATCATAAAATACAGACTCCAGAACACACTGAGAGCTGAAGACTGAGCTGTCATCTGTCTTGAACTGAATGCAGTCGTCGTGTGTCGTATTGAATTAATACAAGTATTATTTGGTCAATGTAGTCAATATTTGGTTGACTGTGACTTTGTGTCAACAATCTCCCCCATATTGATAATTGACAAAATAATATATGTATATTTCAATATTCATACCTGGACACAGTTGATTGTAATATAGCTCCATAGCTCCCCCATAAACGATGCCTGAGCTAAGCGAAAATAGCTCCCCCATAAATCATGAGCGGTGTCGAGCTAGAAACTAGAAACTATAGCTCTCCCCCGTACAAAATGCATAGTACCTGTGATCTGATAGATAATATTTTCCAGAGCAAGAAGCACAGATATACACAGATATACGAATGCATAGAACCAGTAATAGTTTCCCAAAACAAAAATATACATATGTTTCTCCCCCTTTTGGCAGTTAGCAATATAAGAAGCAATGAATAGTAATGCAACCACACTAAGAGAAGAAACAGTATAATTTTAAGCAAAATAAGCACTGACAGAGAATGATAATAAAGATAGATAATGTCATCCACCAAACCAAGTGGCCAACTCATAAATAGAGTACATAAAACCAGCTACATAAATCCATGATAAACTAAATAACTGAAAGCAAAAGTAACTAAGACCATCATCAGTAGTAGCAGCAGCAGATAGTAGCCAGTCTCCATCATGGAGCACGAGAAGGTCCTGGAACATCTGATGGACCATGGAAGGAGCGACGAGGGTCCACAAAAGCATCATCCGGATCCATGTAACGCATAACCCACGGATCATCAATGCGATAACCCGCGTGCGCTGGATCCCTCTCCATGGGAATGTGCAGATGCTGAGACAGAGAGTACCGGATATCATGCAGAGAGTTGCCGAGAGCACTCATCTGCAGAGTGGTACGATAGTCCAGCTGTGTCCAGCGATCGTCCTCAAGAGTAAAACGATCCCGGAGCATGGTCTGAATGGACTCAAGAGTGGCAGGTGGAGGTGGTGCATCCTGACCAAAAGGAGGGGCGTCAGGCTCCTCATCAGCAGAATGCTCAGATGACTCAGAAGCAGCGACAGGCTGAAGGCGTCGTGCTTTGGATAGAAAAGCAGGTGCAGGCAGGAACGGACAATCATGGATAGGAATGATGAAAGCACGAAAAACTAAAGGAAGATAGAGAGGATAAACCAAAGCTCTTGGTTTCTTCCGACAGTTGATCATCCAATCCATCATAGTCCGTGGAAAGTTGAATGGAATACGATAGTGGAGATGATATAAGGCGGAGATCTCAAGATAAGTGACTTCATCTGTTGAGCCAGCCTTGGGTAAGATGGTGTTAAAAACCATTCGGTGAAGCTCATAGAAGTAGGGGTTGAGATGCTTGGCCATAAGTTTGTGAGGACTTATGTTAGGAGCACATAATTCCTCCTTGAATCCTTCAAGAGAAGTATCGCCAACAAATTGAAATTGACGTGCTTCCACAAGTTTATTCCAAGTATCAAGATTAACAAGATCAAGAAAATCCTCCAACTCAGAATCATTGAAGGCGATGTCAATACCGGCAACCCGGGAATAGATGTGTGTTGCATCAAAAGTTAAATTGCAATAGAACATTTGGATTGCACTACGGTAGATGACAGAATTTGAAGCAACTAAAGCATCCAAACAAAGATCATGGAATAAAGACTAATATTGAGAAAATATTGTGAAATTGATGGGATGGCCCCCAAACACCGGACGAGTCCTAAAATCGCTAAACCATTCATTAGAGGCGTCTAGCGATACAAATAGACGGTTGTCGTATGTGTTAGGGTCATCGGGACTCGGCGGATTGAACAACGGATGAATGGGGTGTTGTTCAACTACTTGTTCAATCGGAGGAGGAGGATTCGAAGAGGAAGCACCCTCGGTTCGGATCCTCTTCCCGCGATTGGGCAAGCGTGGAGCCATCTACAAGAAATTGGATAACTTGAAATGGAGAGAAAGAGAGAGTTATACCTGAAAATAATGTCAAACAGTTGAAGAGTACGTTGAAAAACCCCTTTCCCTTGATTTTGAGAAGAAATAGAGTCCTCTAGATCAAGAACTAGGGTTAGGGTTTGGAAGGAAGAAGATGGAAGAGGTGGAGAAGAAGGAAATATGGGAGGAAAGAGAAGGAATCCCGACATAAAGTAGGGCTTTGTCTTTGGTCGGGTGAAATATTGACCATAGGATTAGAAAAGATCCAACGGTGGAGCCAGATCCCGATTCTGGAACCTAGGTACCGAACTCGGCCCGAACTCTGATAGGGGCAGAGTTCGGCCCGAGTTCTGGTTCAATAGTCCAGAACTAAAAATAGGCAAAAGTCAGGAAGAAAATGTTTAATAAATAAACAAAATGATAGTCGGGGAAAACAAAGAGTGTTGAATGCAAATAAGAGGTATACAGAAAGTAGAATGAACTTTTAGAAAATGTCAATTAGGCAATATTAAATCGAAACAAGCCATATAATAAATAAGGACATATACTGCAGTTCAATAGTCCAAATTTGCCATGGGTTAGCTGCAGGGGCCGGATCCCAGCTAGCGGTAGTCCTGAAGACTAGTGCACCGTGTCGCTTAGGCTTTTACGCCTTGTTGTCAGAAGGGCCCTTTCGGCTTGTACCCATACCAAATTCTTCGTAAAGGAATCACAATATACTCGATATTTACGCAGGTGAGTTTTAATTTATGACTGCTTCATCTAAGATTCCAAGTTCACGACAAAGAAAATTAAAGCGCTCTTCGGATAGTGGCTTAGTAAAGAAATCTGCTAGCTGATGATCAGTGTCAATAAATTCTAAGTTAATCGTGCCATTTTGCTGATGATCACGCAAAAAGTGGTGTCTGATCTCAATGTGTTTAGTGCGTGAGTGACAGACAGGGTTCTTAGTCAAATTTATGGCACTAGTATTGTCACAGAATATAGGAATATGCATGAAAGATAACTTATAGTCTTCAAGGGTTTGCTTCATCCACAGAATCTGTGCACAACAACGCCCAGCTGCTATATATTCAGCTTCTGTTGTGGATAGTGCGACAGAGTTCTGCTTCTTGCTAAACCATGAGACTAGAGCCTTTCCTAACAAATGACACGTGCCGCTCGTACTTTTACGGTCGACCTTGCATCCAGCAAAGTCAGCATCAGAGTAACCGATGAGGTCAAATGATGTTGACTTGGGATACCATAGGCCCACTGTAACCGTACCCTTAAGGTATCGAAAGATACGCTTAACCGCAGTCATGTGAGATTCCTTAGGATTTGCTTGATATCTAGCACATAGGCAAACACTAAACATGATATCGGGGCGACTAGCAGTTAAATAAAGTAAGCTGCCTATCATACCTCGATACTTACGTTGATCAACAGGTTTGCCGCTCTCATCTGGTTCGAGTTTGGTTGAAGTAGCCATTGGCGTGCTAATTGGTTTGACGTTGTCAAGGTCGAACTTCTTCAGCATGTCCTTGGTATACTTCGATTGACAGATGAAAGTTCCATTTGTCAGTTGTTTTACTTGCAGGCCAAGAAAGTAGTTGAGCTCTCCCATCATGCTCATCTCAAATTCTGTCTGCATACACTTGGCAAATTCTTGACAAAGAGTTTCATCAGTAGATCCAAAAATAATATCATCAACATAAATTTGAATTAATAGAATGGTGTCTTTGAAAGATTTGATAAACAGTGTAGTGTCAATTTTCCCTTTAGAAAAACCTTTCTCAAGCAGGAAGCTGCTTAGCCTTTCATACCAAGCTCTGGGAGCTTGTTTAAGGCCATAAAGCGCTTTCTTTAGCTTGAACACGTGGTCGGGAAATTTGTGATTTTCAAAGCCAGGGGGTTGTTTGACATAAACTTCCTCCTTAATAAAGCCATTCAAGAAAGCACTTTTAACATCCATTTGAAATAATTTAAAGTTCTGATGATTGGCAAAAGCACAAAGCATCCGAATGGATTCTAGTCTAGCAACAGGAGCATATGTCTCATCGTAGTCGATACCTTCCTCTTGGTTGTATCCTTGAGCTACTAGACGAGC
The DNA here is from genome assembly GCA_029216955.1 of Iris pallida. Lineage (NCBI taxonomy): Eukaryota > Viridiplantae > Streptophyta > Magnoliopsida > Asparagales > Iridaceae > Iris > Iris pallida. The sequence goes on from JANAVB010011999.1 coordinate 9,320,230, forward strand.
TTTGTTACGTGTGACTGAACCATCTTCATTTACTTTGTTTCTAAACACCCATTTGGTACCAATTATTGAGTGATTAGCCGGTTTAGGAACTAGTTCCCATACTTGGCTTCTCTCAAATTGGTTGAGTTCTTCTTGTATAGCAGAGATCCAAAATTCATCAGTAAAAGCTTCAGAAATGTTTTTAGGCTCTACTTGTGAAATGAAGGCAGTGCTAGCAACAAAGTCTCTTAATGATGATCTAGTAGTAACTCCACGTGAAACTTCACCTATGACTAAATTTTCTGGATGAGAAGGTTTGAATGAGAATTTCTTAGGCAAACCCTCCAGAGAATTAGTTTCAGTTGAAGTATTCATTGGAGTAGAGGAAGTTGATGGCACAACATCATCATCAAGAGTACTTACTGCACTGTTATCTTCATCAAAAGTCACATTAGTTGACTCCTCCACAATAAGTGAGCGTTTATTGAAAACTCTATATCCCTTACTTTTGGCAGCATAACCAAGAAAGATACCATCGTCAGCTTTGGCATCAAATTTGCCTAAGTTGTCTTTGGTGTTAAGGATAAAACATCTGCAGCCAAAAACTCTGAAATAAGAAACATTTGGGGTTCTCCCGAACCAAAGCTCATAGGGTGTTTTCTTCGAAATGGGACGAATAAGCACCCTATTCAAAATGTGGCATGCTGTACTTACAGCCTCTGCCCAAAAATATTTCGGAAGAGAAAATTTATTCAACATGACTCTAGCCATATCGCCAAGAGTCCTATTCTTCCGCTCCACAACACCATTTTGTTGAGGAGTTCTAGGACAAGAAAATTCATGATCAAAACCATTTGCATTACAAAAACTTTCAAAATCTGAATTTACGAATTCGCCTCCATGATCACTTCGGATTCGAGTAATCATGTAGCCTTTTTCGTTTTGAACTTTATTTACAAAAACTTTGAAAACAGAGATAGCATCGCTCTTATTAGCGAGAAAGAAAACCCAAGTAAATCTCGAAAAATCATCAACAATAACAAAAGCATATAGTTTGCCACCAAGGCTAGCTATTCTACTAGGACCAAATAAATCCATATGGAGTAATTGCAAGGGTCTAGTAGTACTTACAGAGTTGATGGAATGAAATGAGGATTTAGTTGCCTTGTTTAGTTCACATTCGGCACATACCGTGTCCTTTTTGAATGTGATGTCAGGCAATCCTCTCACTAGCTTCTTGGTAGAAAGCCTGGATATAGCATCCATGTTGGCATGACCGAGACGCTGGTGCCAAAGTAGTCGTTCGTCTTTGTGGGCATATAAACATCTACCTGCATTGTTAGTATTTATAGAGAGATAGAAAATATATATATTGTCCTCTCTTTTCCCTTCAAAAGCAATGTCTCCTGTTGACCTATCGTAGATGTAGCAACAGTTTTGTCCAAAGTTAATATCATATCCATGATCAGCAAGATGGCTAATGCTGAGCAGGTTATGCTTTAACTCGGTCACTAGGCAGACATCCTTTATAACAGGAGAAGGAGGATGACCAATGATACCGTTACCTATTATGTGCCCATTGAGATTGTTACCGAAGGATACGTATCCTTCTCTTTTCATCGATAGTGATGCAAAAAGATTTGCGTCTCCCGTCATATGTCGCGAGCATCCACTATCGAGAATCCACTTACTCTCAGTTGAGGAGGAAAGGTCCACCTACATCACGAGTAGATGTGACCTTTGGTACCCATTTTCTCGAGGGTCCTGAAAAGTTAGTTTTTGGAAACCAAGCATATATTTTCTTGTCTACCAGTCTTCTAATTCTACACTGTGGTGAGATGTGTCCATGTTTTCTACAGTAAGTACAGATGGCATTTTTATTTATACTGGGAGCATGAGAATGATATCTATGAGCAACAGGATGAGGATGATTTGGAGAGTTAGCATGGTAATGATGACTATGCTTAGAGTGAGTTACATGATGATTATGTCTGTGTGTCATAGCATGATGATATTGACTGTGAGGAGTGGCATGCTGAAATTGTCTATATGGCATAGTGTGATGTTGTGGCATGATATGATGATTTTGCTTATGTGGCATAACATGATGATTTTGTCTACGTGGCATGGCATGTTGATGAGGTATGGTATGATGACTTTGTCTATGTGTAGAGTGATATTGGTTGTGTCTTTGTGCAATATGATGAGTATGGGGAGTATTTTTACGTGCATGCGGTTTGTGAAAGTTTGTGTATATAAATGCATGGTTATGTGCTGTATGAGGGTGATGTGGTTGACTAGCATGAGTGGTGTTGTGCTCATGTGATTGGGTTTGAGGTTTAGCAACCTGTTTTCCCAATTTGATTTCTAATCTTTTAGAAACAGCTTGTAATTCATCAACCTTAATATTTAAGCCATAAATCTTAGTCATAGAAATCTTGTGTCTACTCTTTTCTTCAGCAAGCAATGTGTTGAGAGTAGTGATGTCTTGAGTTTGTTGCTCAATGCGTGCTTCAGCATCATGTAAGCTTAATTTAAGCTTGGATACTTCATCAGTGTCATTTGTGGGAGATGTGTTTCTAACATTATTAAGAAGCAAGGAAATTCTTTGTATCTCATCTTCTAGACTTTTAATTTTGTCCTTGGCATGCTTGTATTTACCGATAACCTTTTTGTGATCATCAAGTAAATCGGTGAAAGCATCGCCAAGTTCATCAAAAGAGAAGTCATCTAAAGTTTCGTTTGATACCTTGGTGGAATTTGCCATGAGGCAAACATTTGCTTTGTCTTGAGGAGAGTTCTTTTCTTCCTCGGAGTCACTTGCTTCGCTTTCATGCCAGATGCTTGTGTTGGCATATCTTTTTGATGAGTTCTTCTTGTAGGGCTTTTCATACCGGTTGCTCTTCTTTAAGAGCGGACAGTCTCTTCTGACGTGTCCAGTCTTTTTGCAACCATAGCAAGTTGGCTCTTCTTCATCGTCTTCTTGTGGTTCCTTCTTTCTTTGATTGAAGCAAAGGAATTTCTTGAAGTTACGTACCATGAGAGCTTGGTCTTCATCATCTGAGATATCGTCTTCAGTCTCATCGTGATCAACCTTTCGTCGATGGACTTTGAGTGCTATCTCCCTGGTCTTCGGAGCAGGCTCTTCGAAGTCCTTGAGGTCAAGCTCGTGAGTCATGAGCTTGCCCATCAAAGTCTCCATAGACATACTTGTGAGATCATTTCCTTCTATGATGGCTGTCACCTTAGGGTTCCAAATCTTTGGTAACCCTCTGAGTAGCTTGCGGATCTTCTCATGGTTTGAGTACTGCTTACCAAGCGAGGATAACGGGTTGATGATGTCGAGGAATCTTGTAAACATTTGAGTGATCGTCTCATTTGGCTTCATCTTAAAGGCTTCGTACTCTTGAGTGAGACGGCTTATCTTTGATTCCTTGACTTGAGTGGTTCCTTCATGCGTCACTTCCAGAAGTCTCCATACTTCATGAGCAGTGGTGCATGTAGAGACCCTGTTAAACTCGTTCCTGTCTATAGCACAGAATAAAGCATTAATAGCCCTAGCATCTAGACTTGCCTGTTTCTTCTCCTCGACAGAATATTTGTCGTGTGGCTTCTCAATGAGGTCACCATCGACAACTATTCTGGCGGGCTTTTTGTAACCGTCAGTTACGACAGTCCACAGGTCAAAGTCTAGAGACTTCAGATAAAAACTCATCCTTGTTTTCCAATATGTGTAGTTAGTCCCATCAAATAGGGGAGGCCTATGAGTGGACTGACCTTCACCATGATTGGAGAGCAAGGATTGTGTGGTTGCCATGGATCAGCTCTTAGGATGTTAGTCCTTATAAAGAGAACAGAGCTCTGATACCAATTGAAGAACAGTTTGGCAACTCTAGAGGGGGGGTGAATAGAGTATATATGTATAATGACCAATTAAAAATTAACTCTTTCACTAACAATGAATAATCAGAGTAAAATGCGGAATGTAAATGAAAGACAAGAGAGCATACGCAAACACAGCAATTTTAACCTGGTTTCCCTCGTGGAGGACTAGTCCAGGCCTGAGAACTCTAGCTCAGGATTAAATCCACTATTTGTGAAATAGTAGCTTACAACCCGTGCCTTTACTTCAGAAGAGCACGTCAACTTCTTACAGAGAATCGCAGTGGCGATTGCTTGGAATTGTCCAAGCGATTTCTTCACTCTTGCACAAGAATCCTAAATGAGAGATGCTGAGCACTCGAGACTTAGGAGGCTTGTGGCTAGTAGATGAGAAGGGTATGGCTTATAGAGCTTGTAGGAGAGAAGAGAAGAGAAGATTGAGTGATTCAAAATGAGAGAATTCATGCCCTATTTATACTGATTTTAGGGACAGAATTCGGCCAGAATTCGGGTAAGGAAATTCAAAAATTTGGCCGTTGGACAGCTAGCAAACAGCTAACCCTAAAATTAGGGTTCCTGATTTCTAGGGGACAGAGTTCGGCCCGAACTCTGTGTGGAGGCAGAGTTCGGCCCGAACTCTGTCTCCAGAGCACAGAATGGTCCTAAGAGGGACTTGTGGGCAATTTGGTTTTGGTGGAGCTTGGGATTTTGGGTAGGCTTGTAGACTAAGTTCCAAGAGCTCAGCATAACTCAGAGTACATAAATCTAGACTCAATGAAATCATAAAATACAGACTCCAGAACACACTGAGAGCTGAAGACTGAGCTGTCATCTGTCTTGAACTGAATGCAGTCGTCGTGTGTCGTATTGAATTAATACAAGTATTATTTGGTCAATGTAGTCAATATTTGGTTGACTGTGACTTTGTGTCAACAGTGTCATCCATCCTACACCAATGCTTCAAGTATGTTAATAGCGACGGTGTAGCAAAACTGAGTTCGCAGACATCGATCCCTTCGAAGGGGTTGAAGTTTACTATACAAAATCTCGTCTATTCTGGAAGAATCATCGAAAGGACTCAGTTGAGGACGCTGATGATGAGGCAGAAGCTCGGACCTCCTCTGATGGGCCTATCAAAGTAAGATTAAAGGAATGCCCTACAACATTGACGGCCAATCCTCCGACGAAGGCTCCAACTCCATTAGTAGTCCGGCTGAAAGGAATGCCGCCAACAAGGGAAAATTCCTCAACTAAGCCCCATATAGTAAAATTGTGTAGTTCGTCTCTTCCCTCTTCAGTCCCGCCAACCATAGATATTGGGGGTAGTATTCCGAAGGACATTATTGTACCTTATTTTCATGTATTTGACAATATAGTTTCGAAGGACGATTTGTCCTATTTTGTCAACAAAGTGATGCCTTCAGATTACTTTTCTTCTCTCGCTGTATATTCTTTTGAGCAAAATTTGAGGTTATCGCTACAGACATAAATCGTATCTGTTTATTCTGTGAGCCTCGTGAACGCATACTTTATAGTACAAGCCAAAAAAAAGGAGAAGCCCATTACCTTCGATCGAGTAGAAGGCTTTCGGACCCACATCCTTCGTGAGTCAGAACATAAAACCAGTACGGTGCAAACTCACCACTATACTCCTCAAGCCTGACGTATCACCCAGACGATAGGGTATGATTTAAATAGCAATATGGTCCTTAACTATGGTAAGGGTTGACACTTGCCATCAAGATTAATGTCCCTAAAGGGGGAGTCTGACCAATATTTCCACAAAACCCACTGCGGTCTAGAGTATGTCTCATCCAAGTCTCATGAAATTTTACAATCCATGGAAGAAACATAATCCTATTTTTCAGACTCTTCCTATGACTCTGACGAGATGCATTTCGGAAAACATTATCAGTAAATATGACGTCCGTAGACCAGATCGATAAAGATTCCAATTCTTCGAGCCCTTTGAAGTCGAACCTTGGGTTTAACAACGTGATTCTCAATAGAAAAAATGCTTCGAACAACGCGAACCTCCCATCGAAGATGAGTTCGTAAAAATCAAACTGGAAAATAACTCTTCTCATAAGCGAATCTTTATTAGCAAAAGCTTAAGAGGAGAATACCGTAAATCTCTTATCGAGCTTGTAAGGGAATACATAGACGTCTTCGCCTGGAGCTATGAAGATGTGCCGTGTTTGGATCCAAACATCGTCGTACATAAATTAAATATTTTACCAATTGCTAAACTAGTAAAGCAATAGCAACGACGGTTCCGCTCGGATGTCATGAACTCTATTGAAGTAGAGGTGAATAAACTGATATCAAGCGGTTTCATCTGTGAAGAACAACACCCAGATTGGGTAGCCAATATTATCCCCATCGTCAAGAAGAATGGAAAGATCTGAATATGTATAGATTTTTGTGATCTGAATACTGCTTGTCCAAAAGATGAATTCCCGTTAACTATCATTGACGTGATGGTAGACAACACCTGTGGGTTAGAGCATATATCCTTTATGGATGGTTACTTAGGCTACAACCAAATTAAGATGTTCCCAGATGACGAAAGACATACGTCGTTTCAGACTCTAATCGGTGTATTCTGCTACACGGTGATGCCATTTATCCTAAAAAATACAGGTGCTATATACCAGCAAGCTATGAGCACCATATTCCGCAAACACTTGCGTAAGATAGTAGAAAGTTATTTTGATGACATCGCTATCAAAAGTCATTTCCATGGTGATCACGTCCATGGCTTAAGGACCGTCTTCGACTTAATGAGGGCATATCAATTGAATATGAACCTGACCAAGTCCTTCCTGGTATCTAGAGGCAATTTCTTGGGTTTTACCATCACTTTAAAGAGGATTCACGTTGATCTCGAGAAGACAAAAGCTATCATTGGGATGCAACCATCGAAGAACCTTCATGAACTTCGCAGTCTTCAAGGGCGCTTAGCATACATTCGAAGTCTTCAAGGGCGCTTCGCAGTCTTCAAGGGCGCTTAGCATACATTCGAAGGTTTATCTCTAACCTTTTGGGTCATTGTAAGCCCTTCACTGAACATATGAAGAAAGGAGTATCTTTTGTTTGGACCGAAGAGTGCCAACAAGCCTTCAAAGACATTAAGGGATACCTCACAAACCCTCTAGTTTTAGTTTCCCCAGTCATTAGAAAACTCTTTTTACTATACGTCCGAGCCATGGATTATTTTTTTGGCGCTTTGTTGGCCCAGAACAACGATACAGGCTACGAGTAAGCTATCTATTACCTCAATCGGCAGTTGGCAGGAGCCGAACATAGATACAGTCATGTTGAGAAAGAACGTCTTGTCCTGGTTTTTGCCATTCAAAAAACCCGTTATTATATAGTGAGACAGACGATTCATGTTATCTTCTGGGTCAATCCCCCCATGGTCCTCATGACCAAACCGGGAGCACTAAATTTACACCTTACTACGTACGCAATACTATTATCACTATATGACATGGTGTTTGTCCTATAAAAGTGATCAAAGGCCGAGCATTAGTCGACTTCCTGGCTACTCATCCGGTAGCTGAAAATTTAAAACTTTATGAGGACATCCCAGATGAAGTAATGGAAGCCTACATTGTCACGATTCGCTACCCAAATTGTTGGGCCGGGCCGAGTCATGTCCAGCCCGCGCTTGAGATAAAGCGTAGTAAGCTGTTCTAAGGATAAATAAGGTAAGACCAAAATTTGCTAACAATTCTATATGTAATAATGAGTCAGAATATATCCAAACACAAAATCATCTCGTATTTAAGTATGTTTCGAGTACATGGCTAAAATGTAAAACTGGATACAGGTCCAGTTACAAAATACATAGTCTAATACATGACTACTCTCAAAAGTCCCAAGTAAATAAACAAACTAGACGAGTTTCCCCGCAGGTACATCCTCGTAAAGTATAGCCTGGTCCTCGGCAGCAACTCCATAATAGGAATCACAAAGCAACTCCTCCTCAGTAAGTATACCTACAACATTATCCTGTCAGGACGGGAGCAAGTACTGATTCTAACAAACATATAATACTGATCATATGATGGAAAGAGATGAAATAACGTAATCATGACATATCTTGTTTTATCCAATTTTAGATACATTTCATCATGGCAATATATATATATATATATATATATATATATATATATATATATATATATTCGTTTTATATATTCGTTTTAAAGTTTAAAATTGTAACATGTATGTGATCGATCAATAGGTAAATAGGATGTACAGTGGTACATATTAATTTTTCTGAAATGCACATACGTGCCCTAACGGCATCGGTGTATATCCATACACAAACGAGGGATCAGAACATACGACAAAGTTATATATAGAATGTAACAGTGCACGGTAAATACATACAGAGAAGGGGGGCATGATCACGTACTCTACTAACAGTTTTCCCTTAACCTATTGTTAAACATGTGAGAGATATAAAAACTGTCCTAAGTATGGTAGGGATTGAAAATAATACAACATGTGAAGATTTAACTTGCTACCCCAAGGATCAGCATTTAACATGGTTGGATCACAGTTTATTTTTATAGTTGTATGTAAAGTTTGTAGAGGTACTTGCCTTTAGCAAAGCAAGGTAGTGATAGAAATGCTATAGATGCCTGGTGACTTGTCACTGTAGAAATAATACATAAACTTACTTTTAAACTAAGTTAAACACTAAGATACTAGTTGTGCGACAGGACTTTCTGACTGGATACCTAGCCAAATGACGACTTTAGCATAGGAGACCAATATGGGGTGACACAATACCCAAACTAACTTTCTAAGGCCTTTACACTTGTCACGCCCCAGTACCGAAATACGGAGACGGACTAGGCCAGCTACTCCATATGAGGTGTACAAACGTCATACGACGATCGTGGCTGTCAAGAGACAAGGGAGTGCATGCTACACTCTGGTCTCCTATGGTCACCCAGAACATCTATGTCTCAATCATTTAAGCAAGAAAATATCAATTAATGAACATATGAGATAAAACAGTAAGGCGTCCCTGATGCTTCATCAAAATGGTCATGGGGATCTAGCTTAATAAGTTAGCTAGCCCAGAGAATCAAGGTACATAATTGTATTCAGATGCAGTCTAATTTAATTATAAATTATGCAAGACAAAATATCCAGATTAGCTGGCTAAACAGGTGCCGGTGGCTAAACGCGAGATCAAAAATAAAAATACTAGAGTGGTGGAGAAGAAACCCACTCGAGTCCCCCGCCAGCCATGCTCCTAGTATGCACCATTGACGTCAGGGAAGAAGGACGGATCCTCAGGCTCTGCTACGTGATCTGGCCAAACAAAACCAGCGGGGTCAGCCCCGAATAGCAAGTACCACAAAGGAGCACGAAAGAGTGAGATAAAACCCAAGCATAAAATGATAATAATAATAATAATAATAAGCTTCCGGTCGTAACCTCGGTCCACAGCCTGTCCTAGAACGATAGACCAACCCAACAACCAAACAAGGACGTGGATTGGACCACGCACCATGACAGTCCATGTCCCTCGGCTACTAATGGAAGGCTCAAACACAGTCAAGTCGTTTTCTAAGCGGCCATTCAGACCTGCGGCTTCCTATATTTGGCGGAGTTATCCCCGCGATACTGATTAAAAGAAATCCTCAGATCGTGTCAACCCAGCAGGGCTAGCCAAACCATAAGACATATAACACTTTGATTATGCACCAGTCCTCCGAAGGGCTACCGTGCTAAAATATTTAACACATAGCTCGTAGGAGTCGGATATAGCCATCCGCTATAGGCGAATGAAATCATGTCCAGGGCGGCCAACCCGACACGTCAGGTCTAGACCTTGGGTGGCTAGTATGACACGATCTCGGGATTCTTCCCACCCAATGCATCTACCAAGTTAGTTGCCTAGTTAATCCCTAGGTTATACTCAGAGTTCACATGTCGTGGTCACATGTTCGCTCCTCTAGATGTCGTACATTTTACAAGTACCCTAAGAAAGATTCTGTACTAGCTCATGGAGTCATACGTACGTACCCCCTTCTTGGTGTAATGCAACACACAACACATACCACGTTATTGCCAGTGACTATTACCTATGTAAATGCTGGACTCTTGGAGGTCCTGGCAGGTATCATCTATGAACACTTAGTGCATAGGATAGCACCTTGGTGCTCTCATAGATTATACCTCGGTACACACAGGGATATCCAGCCATCACATAGGTAGTCAGCCCAGAAATGAGGACTAAGACATGAGGGAACAGGCGACTGAGACTCATGTGGCCAACGCTCATGCGGCTAGGGAAACAGGGGCTTCTGCGGCTTAAAGAAAAGGGCGCATGCGGTTATGGACAGCAGGCCTATGCGGCTGGAAGATGGGGTCTTATGCGGCCAAGAACCAACAAGCATATGCGACAAGGACCACGTGGCTAAGGCCTGTGCGGCTAGGGTAGGGAATGGCTCATACGGCTCAAGGAAGAACCAAGTTCATGCGGCTGCGGTACGAAAGGCTCATACGACACGATTGAAGAAGGCTTATGCGGCTGTAAAAGAATAAGGCTTATGCGGCCCAAAAAATATTCAGGCATTATGCGGCCGAGAAAATAATTAGGCTTTATGCGGCCGAAAAAATAATCAGGCTTTATGCGGCTGCAAATAATCAAGCTTATGCGACCGAGAAAATAATCAGGCATATGCGGCAGGGATTGAGGCAGGCTTATGAGGCTGAGATATGCGGGGCGCATGCGGCTCAAGAAAAAGAGTTCATGCGACAGTGGATACTCATGCGGCTGCAATGGCTCTTGCGGCTGCGAATACACATATGGCTGTGAATGCTCATGCGGCTGCGAATGCTCATACGGGAATGGCACTATTTCTCGTCCCTGCCAAAACTAGCACAAACGAACCTAGGAGATGTCCAAATATTGTTTTGGCCATAATTTCCTCAAAATAAGTCGAAATCTAACTTTTCAAAGGTCAAAACTATGTAGAATCAAATTTCCTACCATATAGCACTATTGGTTTTCAAAAATAGCCAAGTTTGATAGATCAAAACTATGAAAACCCATAAAACCCTAATTTTTAGGAACTTAGATCTACACAAATCTAGCCATTAAAATCCAAAACTTCAAGAACTAAACTTGTAGAGAATGAAGAGAAGAACATTATAGACTAATAATATCAAAAAAAAATCAAGAATAGAAAATTCATTAATCTCCATATTTGAGCAAGTTGTACTTGCCTATGGGTGGTGGTTGAGGGAAGTAAATAGAAGAGTGAATGGGGAGAGAGAGTGAGGAAGAGAATATAAATAGGGGTTTAGGAAAACCCTAATCTCTAATCTTGCTCTAACTATTCCACTAATGACAAGCTTAAAAGCTATAAGCAACCATTAATAAATAATATACAGAATTATTCTCATGCTAAATACAGACACCATGTACAGAATTCATGAAAGAATACGTATATTGGGATCGGAGAGTGACATCTCTATCCTCCTTAGAAAAATTTCGTCTTCGAAATTTCAGCCAAGATAGAGATAGAGGTATCCGAGCAAGTAAGGTGTAATTACAATCTAAGCTAGCAACCTATCATTAGCAGTCATTGTTCATATATTTCAAAATGGTGCAAAACAAACATGTAAACAGATTACCAAGGCATGAGGAGAAACATACCTTCCGAGTCGAACATGTGCGGGTACCGAGATCTAATCTCGTCCTCGCGCTCCCAGGTTGACTCTCCCGGAGAGTGATGGCCCCAAGCGACACAGACAAGGCTAATAGTCCGGTTCTTGAGCACCTTCTCTCGCCGATCCAAAATAGACACGGGTTGTTCCTCGTAAGTTAGTTCGGTACCGACAACTAACTCCGAATGGTCGAGGACATGACTCAGATCCGGGACGTATCCACGCAACTGAGATACATAAAACACATCATGTACGCCAGATAGCGAGGGAGGAAGGACAAGCCGATAAGCAACATCGCCTATCCGAGCGAGAATCTCAAAAGGACCAACGAATCTCGAACTAAGCTTTCCTCGGGTTCCAAATCTAATAACGTCCCGAGTAGGCAAAATCTGCAGAAATACTTGGTCACCAACACCAAACTCTAGAGGCCTACGATGCTGATCTGTCCAGTTTCGGTGTCTATCTTGTGCGACTTGAAGCCGCTCTCTGATCAACTTGACTGTTTCTACGGTCTGCATGATCATCTCTGGTCCCAATAATTTTTGTTCTTCCACATCGTCCCATACCAGAGGGGACCTACACTTCCTTCCATATAATGCTTCAAATGGTGCCATCTATATACTTGCCTGATAACTATTATTGTAAGAGAATTCTACTAAATGAAGATGATCTTCCCAAGTTTCGCTGAAGTCTAAAGTACAAGCCCGTAACATATCTTCCAAGGTCTGAATGGTTCTCTCTGATTGTCCGTCCGTCTGTGGATGGTAGGCTGTACTGAACCTCAACTTGGTATCCAAGCTTTGATGCAAACTCCGTCAAAAGTGAGAGGTAAACCATGTGTCTCGATCTGATACTATGCTGACTGGAACACCATGCTGCCTCACAATCTACTTCATATACATTTCTGCCAGCTGCTCAGTAGACTGCCCGACTCTGAAAGGAAGAAAATGAGCAACCTTCGTGAGCCTATCCACAATAACCTAAACTGTATTTCGGCCGATCGAAGATCTAGGTAAACCGGTCACAAAGTCCATCGTGATGTGCTCCCACTTCCACTCCAGAATAGGAAGCGGCTGTAACAATCCTGCTGGTCTCGGCTGCTCTACCTTCACTTGTTGACATACTAAACATCTGGATACAAACCTCGCTATCTCCCTTTTTATGCCATTCCACCAAAAGTGCTGCTTCATATCCTGGTACATCTTTGTGCCTCCGGGATGAATGGAATAAGGAGAACTATGAGCTTCTGACATAACTTCATGTCGTAGGTCTCCTCCGGGTACACAGACGGTTTCCAAACTTAAGTGTTCCATCCTCATGGATTACTAACTCCTTCCTGAGACCTGACTCACATTCCAATCGAAGCTTCTGGATTCGCGGATCCTCCGCCTGAGCCGTTCTGATCCTCTGTACTAGAGTAGACTGAATCTGCAAACTGGCCATAACTCTCGTATCTTGCGGCAAGATCACTTCAATGCCCATTTTCTGAAGATCCTCCAAAATATGCCTCTGCGTGGTTAGAATAAATGTACCACCTCTCCTGCTCAAAGCATCTGCTACCACATTCGCCTTGCCTGGATGATACTGAAGATTTATATCAAAGTCATTAAGTAATTCCAACCACCTCCTCTGCCTTATGTTCAGGTCCCTCTGGGTAAATACATACTTTAAGCTCTTATGATCAGTGTAAATCTCCACTCGATCCCCATCTAAGTAGTGCCTCCATAACTTAAGCGAAATACTACTGCTGCTAATTCCAAGTCATGAGTCGGATAGTTCTTCTCATGATCTCGAAGCTGTCGAGATGCATATGCTATTACCTTACCATGCTGCATCAATACACATCCAAGTCCCTTCCCGGATGCGTCACAATATACTGTAAACCCTCTCGCCTACTGGAAGGGTCAAGGTCGGGGCTGAGATTAATCACTTCTTCAATTCTTCAAACGATACCTGACACTCTACTGACCAAACAAACTCTATATCCTTATGCGTCAAATGCGTCAAGGGTGCCAAAATCCCGGCGAAGTCTGCTACGAACCTCCTGTAGTAACCTGCCAACTCCAAGAAACTACGTACTTCTGCTACCATCTTTGGAATTGGCCAATTTGTGAGACTCGTCTCACAGTATCGGTATTTATATACGGATACGTATTTTGTAGCGTATTTCGTATTTTCTTAGTTTTCGTAATGCTTTAAAAATTTTCCTAACTTATAGATTTTCTTCTTGGCCGGCATACCGCCAGTATATCGGAGTATACCGACGGCATACCGTCCAGACAGATTTTCCACATTTTAGATATTTTTGATTTCAGATATTTTCATGAATAGTGTTTCCGATATTTTTGTGAATAGTGTTTTGGATATTTTGATAAATAGTGTTTAGATATTTTCATGAATAGTGTAGATGTACCCTATTACCCATTGGATATTTGGTTTTGTTTTGATGGTTAGGATTGACTTAGATCTTCACATGGATCACCATCCGACGGCTAAGATTAAATCCCCCTTTCTATATATACCATTTCACTTTCTCTCTCCTCTCTCTTTTCATTCTCTTCTCTCTCTTTCCATTTCTTCTTCCCTTCTCTCCCCCTTGGAGCTTGCCAAGAGCTTGGCCTTGAGGCCTTGGGTGTGGTGTCTAACCCCCCTAGGAGGAGGAGTAGAAGATTTGGCTTGGAGCTTAACCTAGGCAAGTACATCTTGCCAAATCTTGAACAAAAATGTTTTTGTTGACATTTTATTTTCCTTGGTAGTAAATACTTAGAATTGTTCTAAACTCATTTTAAAAAATATGTTTTCCTTATGATTCTCGTATATATGCATGTTTCCAAAATTTGTTTAAGCAAGGTTTTGATTTTATGTTAAAACCCAATATGGACTTAGTAGAAAACTTGGTATCAAGAGTGATACTAGTGTTACCATCATGGATCTTGGTCACACATACATATATGAGGCCCTCATATAGTTTGTATATCATAGATTTTGAGTTTGGTGGCAATCGGAACCCGTTTCGGTGTCCCGAGAACCTCTATTTGGGAGTATTTTGAGGTATTGATCTATCAAATATTTTGATTTGTGAAAACTAATACTTCTATGTTGTAGGAAATTCAATTCTATTCAATTTTGACTTTTGAAAGTCCGAATTTCGATTTAAAATAAAGTTTTTATGGCCCAAACAAGTTTTGGCAAAATTCTGAATGTTGTTGCTGTTTGAAAAACCGGTATACCGCCGGTATACCACAGTATACCACCGGTATGCCATTTTTTGCACCAGAAACCTTCTGTCTTTAGGCCGGTATACCGTCGGTATGCCGCAGTATACCGCCGGTATGCCGTTTTATGCTGTTTTAGTCTGTTTTTGCCCGTTTTTGCCCGTTTTTGTTCGTTTTTGATACTTTTTCAATTGTAATGATTTCTTAACATGATTAGATGATCTTGTATAATTATAGAATGCTTGTACACCCTATATACACTTGACACTAGCACATGTTCAATCATTTCCTATGAAATGTACTTAGCTTTAATTATTATTTTCCACATGCCATGATATGTCTTTGATAGATTCTTTCTTACAAGCTATGTTAATTGTTGCCATGCCTTCTTTGCTTACATGATAGTGGCCCGTCGTGGCGTACTTTTCTTATATGTCTCATTTGCTTACTAGATAGTGATCCGTCGTGGTGCACTCTCGTACATGTCTTTCTTTGCTTACATGATAGTGGCCTGTCATGGCGCACTCCCTATAGTGGCTCGTCGTAGCGCACTCCTAGCTTCCAGTTTATGATGTTTTCTTGTTATGGCTTATTATGGTGCACATTCTCGCTTTTGTCCAGTCTTGCATGTCTCATGTCTAGGATGGATTCTGTGGAATGCCACACCCGGAATCCAACAAGAAAATGTTAAGGACTAAACAACTAGCTTGATTACTTAGATCATTGAGAATTTCCCAGTAACCTGTTGCCCCTTTGGTCTTGGTATTATATATATATGCATGGGATTTGGAGCTATCTGTCATGATGAGCACACTTCCAGCGCACCGTCGAGTGTTGCACTACTATAGGGTACATTTGTCTCCTGGGCGATGTACCCACCACTATAGGATACATTTGTCTCCTGGGCGATGTATCCACTATTACCATTGGCTTGGACCATTCAGGTAGTAGCAGGCAGGAGCTGGACTTGGAATTCTCATACTTGCATTTGTTAGTAATTAGGATTGTGATAACCCTAG
This sequence comes from Iris pallida, assembly GCA_029216955.1. Taxonomy (NCBI): domain Eukaryota; kingdom Viridiplantae; phylum Streptophyta; class Magnoliopsida; order Asparagales; family Iridaceae; genus Iris; species Iris pallida. Next base: position 9,336,029 of record JANAVB010011999.1, read on the forward strand.
TTAGCTAATGTATAAAGCCGTACTCATTGCTTGGCCGTGACTATTGTATGGAGTCCAGTCTAGTCTAGTTTGTCTATGCAGTGTCCGAATTTGTTTATTTTCAGTACATCCTTGTTTATGCTTTACTTTTGCCGATAAATGATTAGATACTAAAGTTCTGTTCAGGAGAAGGGTTACAACCCTGGTCCTTGTTTGGTTTACGGGTTGTAACTTGGGTTCCAGAATACTTTCTAAGTCATCTAATCATTTATCGTTCTATATAGACTTAACATGCTCACATGCTCCAGTTACATGACATGCTCACATGCTCCAGTTACATGACATGCTCACATGTTCTAGTTACTTAACATGCTCACATGTCTAGTTTATGTTTCATGTTCAAATGCTTCCTTTTCCTTACATATACACAGTTTATATTACGTCACATGTCCTTTACTTTATGCTACATGTTGCTTTACTTATTGTCTTTTCTATTCTCGGGATAAGTGCATTGGTAGCGCACGAGTCTCGATTAGTACTTACTTATCTCTCTCTATCCATTGCTATGATTTGCATGCTAGTTTTAGTTCATAGTTTGGCTTCCTTTGTGGTACTTGCTATTGGGGGTCTGACCCCACTGGTTTTGCATTGACCAGATCTGATAGAGGAGCCCGGAGGATCTTCCGTACCTTGCACTCGTTGGTGATTACCCAGAGCACCAGAGTACCTTAGTAGGTTTTCTATTTCATTCTCCCACTAGTTATGTACATTATTCTTTTGTGGCGTTTAGCCTCCGAGCACGTGTTTAGCTCGTGTTTTGGACTTGACATTTAGCCTACGGGCCAGAACATGATTTACGTATTCTAGACTATAGCTAGAGCTTATCATGTATGACTATTACTCTTGCTAGTCTTCACTCTGTATTACTAGCTCCATGATCATTGATACATGATAGTTTGGGACGCTTTACTATTTTATATTCCAGTTGATCTTACTTCTTGTACATTGTTTACTGCCTGTGATTGAGATACCTAGGATTGCTTGACCTAGGATCGACTGTTGGCTTGTAGTAGTAACCCCCATCTATATAGCTTATACGTTATTTCGGAGTACTGGAGTACTTTGGTATACGTAGCTGGCCTGGTCCGTCCCTACTTGCCAGTATTCTGGTTCTGGGGCGTGACATAGGTTTTAGTGGTGGCCCATGCAGGTCTGATTTATCAGATATGTGGGGGTTACTGATGTTTAGATATCTCAGTCACAATTCTGATTTATTGATATCCTTCGTGTTATTCTATATCTCTGATCCTTTGACCTGATATCTGCCTTGATCGTTGATCTTTCCTGTTCTCTCGATTTAATCCTTGTGTCCTTTAACTTTCAAGGGCACTGTTCTTAATCCTTCTGATCATCTTGTTTGGATTTTGTCGATGGCAGTCAACAATCTTCTGTTAGGCCAGTTATGGAGGATCAGTTTTAGCATTCAGGGGCAGTGTTCAGAGGTGACCCGAGGGCAGAGGTGTCAGTTCAGCCTGATCAGCCAGCAGGGTCAGTCCTGCCAGAGTCCAGCTTCACCGGCTATCCCGGCAGTCCAGCAGTATATGGCTCATGTATCGGTTCAGCACCAGCAGGTTAGAGCAGCAGTTCTGAGACGTGGGCAGGCAAAGTCTGGTTTGTTAGAGCAGGTTTTGGCCGAGGGCGATTATGTTGTAGGTATTGTCCTATTCTGCTTCCTCTCTTATTTATCTCTTGGGTTACGCATATTAGGCGAGTTTCTCGTCCCTAACTCTTCTGTCTTCGTAGTCGAGGCATGTGATAACTTCATTGGTATTGACTACGAAGATACGTCCTGGGTAGAGTCATGTCTTGGATTAAGTCATTGGTATCGGCTTATTTTGAGAATTGACTTTTATCTAAGTTGTGGAGTCAGCGTAGGCCTGCTCCTACTCAACTGACTCAGGAGACATATTTATTCATATGCCTCCATCCCTTCTTGATTATAGTTGTGTTACTGCTTACGCATTTACTTATATTATTGTTGTCTTTATCTTACCAACATGCCATACTTTGTTTTGATTGACATGATTTTCAGCACTTTGGTTTGGTTTTCATGCTTGACTAGATTTAGGAAATTCCGAAGACGGAATTTATTTTTAAGTTGTGGAGAGTTGTGAGACTCGTCTCACAGTATCGGTATTTATATACGGATACGTATTTTGTAGCGTATTTCGTATTTTCTTAGTTTTCGTAATGCTTTAAAAAATTTCCTAACTTATAGATTTTCTTCTTGGCCGGCATACCGCCAGTATACCGGAGTATACCGACGGCATACCGTCCAGACAGATTTTCCACATTTTAGATATTTTCGATTTCAGATATTTTTATGAATAGTGTTTCCGATATTTTCGTGAATAGTGTTTTGGATATTTTGATGAATATTATTTAGATATTTTTATGAATAGTGTAGATGCACCCTATTACCCATTGGATATTTGGTTTTGTTTTGATGGTTAGGATTGACTTAGATCTTCACATGGATCACCATCCGACGGCTAAGATTAAATCTCCCTTTCTATATATACCATTTCACTTTCTCTCTCCTCTCTCTTTTCATTCTCTTCTCTCTCTTTTCATTTCTTCTTCCCTTCTCTCCCCTTGGAGCTTGCCAAGAGCTTGGCCTTGAGGCCTTGGGTGTGGTGTCTAACCCCCCTAGGAGGAGGAGTAGAAGATTAGGCTTGGAGCTTAACCTAGGCAAGTACATCTTGCCAAATCTTGAACAAAAATGTTTTTGTTGACATTTTATTTTCCTTGGTAGTAAATACTTAGAATTGTTCTAAACTCATTTTGAAAAATATGTTTTCCTTATGATTCTCGTATATATGCATGTTTCCAAAATTTGTTTAAGCAAGGTTTTGATTTTATGTTAAAACCCAATATGGACTTAGTAGAAAACTTGGTATCAAGAGTGATACTAGTGTTACCATCATGGATCTTGGTCACACATACATATATGAGGCCCTCACATAGTTTGTATATCATGGATTTTGAGTTTGGTGGCAATCGGAACCCGTTTCGGTGTCCCGAGAACCTCTGTTTAGGAGTATTTTGAGGTATTGATCTATCAAATATTTTGATTTGTGAAAACTAATACTTCCATGTTGTAGGAAATTCAATTCTATTCAATTTTGACTTTTGAAAGTCCGAATTTCGATTTAAAATGAAGTTTTTATGGCCGAAACAAGTTTTGGCAAAATTCTGAATTTTGTTGCTGTTTGAAAAACCGGTATACCGCCGGTATACCGCAGTATACCGCCGGTATGCCGTTTTTTGCACCAGAAACCTTCTGTCTTTAGGCCGGTATACCGTCAGTATGCCGCAGTATACCGCCGGTATGCCGTTTTATGCTGTTTTAGTCTGTTTTTGCCCTTTTTTGCCCGTTTTTGTCCGTTTTTGATATTTTTTCGATTGTAATGATTTCTTAACATGATTAGATGATCTTGTATAGTTAGAGAATGCTTGTACACCCTATATACACTTGACACTAGCACATGTTCAATCATTTTCTATGAAATGTACTTAGCTTTAATTATTGTTTCCACATGCCATGATATGTCTTTGATAGATTCTTTCTTACAAGCTATGTTAATTGTTGCCATGTCTTCTTTGCTTACATGATAGTGGCCCGTCGTGGCGTACTTTTCTTATATGTCTCATTTGCTTACTAGATAGGGACCCGTCGTGGTGCACTCTCGTACATGTCTTTCTTTTCTTACATGATAGTGGCCTGTCATGACGCACTCCCTATAGTGGCTCGTCGTAGCGCACTCCTAGCTTCCAGTTTATGATGTTTTCTTATTATGGCTTGTTATGGTGCACATTCTCGCTTTTGTCCAGTCTTGTATGTCTCATGTCTAGGATGGATTCTGCGGAATGCCACACCCGGAATCCAACAAGAAAATGTTAAGGACTAAACAACTAGCCTGATTACTTAGATCATTGAGAATTTCCCAGTAACCTGTTGCCCCTTTGGTCTTGGCATTATATATATATATGCATAGGATTTGGAGCTATCTGTCATGATTAGCACACTTCCAGCGCACCGTCGAGTGTTGCACTACTATAGGATACATTTGTCTCCAGGGCGATGTACCTACCACTATAGGATGCATTTGTCTTCTGGGCGATGTATCCACTATTACTATTGGCTTGGACCATTCAGGTAGTAGCAGGCAGGAGCTGGACTTGGAATTCTCAGACTTGCATTTTTTAGTAATTAGGATTGTGATAACCCTAGTTAGCTAATGTATAAAGCCATACTCATTGCTTGGCCGTGACTATTGTATGGAGTCCAGTCTAGTCTAGTTTGTCTATGCAGTGTCCGAATTTGTTTATTTTCAGTACATCCTTGTTTATGCTTTACTTTTGCCGGTAAATAATTAGATACTAAAGTTCTGTTCAGGAGAAGGGTTACAATCCCGGTCCTTGTTTGGTTTACGGGTTGTAACTTGGGTTCCAGAATACTTTCTGAGTCATCTAATCATTTGTCGTTCTATATAGACTTAACATGCTCACATGCTCCAGTTACATGACATGCTCACATGCTCCAGTTACATGACATGCTCACATGTTCTAGTTACTTAACATGCTCACATGTCTAGTTTATGTTTCATGTTCAAATGCTTCCTTTTCCTTACATATACACAGTTTATATTACGTCACATGTCCTTTACTTTATGCTACATGTTGCTTTACTTATTGTCTTTTCTATTCTCGGGATAAGTGCATTGGTAGCGCACGAGTCTCGATTAGTACTTACTTATCTCTCTCTATTCATTGCTATGATTTGCATGCTGGTTTTAGTTCATAGTTTGGCTTCCTTTGTGGTACTTGCTATTGGGGGTCTGACCCCACTGGTTTTGCATTGACCAGATCTGATAGAGGAGCCCGGAGGATCTTCCGTACCTTCCACTCGTTGGTGATTACCCAGAGCACCAGAGTACCTTAGTGGGTTTTCTATTTCATTCTCCCACTAGTTATGTACATTATTCTTTTGTGGCGTTTAGCCTCCGAGCACGTATTTAGCTCGTGTTTTGGACTTGACATTTAGCCTACGGGCCAGAACATGATTTGCGTATTCTAGACTATAGCTAGAGCTTATCATGTATGACTATTACTCTTGCTAGTCTTCACTCTGTATTACTAGCTTCATGATCGTTGATATATGATAGTTTGGGACGCTTTACTATTTTATATTCCAGTTGATCTTACTTCTTGTACATTGTTTACTGCCTGTGATTGAGATACCTAGGATTGCTTGACCTAGGATCGACTGTTGACTTGTAGTAGTAACCCCCATCTATACAGCTTATACGTTATTTCGGAGTACTGGAGTACTTTGGTATACGTAGCTGGCCTGGTCCGTCCCTACTTGCCAGTATTCTAGTTCTGGGGCGTGACACAATTCTCTACTGCCTCAACCTTTTTCGGGTCTACTGACACTCCTGCTCCAGAAATAATGTGCCCCAGGAACGAAATATGATCCAACCAGAACTCACATTTATTAAGTTTCGCATAAAGTTGATGCTCCCTCAAGGTCTGCAAAACTGTCCGAAGATGTTTCTCATGTACCTCCTCACTACTGGAATAAACGAGGATGTCATCTTTGAACACTACTACAAACTTATCCAAATAGGGTAGGAAGATGCGGTTTATCAAATCTATGAATACTGCTGGGGCATTAGTCAGTCCAAATGGCATCACCAGAAACTCATAATGCCCATACCGTGATCTAAATATTGTCTTGGGTATGTCCTGCTCCCGGACCCTCACTTGATAATATCCATATCGAAGATCAATCTTAGAGGAGACGCAGGCCTTACTCAATTGATCAAACAAGTCATCAATTCTTGGTAACGGATACTTGTTCTTCACGGTTACTGTATTCAACTGCTGGTAATCAATGCACATTCGTGTCGATCTATTCTTCTTGGGTAGTAGATCACCGGTGCTGCCCAGGGCGAGTTACTGTCTCGGATAAACTGCTTCGCCTTCAGTTCTTCTTCATGCTGGTACAACTTGTCTAACTCTGACTGCGACATCCTGTAAACTCTGCCGACTTTAGGTTTCATCCCAGGATTCAGCTCAATACAAAACTCCACATCTCTCACTGGTGGTAAACCTGGAAGCTTATCTGGAAATAAATCAACAAACTCTCTGACCACTCTTGGAATCTGCTTCTGCTCTGCCAATGCTTCTACAACAATGCCCTTGGGTAGATCCTCCAATGATCAGGCAAAGACGAACTCCTCAACGCCAGGTACATTAAATACTACCCTGCCTCCCCAACAATCTATCGTCGCATGACCGTCTCTCAACCAGTCCATGCCTAGGACAATGTCAAAGTTGCCCATAGGGAACACAATCAAAGATGCGGGCAATAATCGCCCACTCATGACGATTGGACATGCTAAGCACACTCTGCTAACTCCTACAAGCCTATTACCATTGAGCATTTTTATCCTCTCTGGCAATGCCTCGAATTCTAATCCAATACGTGTCGCAAATCGTGCAGATATAAAAGAGTGGGTAGCCCCCGAATCAAACAATGCTACTGCAAGAAAAGAGGTAACAGAAATATTACTTGCAACTACGTCGCCTGAAACTACCGCATCCTCCAATGATAAGGTGAAGGCATGGCCCTGGCCTTGCTGAGCTCCCTCCTGCTGCCTTTCTCGACCATGTTGTCGCTGCGGCCTCTGCGGGCCTTCATGGTTCTGCGCCTGGTAAAATATCTGAGCCTGCATTGGTAGACGCTGGGCTAGCGGCCTTATGGCTAATGCTGATCCTCTGTTCGGTGCTGCGCCTGGAGCTGGCAATGTAGGAAACTGCTGAACGGGCCCTCCTGGCCTCTTTATTATAGGACAATTGGCCATCCTGTGGTCTGGACTGCCACACCTCATGCATAACCCATTAGCGGAATGACACACATCCCTAGTGTGCCCTCCCTTACCACAGTACGTACATCCAATGGGCGCCTCCAAGCGCTGCTGCTAGTTCCTCTGCTGCTGATGTCGAACTAGTGCTGATATCTTATATATTGTCGTCCTCCGTGGCGCTCCTGACTCATGAATACGGATGCTGGGTGCTGGCGCCGATGTTCGCTGCACTGCTCCTCCGTCGCTACTCTAGGGATAAGACCTCTTCTGGCCCCCATGTCTTGTCACCAGCCTCTGTTGAGTGAGTTCATGCCTCTGGGCTGCCGTTAAAATGGCATCAAAAGTCTGGTAGTCATGCCCTTCTACTAGCTATAGAATTTCCAAATGAAGTCCCTGCTGGAACCTTATAGCCTTCTCTGGCTCTGTAGCTACCATCATCGGTGCAAACTGACTCAGTCTGCAGAACTTCGCGGCATAACCATCCACCATCTTCCCAGCCTGCTTGAGACCGATAAACCTCTGTTGCAGCTCATACCACGCTACCACGCCAAAGTACTTGGCCTTAAATCTGGTACGGAAGCTATCCCAGGGAACATGACGCCTTAGTCCAACTTCTTCCGATGCCCACCAGCCGCGGGCGAGATCCTGTAGTATCAGTCTGACCTAATCAACCTTCTCTTCTGCTGGAACCTTTGCTGCGGTCAATATGGCCTCAGTATCCTGAAGCCAAGCATCCGCCGTGACGGCATCCTCCGTACCGTCAAAATATCTCGGGTTGAGTCGACAAAACCTCATCGATGCTTCCGAATCATTCTTGACACTTCTCTCAAGGGCTAATTGTAACCCCTGATTCAGTAGCACATTTTGTTCCTGCTCTCGGGTATGCTGTTGCTGATGGGCTTCCACCTGACGCTACTGGGTGGCCAGGAATCCCTGGATGACCTCTAGGAGTGCTGCAGCATTAGGTAGTATCGTCGCTGCCGGCACCGCTGGGGGTGCAGGGGTTTCTAGAACCTGTTGTCCCACTGGCTCTGATATCACTTCCACTCGGATCTGGTCAGGAGAATGTATTTCTTCCGATTGCTGCTCCATCGAGCCATGCTCCACTTGATGTTCTTCCATGTTGGCCTCACCAGCTACTGAGAAAGAAGCACCGATATAGGGAAAGGTACATGATATTAATTAACAGGACGAGGAAGATTCTCGGATGCAATTCAAGTTATCTATCTTGGTGAGGAAAGAGAAATCGAGGCAAAATGTTCAAAGGGAACAAGTTTTGATTGAGACTCCTATAATAGTAACACCCTACAAGTCTGAAAATCAGACCTGCATGGGCCACCAATAAAACTTTGTCACGCCCCAGTACCGAAATACGGAGACGGACTAGGCCAGCTACTCCATATGAGGTGTACAAACGTCATACGGCGATCGTGGTTGTCAAGAGACAAGGGGTGTATGCTACACTCTGGTCTTCTATGGTTACGCAGAATATCTATGTCTCAATCATTCAAGCAAGAAAATATCAATTAATGAACATATGAGATAAAGTAGTAAGGCGTCCCTGACGCTTCATCAAAATGGTCATGGGGATCTAGCTTAATAAGTTAGCTAGCCCAGAGAGTCAAGGTACATAATTGTATTCAGCTGCAGTCTAATTTAATTACAAATTATGCAAGACAAAATATTCAGATTAACCGGCTAAACAGGTGCCGGTGGCTAAACGCCAGATCATAAGTAAAGATACTAGAGTGGTGGAGAAGAAACTCACTCGAGTCTCTCGCCATCCATGCTCCTAGTATGCACCATTGACGTTAGGAAAGAAGGACGGATCCTCAGGCTTTGCTACGTGATCTGGCCAAACAAAACTAGCGGGGTCGACCCCGAATAGCAAGTACCACAAGGAAGCACGAAAGAGTGAGATAAAACCCAAGCATAAAATGATAATAATAATAATAAGCTTCCGGTCGTAACCTCGGTCCACAGCCTGTCCTAGCACGATAGACCAACCCAACAACCAAACAAGGACGTGGATTGGACCAAGCACCATGACAATCCATGTCCCTCGGCCACTAACGGAAGGCTCAAACACAGTCAATTCATTTTCCAAGAAGCCATTCAATCTTGCGGCATCCTACATTTAGCGGAGTTATCCCCGCGATACTGATTAAATGGAATCCTCAGATCGTGTCAAACCAGCAGGGCTAGCCAAACCGTAAGACATATAACACTTTGATTATGCACCAGTCCCCCGAAGGGCTACCGCACTTAAACATTTAACACATAGCTCGTAGGAGTCGGATATAGCCATCCGCTACAGGCGAATGAAACCATATCCGTGGCGGCCAACCCGACACGTCAGGTCTGGATCTGGGGTGACTAGTATGGCACGATCTCGGGATTCTTCCCACCCAATGCATCTACCAAGTTAGTTGCCTAGTTAATCCCTAGGTTATACTCAGAGTTCATATGTCGTGGTCACATGTTCGCTCCTCTAGATGTCATATATTGTACGAGTACCCCAAGAAAGATTCCTTACTGGCTTATGGAGTCATACGTACGTACCCCCTTCTTGGTGTAATACAACACACAACACATACCACGTCATTGCCACCGACCATTACTTATGTAAATGCTGGACTCTTGGTGGTACTGGCAGGTATCATTTAGGAACACTTGGCGTATAGGATAGCACCTTGGTGCTCTCATAGATTGTACCTCGGTACAAACATAGGGATATCCAGCCATCACATAGGTAGTCAGCCCAGAAATGAGGACTAAGACACAAGGGAACAGGCGGCTGAGGCTCATGCGGCCAACGCTCATGCGACTAGGGAAGCAGGGGCTCCTGCAGCTTAAGGAAAAAGGGCACATGCGGTTGTGGACAGCAGGCCTATGCGGCTGGAAGATGGGGTCTTATGCGGCCAATAACCAACAAGCATATGCGGCAAGGACCACACGGCTAAGGCCTACGCGGCTAGGGCAGGGAATGGCTCATGCGGCTCAAGGAAGAACCAAGTTCATGCGGCTGCGGCACGAAAGGCTCATGCGGTACGCTTGAAGCAGGCTTATGCGGCTGCAAAAGAATCAGGCTTATGCGGCCGAGAAAATAATCAGGCATTATACGGCCGAGAAAATAATCAGGCTTTATGCGACCGAGAAAATAATCAGGCTTTATACGGCTGCAAATAATCAAGCTTATGCGGTCGAGAAAATAATCAGGCATATACGGCAGGGATTGAGGCAGGCTTATGCGGCTGAGATATGCAGGGCGCATGCGGCTCAAGAAAACAGAGTTCATGCGGCAGTAGATACTCATGCGGCAGCAATGGCTCATGCAGCTGCGAATACACATGCGGCTGCGAATGCTCATGCGGCTGCGAATGCTCATGCGGCAATGGCACTATTCCTCATCCCTGCCAAAACCAGTACAGACGAACCTAGGAGATGTCCAAATATTGTTTTGGCCATAATTTTCTCAAAACAAGTCGAAATCTAACTTTTTAAAGGTCAAAACTGTATAGAATCTAATTTTCTACCACATAGGACCATTGGTTTTTGAAAATAGCCAAGTTTGATAGATCAAAACCATGAAAACCCATGAAACCCTAGTTTTTAGGAACTTAGATCTACACAAATCTACCCATTAAAATCTAAAACTTCAAGAACTAAACTTGTAAAGAATGAAGAGAAAAACATTATAGACTAATAATATCAAGAAAAAATCAAGAATGGAAAATTCACTAATCTCCACTTTTGAGCAAGTTGTACTTGCCTATGGGTGGTGGTTGAGGAAAGTAAATGGAAGAGTGAATGAGGAGAGAGTGTGAGAAAGAGAATGTAAATAGGGGTTTAGGAAAACCCTAATCTCTAATCTTGCTCTAACTATTCCACTAATGACAAGCTCAAAAGCTACAAGCAACCATTAATAAATAATATACAGAATTATGCTCATGCTAAATACAGACACTATATACAAAATTCTTGAAAGAATACGTATATTGGGATCGGAGAGTGACAACACTAGTGTAGGGTGAGGTCCAATACTACAATAACTCAAATTAACACAAAACTTGTAAGTCATAACTACTCAATAAATAAATCAGACTGTACATTGTGTTCCAACAATTTTTGAGATGGACAAAAAGCTCAATTGTACATAAAATAAAATACCAAGATGATCCTTGTTAATTATAGAAATTTATACTAATTTTTTTGGAATTTATAAACCCTCATAGATATTTATTAAAAATCAGTAAACATATGTATCCTAAAAATGAATTCTATTTTCCTATTTTTATAAAATGACAAAATTACTTATTAAATGTTAGAAAATTTATACTAAATTAGCTAAATTAATATAGTATTTAACTAGAATTTTTTCTAGATTTTTACAGCAAATAAAATATACATACAAATTCAAAAACATCAAGTAACAATTTCTGAAAAATAATTAATTAATTATTTAATATTTTTGTCCACCTATTCGAAATTGAACCGAAATCCAGATACGGGACCCACAGCCATGAATCAAGTCCAATATGACTTGTAAAGACTCTGAATGTATTAGACACATTTTGGCCCAAAAATCTATGCTCGGTTTGGACATCAAATGGTCATGATTAATAAAATACAGTAATTAAAATATAAATATTAAAGTATTTGAATAATATATTTTAATGTGGTAAAATATACAAGTCATAAAATTATATAATAAAATAACTTGTGAATTTATACATAATAATATTTTGCACAAAATTGAATTTGAAATATCTATTATACAAAACACAAAGGTTTTTGAATCCTAGGGCTGACTGTGCCAAGATAAAGAGTGGTTGGGATTTAATCTTGGTGAATCAACGGTTGTGGGGTTTTATGGAAAATCCAAAGAGTGGGGAGAGTGAGGTTTTATGGGGAATGAGCATTATTGAGAGTGGGGTTTTATTGGGAATCCAAAGAGTGGGGTTTGCACTCATAATGGTTATGGATGAGCATTATTGAGAGTGAGATTTTATGGGGAATTCAAAGAAAATTCACATCTAGCAGTGGTTGAAATTTAATATTTTGATGGGGGCCTCATAATTATTATTGTTCATTTAAAATTAGGGGTCCAAAATTTTGAGGGAGAATACCTTAAATGAATCATGCCCTATGGGGACGGGTTATGACTAGTATACATATACAACAAATACTTATATATACATAAATATAGAATATTTTCTTAAAAAAAATATATATCATATATTTATGTAGTATATAATATATATATATATATATATATATATCTATTATATATATATATATATATATATATTATAATATATATATATATAATTAGATATATATATATATAATTTTAAAATAATACTTTTAAAAAATATATATATATAAAATTTAAAATTATATATATATATAATATACATATAATATATATATATATATATGTTTATATTATAAATATATATATATTATATATATATATATATATTATATATATATATATATATATATATATATATATATATATATATATATATATATATATATATATATATATATATATATATATATATATATATATATACTAGTCATAACCCGTGCCCATCGGGCACGGTTCATTTAAGGTATTCCCCCTCAAAATCTTGGACCCCCAATTTTAAACGAACAATAATAATTATGAGGCCACCATCAAAATATTAAATCCCAACCACTGCTGGATGTGAATTTTCTTTGGATTTCCCATAAAACCCCACTCTCAATAATGCTCGTCCACAACCATTATGAGTGTAAACCCCACTCTTTGGATTCCCCATAAAATCCCAATCTCAATAATGCTCATTCCCCATAAAATCCCACTCTCAATAATGCTCATCCACAACCATTATGAGTGCAAACCCCACTCTTTGGATTCCCCATAAAATCCCACTCTCAATAATGCTCATCCACAACCGTTGATTCACCAAGATTAAATCCCAATCACTCTTTATCTTGGCACAGTCAGCGATTCAAAACCTTTGTGTTTTTTATAAGAGATATATATTGCATTAGGCAACTTCGTTGAGATGGTTGGTAAGAATGAGAATTTCTTTCGGCCTAGTTTGGTTGGTTCCCAAAATTAACTTGGTTCAGACGTTACTTCCAAGTCATATTATATGTATTAACTTTTGTTTGGCCAATGAAGTCTTCTTGATATTGACTAATTAATTGTTTTGTTTTCTGCAGATAAAGAAACTGGAAGCTAAAGTCATAACATACACAGAACCCTTGTTAGCAATCAACTGAATAAAACTTGTATTATAAGCAAATTTTTTTATATCTATTAGAAATGTATAATACTTGTATATTTTTAACATATTCAAATTAGTACGTAAATTTTTAAGCATGTAAAATTTTAAATATGTTCCTTATAAATTATTAAAAGATTTGGCTAATAAAATGTGATAGGAACTGATTTAATTAATCAAATTTGATAATATATTTAAGAATGTGAAATTTTTAATCTCAATATTTTTAATCTAATTCTTTATATCACTGAATAACGTGACCCTTGTTGCATTGTTCGGCAAAATTTCGTCACGAATAAACAAATTTTAATTGAAATAAAATTTTAAGAAGGGACTAATATTTTTTTAAAAGGAATCGACGGAAGGGCTGATGCAATCATAATAGCAAAATGTGATCGGCACAAAAATAAGTTAGATAAGACTTTGGACTTGGATAACTCATATTCTACTTGGGACAACCTCCAAGTTCAATACGACCCCATAAGATCATGTCGATCACGGATGACCCTCCAGGATCAGGTTACAATAAGGCTCAAGAAGGATCTAACTTAAAGTTGGAGGTAAGGATCGAAAGAAAGGTAGAAATTTTCATACTTCTTCCTTTGTATTCTAAGAAACAACTAACAGCTGAAGCAGACCAAACTAATAGGCAAAATTCAACTCCGTCAACAACATATCTATATCATTATCATCTTAGAAAGCACAGACAATCAAAAATATATTAAATTTCATGTCGGACACGTATCAGATACGATAATACAGAGCTTCTAATTCTACATCATATTCGCGTCCATCTGATCCTCCTCCTCCTCCATCTCCTCCTCCTCCATCTGGTGGTTAGTCATACATCTAATCCCCTCCTCCATCTCCTCGGCCGACTGCAGCTGCAACCGGCACAACGGACAGGTGATCTTCCCCGTGTCGACCTACTCCGCCAGCAGCGTCGGGTGGGCCTCCGGCAGGCTCTCGGCGTACTTCGAACTCGATGTAGCTGCTGATTGACGACTTGCTCGACCCCTCCTTCTCGTCCAGCGCTTCGATCGCCGATAGTATCATCTGAACAAACAACAACAAAAAATTGGGCATCACTATTCACTACTGATATCAATATATAGTGGGTGCTTAATAAAAAATAAATCCAAAATTAAACACAGACACTGAATTTTACATAACTACTATAAATAACAATCTTCTTCCATCATAGCCAGGAAACAAAATTCACCAAGTTTATTACCTTGCTAATTTTGGAAGCACTGAACTCAACATGTAAAAGCTTCATTTCAATTAAAAAAATGATTGAAGTACAGTGAACAAAATTCATCCAGACCTGAAAAATGAACTGCAGCAACTGTCACTGTAGCAGAAAAGAAAACTTTAAGAAACCAAGATACTTAAATTTCTCATCATGCAAATTTTGGGTACTATTAAAAATGAGAACTTTTAATTGAAAAAGCTTAATAGATATAGCGAAAAGGAAAATTTTCCGAAACCAAAATACAAAATTTATGTTTGCAAATTTTGGATGGTAATAAAATGAGAACTTCAATTATAAATTTTCATCTAGACCAACAAAAATTGAAATTTTTGCCTTCCTACTTTGACAACTATTAAAAAAAACTTTAGTGATAGATTTTCTCCAAAACTCATAAAATACACCCAAAAACTAAACTTTCAGCAAGCTAACTTCATCTACTACTAAAAAATGAGAACTTTTAATGATAAATTTTCATCTAGACCCTTTCAAGTGTTTTCACCTTGCTGATCTTGGGAACAACTGATCGGAGCATGTACAGCCTGTCGTTGAGCTTCTTCCTCCTCCGCCTCTCCGCCATCAGGTTCTTCGCCGGCATCCCCCCGCTCCTCTTCTTCCCTTTGCTGCTGTTATTACCGTTGCTGCCATTCTGCGCCTCTTCATCTTTTACGGGTCCCGGGTCCTCGGAGTCGTAATTGAGGCCTGACCCGTCGAAGCCTAGGCTGTTCTCCTCGTCCATCTCCTCGCTGCTCCTGGCCCTCGAGGCGGAGCTCTGTCGCAGCGCGCGCTTCTGGAAAAGCGTCGGTGGGGCCCCGACGGCGGGGAGGGCTCCAGCGGGCGGAGGAGCTTCGGGCACGGGTTCTGGTCCATCAGGGACTCGAAGCTGCTTAGCGGGTTCGGCAAGCTGCTGAAGTTGAACCCGAAGCTGGCCGTGGCTTCGGGTTGCGGGTTGAGGAGATCCGACCCGAAGGAGAGGGGAAAGCCGGCGGAATCGAAGGGGTTGGCGGCGGTGGGGGAGGAGGTGGATGGCGTGCCGGCGGCGGAGGAGAGGAGAGAGGAGAGGAAGGAGGAGGATGACGTGGCAGCGGGGACCACGGAGGAGGGGGAGGAGAAGTGGGTGGGGTCCACCGCCGCCACGTGGTGGTGGAACCAGGCGACGGAGTCGTCGAGGCCTTAGCCGGGGCTGGGAGCCTCCGTCCACGCGGCGGCAGAGGCCTCCGCTTCTGCGGCGGCGTCCATCCAGCCGGAGAGCATTGTGTTTTATGTGGAGAAGAAGTGTATGAGAAAGAAAAGGTTGAGTATCAGAACAACAACCTAAAAAAAAAAATTACTATCAATCCTTGCTTGTAAATAGGAAGAACTCATACTGTGGGAGAATAAATAGGAAAAAGACATCCTTGTTAATAATATTTACACTTGGGAAGAGAAAGGGTCAACACTCGAACCCAAGAAAGGCAGATAAATGAATGTTGCCAATTAAATGAATGCATCATTTGGATGCAATTCCAATACATGCGGTGCATGCATGTGGAATGAAGGAATGACTTGTTATTTTAGTCTTCCTAATTATAACAATTTTTAATTCCCAAACATGACCTGTCTAATCATATTTGTGCAAATCCCACTATTTGGATTTTCCATAAAATCTCACTCTCAATTCATCCACAACCGTTGATTCACCAAGATTAAATCTCAACCACTTTTTATCTTGACACAGTCAGCCCTAGAATTCAAAAACCTTTGTGTTTTGTATAATAGATATATATATATATATATATATATATTTATATATATATGTATATATATATATATATATATATATATATATATATATATATTTTTATATATATGTATATATATATATATATATATATATATATATATATATATATATAGGGAGAATATATATATATATATATATATATCATACAAACATAAATATAGAGAGGGAAAAAGGGGAATGTATGTGTGAGTGATAGGGGCTGTGACATGTGTGGTGTGTGACAGTTAAGAGTGAAAAAGGGGGAGTAAAAGAGTGAGTGAAAGTGAGAGGGTGTGTGTTTAGTTAAAACAGCAGTAAAATGCATGCTTAGCTAACATCTCAGTTGCATTTAAACTTAGTATCAATTTGAAAACCCCAATCAGTTTTACAGTTAACAATTCAGTTTCTTAAACTCAGTTAAACATGTTGGTAAGTTATATTTTCCTCATTTAAACTCAATCACAGATAACATGTCAACATGTATCCTCAGTATCAGGTTATCAGCAGAATGGAATCTCAGGTATGCATATGAGATTCTCAGTATAAATTAAACAACTCTAAGATATTTATTAAACCCAGATCTATTTAACATCTAAACAATCATGAATTGCATTGCAGTGAACATTCTCAGGATAATGGCCTGCACAACCCTCAATCTCGGTTTGCCTATACAAGTAAACCAAACCACATCTCAGGTTTTTGTAACTTAGTTCTCAGGTTTTATATGGACAAACCTTATTCTCAGATTTTTAACCAATGTAAATCAACCTATATATTGCATAATGTTTCAACACAAGTTCGAAAACCTCATTAACAACCCAAACCGAACATCACTATGAACCCAAATGTGTAAACATGTATCACAGACATAGTATATGCTAAAACATAACAAATTAACAATTAAATAACATTTAATTAACATTTTAATCTAAAAAATAACTCAGTTTATGCATAGGTATCAGAACATGGTTCGAAAACCTAAATTAACATGTGAAGATCCAATTTAACATCAAATTAATATGTGATAACATGTTGTGCATTTGTACTCGTGTCTCAGAGGTCATATCATGTCCAAACAACTGGACATGAGGTGTCCAAACATGATAAAACACACAGACATACACTGCACAGAGCAGTCTCGAACACTGCCTCATGCAGTGAGGACACGGCCTCGTGGATACGACATGAGCCACAACATGTCTCATGCTCGTGTCCACACGTAGCCCAGCACTAGGGCTACCCATTCAACACAACACGAGAGTCTCTCGGCACGTGTCCGCATAACATGCAACGCGTATCATACGCAAAATTTTGCGTGTCAGCACAGCGAACGAATTAGTGCGGCTCAAATTTCGAGTCCGACATAAAAAGAAGTTATGTGGCACTTGGTGGCTGACATTTTAGTCACGTCCCCAAGCTACACGCCAAGTGTCGCATGTCCAAGTGACACAGACACAAAGAATTCCACTTCGAGCAGCAGGGCACCTGCGCACACCCTCGTACGGCGTGTCCTGCCACGATACAGATACGAGGATCACCTCAGTCTGACAAGAAAACAAAAGACACATATAGATCTACTGTTTCATTCAAATAATTTTAAAAAATAGCAATAAAAATCCTTTGGAGCATTTCAACAAACACCATGTATTGGACACTGATACGTGTCCGATACGCACATCAAAACAAGTCCAATTCCTACCAAACTACATCTACAGGTCCATGGTGCCTAGATGCATGCTATCATGAAGAGAAAACTGAAATTTAATGGGATTTGGGGGCATTTACCTATTGGGAGAGATCTCAATCAAAAAGCCCCAAAATGAGAAGTTCTCCTCCAATAGCAATGGCCTAGTGAGCACCAATCCATGCAAGCATGATCCGTTCAACCTCTACTCCAGAAATGATCTCCAATACAAGTGAGTGGGATCAATTTGGTAGAGGAATGGTGAGATCTGATGATTTGGGGAAGAACTATTAGAGTTTCTAAAGGGGGATTTCTAAAAGAGGCAAGTGACTAATAAGAGATATTATATCGGGGGTTGGGGTCTCCATATGGCTGCTATAGGGGCCGACCACATGAGATTAGGGTTAGGGTTTTGTGGGAAATGGTCATGGGCCTAATGCACTAGCTAGTTGATTAAGCCTTCTAACTAAAGGGGCCAACTACCAAGGAGACCCATTCTCTACATGAGCCCAAGTCAACTTAAGTCAACTTAAGTTAGATTAGGGTTCCATGCCATTCTACGATGCTAACTAAGTTACCAAAGTCAAAGTCAAACTCTAGGCTAGTCTCTATGGTCTCAACTAGCAAAAGTCAAAAATCACAACACCAATCCAATAAATAACAAAATAATTCAAATAAACCACAATGACCAACATACCCCCATGTCAAAATAGAAATAAATCATCCCAATCACATGGTTAGGTCCCTATGGTCATGGTTAGTCTCTAGGTCAAGTAGTATCTAGGGTTTCACTAGCAAAACACCAAAATCACAAATCACCAATTAAAATAGTTTTAAAAGAATTAAAAATTACCAAACATCATAACATGATTTAAATCTCATTATTGAAAGACTAAAATTACAAAAGTTCAAAATTACCCTCATTTAAAAAAGTGGGTGTTACATGAAGAAGATGAGGAGAAGGAAAAAAAGTGTAGGTGTTTGAAAGGGGGCAAATTTGTAGGGGAAAAAAGAGCGGGCAGGGGCCTAAAAATTTAGCACCATTTTGTAACGTTTATCACCATTTTAGTCAACTTTAACATATACGACGAAAAAAATTGGTAATTCTGGACATTTAAGAGCAAACTTTGGTATTTGCAAACGTTTATTGTAAAACGTTGGTGTATCATAACTAAGTCTATTTTATCATAAACGTAGGAAAAAAATGTCGGCAATCCTTGACGTTTAAGAGCAAACGTAGATATTTTTCAAGATTTAATATAGAACGTTGGTGTATCATGCCTAAGACGTCGTTCTCATAAACGTTGAAAGAAGAAACATTGGTAAAACCCTACTTTCTTGTAGTAGCTGCTCGAAGGGATTGGCTCGAAAAGTGGCTGCCGATGGGAGGAAGAAGAAAAGATGACATCCATAAAGTAGATTTGGGAGGAAGAAGAGGAAGGTTAGGGTTGGATTTGGGAGGAGTAAAGTCTCAGCTGTAAGGATCCCGCCCTAGTATACAAGCAATGAAAAATAAAAGATTAAAAACATAATCTACGTCTTTTCTTCCATATGTAAAATAAAAGATGACATCCATTATAACCATCAAAGAATAAAAGATTAAAAATATATTCTACATCTTTTCTTCCATATGTAAAAGATGACATCCATAAAATTCTTTCATGACTCTTATCTTTTTAACCGTTATTTTAATGTACTTTCTATGACATTATGTTTTTTAATATCATTGATAATGTTATTAATGACAGTCATCTAATGAGATGACATTAAAAATATCACTAATGATATTTTTTATGAGTGTCATCTATAAAGTGTCATTGTTAACAATTTTTGTAGTAGTGACCTGACTTATTTTGGATAGAAGTCAAGAATTTTATATAGGCTCTTTGTCCCCCTTGTCAAGTACTCAAATATGTGCCTCCCCCGCAATATGAAGCTAACAAGCCAACAATAACAAAGAAACTGATTGAGTGATACACAAACATTATGAATATAACAAGTCACAGCTCAGGAGAAATACTAACAGTAGCAGTAAAGAATATGAGAAATGAAAACTAAGATAGCATAAAACTCAACTACTGAAATAAAGTGCATACAGTCAGAACTGAAAGAGTTCAAACTACAACATAAGTTCAATAAAATAAAAGTGCCACTACTACATGATCATCATCATCAGTAAATACAACCCACAAAATACTAAACCAAAAGAATCCAAATCACATATCAGCGTCATCGTCAGTACGATCAGCATGAGGATGAGATCGACATAGGCTATCGTCGAATCAAAAATCCAAAAGTGTCAGGATCCTCAAGTCGTGGTCCGTCAAATCCAGGAAGACGAAGGATCTAATACGGTGCAATAGAATGATGTGCCAATGACCACTGAATATCAGCAAGGCCATTTCTCAAGACCTGAGCCTGAGAAGTATGGCAAAACTTAGCATCAACATAGGACTGATGACGTTGTCCCTGAAGAGTGACAAAGTCATCGAATCGCTTATAGAACTGAGGATCAAATCCTGGAGCAGTAGGAGCATGAGCAACTAGATCAGATGGAGGTGCAGCAGCACCGGGTAGAAGAGGAGACAGAGGATACCTCCTAGACCTAGTCACCTCAGAAGGTGACCCAGAGATAGGACATATATAAAATCAATTTCAAACGTCCTATAGATGATCGCAAGATGCATAGGGTAAAGAAGGTTGTGGCCCACCCTCCGACAACCGATCATCCAAGCCATAAAGGTCTTGGGGACAAAAAAATGTGACTCCAAAATGAAGATGATACATTACAAACATCAAAAAAAGGTGATCTCACCAGTAGATCCCTTTTTGGGAAGCAAATCAGAATAAATAAATCGATAAAGTTCATAGAAGTGTTGGTTAAAGTGCTTTGCAAACAACCGACCACTTCGAGGGACTGGGTTCGGATGACACATAGTAGCCTTAATAGAGTCAAGAGTCACGTCATCGGGAAATTAGACTTTGTTTATCTCAACTAGTTCTTCGTTGTTGTCCGGCATATGGAAGTACTCACTAAGATCAGTCGAGCTAATCTCAATTTCTTCTCCAACCATGCAAGAATAAATGTTGTCATCGTCTTTTACTTGCATATTACAGTAAAACATATGAACAACATTGTCATAAATTTCACTAGATGTTTTAAAATAATCTCGGAGTTCTAAGTGTTCAAAGGTGGAAGCATACTCCGAAAAGATAGTGAAATTAACTAATCGCCCGGGGCAAATCTCCCGATATCGAAAGGAGGTAAACCTAGAGTCAGATATTTCCAAAGATAGAAATAGGTTTAAATCAAATACCGCTTTGTCAGTAGGACAAGTGGGACTAAACATATTCATGGGTTCATACTCTAAAGTGGAGAAAGAGGCCCTAGACTCTCTTTTCTTTCACTTGAAGAGCTTGGGGCCATGAGATTGAAAAGAGAGAGAGAGGAGAGATTATACCTCAAAAGAAATAAGAAAATAGTAGAGAGCACCTTCTTTGAGCCTTCTAGATCCAAGGAGAAGATTTGAGGCTTATGGAAGGGGTAAACAAGAGTAGGGTTTATGGATTTTTCGCTCGGGGGGAGAGGAAAGAAAGGAAGATGGTGTATATATAGAAGCTAGGGCCGGCTAAAGCTGTTCTAGAAATTTGAAACGACGCCAACCGAGTTCGGCCACTTGGATTTTCAATTCATTTTATGAATAATGAGTAATAAATGTACTTAATGACTCTTAATTTCTTCGATTAATTTACATTCGTTACTTTGGGTTAGATGTAAGGGTCGGATCCCCGCTAACGGTGGTCTGAAGACTAGTGCACCGTATCATTTCAGGCTATTTACGCATGTATGACAGAAGGGCCCTTTCGACTTGTACCCAAAATAACTTTAATTAATAAATCTAGATATCTCATATTTTAAATAATTTTATTAAATATAACTCATTATGAATCTGAAAAATTCAAGTATGCCTAAATTGCGACGCAAATAGTTGAAGCGGTCTTTAGCTAGCGGTTTTATGCAAATATCTACTAATTGATGATCTGTGTCAATAAATTCTAAGTAAATATCTCCATGTTGTTGATGACCACGCAAAAAGTGATGACGTATCTTTATGTGCTTTGTGCGTGAGTGACAAACAAGGTTCTTAGTCAAATTAATTATGCTAGTGTTGTCATAGTATATGGGAATCTTCGTGTAGTGCAGATTATAGTCTTTTAGGGTTTGCTTCATCCATAAAATTTGTGCACAACAATGTCCTGCGGCGATATACTCAGCCTCAGTTGTTAATAAAGCAACAAAATTTTGCTTTTTGCTAAACCAGAAGACTAAAGCTTTTCCTAGAAAATAACACGTACCTCTGGTACTTTTACGGTCTACTTTGCATCCAGTAAAACCTGCATCTGAATAACCAATTAGGTCAAAAGATTTTGTTTTAGGATACCAAAAGCCGACTGTAGAAGTTCCCATAAGGTATCGAAAGATACGCTTAACGACGTATAGGTGTGATTCCTTAGGATTAGTTTGGTATCATGTACAATGCAAATACTAAACATAATATCTGGGTAACTAGCAGCTAAATATAATAAACTATCAACGATCATAGATCTTTTATTAAAAATCTTATATCCTTTACTCTTAGCAGCATATCCGAGAAATATCCCTTTGTCTGCTTTAGAGTCGAACTTACCCAAGTTGTCCTTGGTGTTCAGGATAAAACAACGACATCCAAAAACGTTAAAATATAAAATATTTGGAATCCTACCAAACCATAATTCATATAGTATTTCTTCGAGATAGGTCGAATCAATACCCTATTTAAAATATGACAAGCTGTGCTAACAGCTTCTGCCCAAAAATACTTAGGAAGATTATGCTGATTTAGCATGACTCTAGCTATCTCGCTCAGAGTATGATTCTTTCGCTCTACAACATCATTCTATTGGAGAGTTCTAGGATAAAAAAAACTGGTGGTAATATCCACTATCATCACAAAACTTTTGAAATCAGCATTTATGAATTCGCCACCATGATCACTTCGAATTCGAGTAATCGTGAAGCCTTTTTCATTTTGTATCTTTTTACAAAATATCTGAAATTTAAAAATAGCATCTGTTTTGTTTGATAAAAAGAAAACCCATGTATAATGAGATAAATCATCAACAATCACAAAAGCGTAGAGCTTACCGCTAAGACTAGCGACTCTACTAGGACCGAATAGATCCATATGCATTAACTACAAGGGTCTAGAAGTACTTACAGCGTTGATGGATTTAAATGAAGACCTAGTTGCTTTGTTCTTTTCACAGTCAGCACATACCATGTCTCTCTTGAATGTTTTTTTGGGAGTTCTTTTACCAATATTTTAGTACATAGTCTTGAGATAGTGTCCATACTGGCATATCCTAGCCTCATGTACCATAGCCAACTTTATCTTGATTTGCTACTAGACACTTTCCTGTATTGTTAGTACTTTCTAAAAATAAGACATAAATATTGTCTTCCCTAATCCCTTCATATACAGGATTACCAGATGACATATCATAGATTAAACATTTGTCTTTCAAAAAGTTGATGACATGACCATTATCTACCAAATGACTTATGCTTAATAGGTTATGTTTCAATTCTACGACTAGATAGACGTTCTTGATTACTGGATAGGGAGACATACCAATAGTGCCATTTCTAATTATATCACCTCTCAAGTTATTTTCGAAGGAGACATATCCTTCTTTTTTCATCAATAGTGTAGCGAATAAATATGCATCACCAGTCATGTGCAGCGAACATCTGCTATCGAGAATCCACTTGCTTCGAGCATTAGAGGGTTTAGGGTCCACCTACAAGACGAGTAGATAAATCCTTTGGTACCCATTTCTTTGAGGGTCATTTTTAATTAGTTATAGGAATCCAAGCAAGTATTTGATTGTCAACAAGCTTTCTTGCTTGACAATACTGTGATATGTGCCCGTGAGTACCATAGTACGTGCAAGTAAGTTTTGAAAATGTGCTTTTTGTTTCTGTGTTGACATTCTTTTTGTGTCTTCTTTGAAAACCTATAAGTGAAAGCATAATTGTGTGAAACGTGTTGCTTGCGTGCTTTCTGTGGTTTAGTCCTCTTAAATGTATGCTTAGCATTAGGACTAACCTTAGGCTATGCAACAGGAATGACCTGTTTGCCCAACTTGATTTCTAACTTTTTAGAAATCGCACAAGACTCCTCATATTTCACTACCAAAATATTGGTATTTAGCGACAAAAATATCCGTAGTTAAATACATCATTTCCGTCGCTAATGTCAATTACCGATGAATTATCGACGAAAATGGTTCGTCGATAGTTTTAACATCGCTATGACAAATCCGTCGATAATCCGTTGCCATAGTGACGACTTACGACGACAGTAGCGACCAACAATAGCGACGGATTAGAAACAAATTTTACCCGTTGGCAAACTCGGCGACGCCTTAGCGACGGATTGCTGACTAAATTTTTTGAGCAAAAATAACAAATTTTCCAGAAGCTTGGCGACAAAAATTTTCGTTGCTGACTTAATTTCCGTCGGCAATCTTGGCGACGCCTTAGCGACGGATTACCGACACAATTTTGTGAGCAAAAATAACAAATTTTCTAGAAGCTTAGCGACGGAAAATTTCCGTCGCTGACTCGTCTAATACGCTTTTGGTATCAGACAGAACCTTAGCGATGGAAATTTTTCTCGCTAATTCGTCACTAGCCTAGAAAATTTCTAGAATTTTCATCGTTATTTCGTCGGTAATCCGTCGCTAGCTTGGAAAATTAGCAAATTTTTGTCGCTATTCGGTCGCTGGTCAGTCGCTAAGCTGCTCATCATTACCAGACTAAATTGTTCCAGCTTTTTTCAAACCTATCAATATATATATATATACAATTACAACACCAATATACATAAATTAACCCAACAATTAAATTATTCCAGCTGCTCATTATTTCTAGAAATTAACCCACCACCAATATACATAAATTCCCTAAAGTTCAATAATACATATATCACTAAAGTTCATACAAACTAGTCGTCAAATACAACTCCAATATATAGAGAAATTTGTCCAATAATACATAAATTCCCTAAAGTTCATACAAACTCATCGTCAAATACAACAAATAAATAAACAAAAATCAAACTGATGGTGGAGGAGGTGGCGGAGGCATATTCGGACGTCTACATTCATATAACTACCCCAGGACCAAAGTAACGATCCGCTGTACATCCTGAGCGTCTACAAGAGTCGACGACATGACAAGAGGCGCTGTAGTCGTTGGAGGAGCCGGTATAGTAGGCGTTGTGGTCGGAGGAGGAGTCGTTGCCGGAGGCGCTGAGGCCGAAGCAGGAGCCGGTGCAATGGCAGCAGGAATCAGACCTGCTGTGCTTAGAACTCCAGTCATCTGGGTCACCTGACCCTATAAGCCTACCAAAATCTCTGTAATCTGCTGCAAAGTGTAGGTGTTGGCAGTATCATCGGTCTGTGCATCTACAAGTAGAGGTGGAGGTGGTGGAGATAGAGGAGTTCCGGAATAAATGGAATGCTGGGATGCCAACAATTCGTACCGTACACGCTGTCCCCTTTTCCTCTACCGATGACTTGTATCCACAAGTTGTTCCTCACAGCCGGCGTCGGTGGCTGACTAGTCCCACCCCCCTGGAAGTCTCTTCCTCATCGACTCGACTCTCTAAAGTCTCATACGTCTCCTATATTTATATAGGTGAATAGATTTAGAGTTAATATTCATATTTTGGTTACTATTAAGTATTGTTATGGTTAGGTTCTAATACGTCTCCTAAATTTTTCTTTGAATTATAATGCTACTTAGGTTTATAATTTAGAGTTAATATTCATATTAGAGTTTAGACTAACTATTTAGGTAAACTAAATATAGTTAGGTAAACTAAATATAGTTAAGTATGTAAAGACAAAGAAGAAATGTAATTAGATATAGGACTCGAAAAACTTACATAGGCTTTGGTCGTCCGATCATCTACGAGCTTCCCATCCTTCTTTCGCTTATGGGTATGCTCGAAATCTTTATGAAAGTCGATGACATTCGGGTCTCCGCCTGCCCTAGCGACCTCCTCGCACTATAACAATTAAACATCAATTTATAACTCAACATTAAATTTAAACAATTGAAGAAATAACAAATAAGAATACTCACCAGCCGTCGATAATGCTCTAAAATTGGGATAGATCCACCCTTAGCACGGGCAACCTTTGCCTTCTCACACTTGGCCTTATAGGCTAGAGTGTCCATCTTCTCCTTTATCGCCTCCCAGAATTCCTCCTTCAACCACTCCTTGCGAAGAGCACTACACTACTAAAATCTGTCAATTCAGCGACGCATCAAGACGTCGCTAAATAGGGAAAATACGTCGCTAATTTCTATTAGCGACGTATTTAGCAACGTTTTCAAGTAGTCACGATTAACCTAGTCGCTAAACAAGAAAACGTCGCCATACGTCGCTATTGCGACGAGCTTTAGCGACTGCCAGCGACATAAAACGTCATAATTTACCGACGTAATCTAGCGATGTTGAGCGACTTGACATGCATCGATGCTGACCTGGCTTTAGAGCCAAATGGCGACGTTCTGCGACTTTTTAACGTCACTATATTACCGACATATAGCGACGTTTAGCGACGTCCGTGTAGCGACGTTTAGTGACGATTAACGACGGTAATCATTAATGTTAGCGACGTACTTAGCGACGTTTATATCGTCGCTGGATGTCGCTGACAGTCGCTGAACGTCGCTAATATTAAAAAAAAATTTAAAAAAATTACAACATTTGCAGAATTTGCAGAATTTGCAGAATTTGCAGAACCATTTGTTACGACAACGACTGTGTATCACGAACACAGTATCAAACAACACATACACACAATCACGAACACGTTTGAAACACAATCTCATAAATCAACACAGATTTATGAAAATTTATAACAATGTCAAACATAATGTGTCCACATAAGAATAATGTATGTATAACCACATAAAAGACCCAACAATGGGCCATCACACAATAATGTATATGCCGACTATGACTGATCAGAAGGAGCATCACTGCTCCTATCACCGCTCCTGGAAAGAAGGTAAGCATACTGCTCCGGTGTAAGAACCACCGACGACGATGAAGGAGGAGGCAATGCAACCGCTGGAGAAGGAGACAGTGTAACCGCTGGAGATGGGTGCGTCTGCGTCTCCTCTAGGGCTCGGAGTCTGGCACTGAATTGCTCCATGCAAGTCGCTATCCTGGTAACGGTGTCGTGAATGGACTCCTGTGTCCCCTGTACTTGCTGTACGGTGCGCTCGAGCTCGTCAAAGCGTGCGGTGACCGACGCAGCGTCCTCTTGCGCCTGAGGCCCTTGCTGCTCAGCAATCCTCCTCAGCATATCGTCGCACAGCTCAGCAATCTGGCTGACAATGGTCTCCTCGACTCGGGATGACTCAGCCTGTGACGGCTGTGAATGCGCACTAGAAGAGGGAGCCCTGGATGCCTGCGTCGCAACAAATGTGCCGTAGGACCCCGTACCGTAGTACGTACCTCTCTGAAGACCACCAACAGCGTTCTTCCAGAGCTCGTCCTCCGACTGAGGCAGAGAGCGTTGCGATGTACCAACCCCTCCCTCTGCTTGTACACTAGCACTCGCACGCTCATCACGTAGCCTAACATACTCTTCCTAGAAATTATTGTGCATCTCTATACATCAGTACTTACCTAAATTAGCCTAATAAACGTCTAAAATATTTAATTATTATTAAGTATATGGTTATCTGTATATTCTTCAAGTTGTGTTAAAAATTAACGAAATCTAAATTAGTACTTGCATAGCTCTGAGTAGCCCGGTCGTCGATGAGCTTCCCGTCCTTCCGATGGGTGGCCAGGAAGACGGTCACCATGTTTGCGTCCTCACCCCTCTTCACCTGCGTGTTTGTTATATTTTATTCTTTAGTAAAATAGAAAATTATATACTCCTACTATCAATAAAATCTTATATTTGACAATTAATTACATACCAGACGAGGGAAATGCTCCGTCATAGGAATCGATCCACCACACCACTTTCCGGCCATCGTCCTAGCCGCCTTCGCCTTCTTCGACCGCTTTTTGTACTCGGGCTCCTCAAATCGAGCCCTCATCGTGGTCCACTGGTCAGGTGTGATCCAACCAGCAATCGGCTTTCCGGAGCGGTGACGTTTTTCTGATCGTCAATTGCATCACGGATCAACTTGGCGGTGACGGCAGGAAACTGCCTCTCAATCTGCTCGGCCCGGTGTGGTGGATAAAAATAAGTCCTCTACAAGAATTACAAATTAAAATAATTAGTTCTAAAAAATACTAAAAATTATATTAATCATACTAAATTAACTATCTTTAGTTACCTTGAAGTGGGCAAACCAGAATGCCTTCCTCTCTTCCGAGGCATCCGAGTAGTTGATCCACGGAACCCCATAGTTGGACCTTAGAAAGGTACCCAACGCTCTCTGTACCGACGAGGGACGATATCTGTATACAACGATAACCGACGTATTAATGAATATATATAGATATACAGACATGCATAAAATATTGATTTAACTTACTTCGTAGGACCGTCGGGCCAAATCTCCATCCTCGTCTCGCCCTGAGGTGCGCATGCAGGGTCACTCTGGTATGGATCCGCCCGGGCGGGACGGACGGGAGTAGGGACTACCTCCTCCACCTGCTCCCCACCTGCCATGCTGCTATCAGCGCTAGGAAGGCTAGGGGAAGTAGTATGATCAGCAAGCCTGGAACTGCTCGTCGCAGGTGCACTGCCACCCGGACCTGAGACCGTACGGTACAATGGAGTGCTCGGGTCAGACGATGGTCCAGAGCCATCCTCCTGTAACGGAGCTCTCTGCCCACCTAAGGACACGGATCGTGCTAGCCTATCTCCGTGTCGTGCAGCGGTGCCTCCGCGTCGTCCTGCCATGCTGATAATAACATTAGAGTTCATAATTTAAGACTACAGAAATATGAATACATCGAAATCACAGTTTATGATTGAAAATATAAATAAATACAATAACAGTTTAGAAATATCTGTATACATTGGAATTCATAATTTAAGTTTTCAAAAATGATCATAGTTCATAATTTAAGATTACAGAAGTATGAATACATCAAAATCACAGTTTCTCAATCATCCTCTGAAAATTCATCTTCTTCGTTTGCCTCCTCCTCCTCCTCATCCTCTTCCTCTTTCTTCTCATCGTCACTAGCATCTCCTTCGTCTTCCCCTTCGGATACTTGTACCTCTTCTACACAAGTAGATATTGAATGGGGAACTTCTGCTGAGTCGACATCAACTGTATTAGGTACAAGAGGCAGCTCGTCCTCCTGATAAGCCACTTCGTCGACGTCGTAGGTATTTCTGGCTTTAGTCTTGCATACTGCCCACCAGTCGTACCTCGTTGTTCCCCGTCTAGGATATGTTGTAAAATATACGAGTTGAGCTTGACTTGCTAGGATAAATGGTTCGTATCCTTGGTATCGACGACGGTAGTTAATATCCACAAGACCATGTTTGTCAATTTTCTATCCTTGATCTTGTATGGGATCGAACCAATCAACTTTGAACAACACAATCTTGGCAGGATCTATGCCATAGTTATACGTCAATTCCACGATCTCCCGTAAGATGCCATAGAAATCATTGCCTGGAGTGACATCTTTGTAGTTTGTAGATTTGATACACAAGCAACTGTTTTTTGTGGAATCAAGATCCAGGAAGCTATCTCTGATGAAAGCATTTGTTGACTTGAACTTAAACCCATTCACGCAATAACTTGGCCATACTTTGACGGCATAAATTGGTCCCTTGGCAAGAGTTCTAATAGATTCATTCTCAAGAATAATGTCCGGACGATCGACCTAAACACGAAAAGATACAAAATTAAGTTTAATGTTAAGTTATTTCTTGTGCAGTTATGAATGGAGGAAGATTCTAACTAGCTTCTTACGTACATATGCAGTCAACCAAGACGGAAAATGAAGTCTCATTTCTTCTTCTACTTCTTCATCTGCAATGTATGGTCTACTTGACCTCACCTCATCATTAAATTTGCTAAAAACCAATAATATCGGGATATACTCGTTAAATTATAATAACAAAATCAACAAATAGATGACTTGAATGTTGAAGATTTTCACTTACCACTCTAGCTTTTCCACTTCATCCTCCTCGCAGTTGAGTAATATATATAACTGGGCCGCCTTTAGTTCCTCATCATTCAAATATCTCTTTTTTAGTTTTCCTGAAGGCTTTCCAAGAGCATTGAAGACTTTCAATAATGCATCATTATATTCTATATCTCCATCGTCGTTCCTCGGAGCTCTTGTTCTATTTGTAGCAATATGAGGCTTGAAATACATTGAACAGAAGTTTGTAATCTCCTCAAGGACATAGGCTTCACAAATAGAACTCTCGACCCGTGCCTTATTTTTTACCTTCCTCTTCAGGTGGTTTAGATGGCGCTCGAACGGGTACATCCACCGATAACCGACGGGCCCACCAACACGTACCTCATATGAAAGATGAATTGGCAAATGCTCCATAGAGTCGAAGAATCCAGGAGGGAACACCCTCTCAAGCTTACACAATGTTACTGCAATGTCCTTCTCCTGCTTTTCAAGCCGATCGACGAGCAACTTAGTAGAACAAAGATCTCTGAAGAATATGCTAAGCTCTGTCAGTGGATCCTAAACGACATGAGGTAAGAATTTCCGAAATACAATCGGGATTAACCTCTCCATAAAAACGGGACAGTCGTGGCTCTTCATACCCTGTAGTTTGTTCTCCTTCGGGTCAACACATCTTCTCAAATTCGATACGTACCCGTCTGGAAATCTTAGGCCCTGGATCCACCTACAAAGTTTACCTTTGTCCTCCTTGTCCAGTGAGAAAATGGCCCTGGGCTGCTTATACTTTCCACTGCCTTCCTTTATCAAATGCAACTCTGGACGTCTGCATATTTCTTCGAAGTCCAACCTGGCCTTAGGATTGTCTTACGTCTTCCCCTTTACGTCCATCACAGTATTTATTATATTGTCAAATACATTCTTCTCGATATGCATGACATCCAGGTTATGTCTGAGCAGATGGTCACTCTAATATGGTAGGTCCCAGAATATACTCCTCTTCGTCCAGTTGTGAGCGCGGCCAAATCCATCACACTTGTACCCCGCTGTAGGCTCTTCAATAGCACTTGACAATTCTTTAACTTCTTCCCATATCGTGTCCCCAGACCACCGTGGCGGTGGACTGGACTTCTCTACCACGCCAGCACGAAAAGCATTCCTGTTCCTCCGGTACGGATGATCCTTTGGCAGGAACTGTCGATGACAATCAAAGAAGCACAGTTTTCCTCCGTGTTTCAAACGGAAAGCCTTAGTGCGATCCATGCAATACGGACATGCGAGACGACCATGGGTGCTCCAACCCGATAACATTCCATAGGCCGGGAAATCATTGATGGTCCACATTAGTGCGGCCCTCATCTGAAAGTTCTGCTTTCTGGAATCATCATATGTGGTTGCACCTACTTCCCATAACTGATTCAGCTCATCTACCAAGGGCTGTAAGTACACATCGATGTTCCTCTTCGGGTTCTTCGGACCTGGAATAATAACAGTTAGGAACATGTAAGGAGTCTTTATACACATCCAAGGCGGCAAGTTGTACGGAGTAACAATCACTGGCCAACAAGAATATTGTGAGCCCGAAAGTCCAAATGGGGTAAAACCGTCGGAGGAAAGCCCCAATCTGACATTACGCAGCTCCGAAGCAAAATCGGGATACACTCGATCAAAGTGCTTCCATGCTTCCCCGTCGGATGGATGATCCAGTGCTCCATCTATTTGTTCCTGTTTGTGCCAACTCATATTATCAGCTGTCTCCTTTGCCATAAACAACCTCTGCAACCGCGGCGTCAAAGGCAAATAGTACATCGAATCTGTTGGCTTGCGTGCACCAGAAGTCCTTGTTGTACTAGTTGCCTTGAAGCGATCGGCACCACAAAATCTGCAGGCGTCTTCATCCTTGTCGTCCTTATAGTACAACATGCATCCGTTGCGACATGCATCAATTTTTTCGTACCCCATCCAGAGCGATCTCACCATTCTCTTGGATCGGTAGAAGTCTTTAGGTAACTTGCCACCCTCCGGCAATATATCTATAATTAACTCCAGGATTGGGTTGTTGCATTCTTGAGATATGTTAAAATCTGATTTTATGCTCAACAATCTTGTAACCACCTCCAACGGTGAATGGTCATCACAACCAGGATATAAAGGAGTCCTTGCATTCTCCAGCAACTCCATGAACATTGCAGCATTGGCATTCGGTGCCTCCTCAGCTGCATATTGATTGTTCGGATCGAAACTAGGCCCCGCAGCATCGAAAACCATGTTCGTCCACCCTTGGTCTTAATCAGCATGCTCGTGGACATCTACATAAGGCTCTACATAAGGCTTCGGCTCGGAGGCTAAAGACACAAGTTCTCCGTGTGCGGTCTACTGATAATAATTTGGCATGAAACCCCTCGAATACAAATGATATGTCACATCCACTTCCGAATGATATTTCAAGTTGCGACATCTCATACATGGACACTTAATTTTTGTACGGTCCATGTACTGAGGGAACGCCTTGGCAAACTGCAGGAACTGTTGCACACCCTGTATAAATTCATCCCGCACACCGCACATGTCATCAGGATGACGATTGTACATCCACAAATGGTTCCGCAGATTGTAATTCATATCCATTTTAAGATAATTCTGCAAAGATTGACACAGATAATAATTTATCAGGATGACGATTGTATATCCACAAACGGTTCTGCATAATTGCCAAGTGTGGGGACGAATGGCTCAGAACACAACCCAAAATGCATTCTAGCATACATTAGTTTGAATCATCTATGTTCTGTACATATTGTGTAGTGTATGTTCTTATCGAATCTAGTATCTGAAGGATGTAACAGAATCAAGATGAACCCACATAATGTAATACTAAGACATTATCTACTACTAAAAGATATAGTGATAGGTTGTCGTATCATCATTGCCGAGGGATGGGGGTCGAAGGATAGTCAACTTTATCTACGGCTACATAGTTTATGCCTCGCCAGTCGAATGGCTGCAGGGACTATGTCCTGATCACGATGTCGTACCATAGATTATCTACTACTAATTAAGACTTTCAACTAAGCAGTCACAGGGTACTGAACAGAAAGTCTAATTATAAGACTTTCAACTAAGCAGCGTTGTAGGATTTAAAATATGGTATTCAGGATTAGTATCCATCCTTCGTGACATAGCTGACTCTGCCAAAACCTGACCAACATATCCTACACTAATCATTCCATATTTCAGTAATGTCAGTGAGCTAAATCATACTCAACTGTCGAGAATACTTAGGAGAAAACTCATTCACAGGATTATTATCCATTCTTCGTGAACATAGTTGAAATTTTATAGAGCTCGATAATAATTATTAGTCAATTTATTCATCATTTCAAAACCCTGAAAAAGCCCAAAACTCCCAGTATCAGTAAATAGGGCTCGAACCCTAAATTAGACTTCGAATCCAAGCGAAACATCAAATTGACAGTTGATATGCCCAAAAAACTCCCAGTATCAGTATATAGGTGTCACACTGTGAGTCTCGTGTCCACACAGTAGGACACGACGTGTCCAAACTAACAAAATATGTGTCACACGAACTAGAAGCGAGTCCACTGTGAGTCTCGTGTCCACACAGTAGGACACGACGTGTCCAAACCAACAAAATAGGTGTCACACGAACTAGAAGCGAGTCCAATGTGAGTCTCATGTCCATACAGTGGGACACGACGTGTCCAAACCAACAAAATAGGTGTCACACGAACTAGAAGCGAGTCTACTGTGAGTCTCGTGTCCACACAGTGGGACACGACGTGTCCAAACCAACAAAATAGGTGTCACACGAACTAGAAGCGAGTCCACTATGAGTCTCGTGTCCCCGGCAGCGAGTCCACGCTCTCGTGGACACGAACTAGAAGCGAGAGAGAGAGAGAGCTAGAAGACGAGGAGAAACTGGGAAGCGGGGGAGGGAGAGTTACCTGAGGAGGAGCTACCTGAGGAAGGAGGAGGAGGAGGAGGAGGAGAAGGAGGAGGAAGATCGCCGGAGGAGCGCCGCGGGGGAGGAGGTCGGAGGAGGGAAATCGCCGGAGGAGCGTCGCAGAGGAGGAGGGCAGAAATATTTGGGGAGAAATTTTGTGAAAGATCGAAAAGCGAAACCCTTGCTATATGAAACGATTAGCGACGTTCTTCTAGAACGTCGCTAAACGTTTCTGATATTTATGAAACGGCGACACTACTTAAATTGCGTCGCTACACGTCGCTACGTCAGCGACGTGTACCGACGAACTTGCGACGCCTATTCTTATTTAACAAATTGTAGCCGCTAGACGTCGCTATTAGTCGCTGTCAGCGACCAACAGCGACGTCTTGTATAAACATCGCTAAAACCCCCAAAAATAGCGACGTTCTTCTTTGGAGTCGCTAAATACGTCGCTGATATGACTTATTTTGGTAGTGCTACTTTGAGAAGACAACACCTTCTGGTCGTTGATCATATCCCTCAACCTCTTGCTGGGGTTCGAGGAGTCGGGGTCAGAGGATATTTGGGGAAGAACTTTTCTGGTTAAAATTTTAGAATATGAAAGAAGGGGTTAACGTTTAACTTTTAGTCATGTCCAGCGACGGAATTTGCCGTCACTAATCAGTCGGTAACAAGACAACGACGAAATTGTGACGGAACTAGCGACGTCTTTTTATACTTTAATTTATATGAAAAATTAGTAGCTATTTAGTCAGTAATCCGTCGTTGCTTAGCGACGGATTAGCTTCCGTCGGTAAGGCCAGTCGCTAAATAACAATATTTTTGTAGTATTTGGCAGTCATATCAATGAGTCTTTGCTCTGTGACTAAGTGTCTCTTCTTCTCTATATCATAAAGTTCTTGCATTTTGACATAGTCTCTTTCTTTCTTTTCAATGTTGAGGATAGCCTCATGATAGTCTACTTTAAGCTTGGCCATCTCATTCGTGCTACTAGTAGTAGATGTCTCTTTTATATCTTCAACAAGATTAGACAATCTAGCTACATCAGTTGTGTAAGCCTTAACCTCTTTGCGAGATTGCTTGTACTTGGCTAACATATTTCTGTGTTCATTAAGTAGTTTGCTAAAGGCAGTTTCTAGCTCATCAAAAGTAAAATCATTGTACAGAGGGTTAGAAGATATATTGTCGAAAGCTATTAGACAACAATTTGTAGTGCTGCTGGGTCTGTCCTTCTCCTCTGATTTACTGGCCTCACTTTTATGCTAGATACTTGTATTGGCATACTTTCGACCTGTTGTAGCCTTCATGCTTGATCTTGATCGATCATATGGACTGCTCTTCTTTGACAATAGACAATCCTTCTTAATACGCCTTGTCTTCTTACATACAAAGCAGATTGTTTCTTCTTTGTTGCTTTCGTGGACGTCCTTCTTCTTTCGGTTTGATCTCTCAAACTTCAAACACTTTCTGAAGTTTTTAACAAGTAGGGCTTGCTCATCACCACTGGATAATTCTTCATCTGAGTTATTTCATATGACTCTTTTGGCTTATCCATTGAAGGCAATAGATTTCTCTTTGAGAATTACTTCTTCAAATTCTTGCAAGTCCAGCTCATGGGTCATCAGCTTGCCCATAAGTGCCTCCAGAGTCATTGTGGTGGGATTGTTTCTTTCTATAATCATAGTTGCCTTCGGATTCCAATTCTTGGTTAAAGCCCGTATAATCTTTCTGATCTTCTCATGATTGTTGTAATCCTTACCAAGAGATTGTAAGGGATTAATAATATCAAGGAAACGAGTAAACATATGTATAATTGACTCGTCGGGTTTATCTTGAATGATTCATACTGCTGTGTTACTCTGCTGATTTAGGATTCCTTTACTTGGGAAGTTCCTTAATGAGTCACCTCAAGAAGTCTCCAAATTTTATGAGACATAGTACAGGTAGAAACACGATTAAACTCGGTTTGTCAATTGCACATAATAGTGTATTGATGGCTCGTGCATCTAGACTAGCCTTTGTCTTTTCTTGATCTGTGTATTTGTCGTGCGTCTTTTCTACAAGATCACCATCAACTAAAATTCTAGCCAGTTTCTTATAACCGTCTATCACTATTGACAAAAGATCAAAATCAAGAGACATAAGAAAAAACTCATTCATTTTTTCCAATATGTGTAGTTCGTTCCATCAAATAGTGGGGGTCTATTTGTGGATTGCCCTTTACCGTTGAATATAGATTTCATGGCTGCCATATATACTCTCTAGAGTGTTATATTGGAATATAATCTGCTCTGATACTAATTGTAGGACCGTTGAGCACCTCTAGAGGGGGTATTGGCCTATTGGCTAATGGTCACACCTGATTTTGATAATCAACGACAATTTGGTTGATATACAAAATATACGAACTGCTACAGGTTAAAGAAATCAAATACAAAAGACATATACAAATGTACTGTGTCTACATCTTACTGCTACAGTACATCGTATCATTATCCAGAAGCAAATCTTATTGGAATCTAGATCGAGTCATTTTATATTTTCTTCTGTATTTTTAATTTTATTGAGTCTAGGAAATATAAATGTAAGATCGTTCGAGATTGATATTGGCTTAGGTTATTCCCAGTCCACCTATCCAAAATGCCTACCTACTTATCCCAAACACTCCACAAATCTAAAGTGTCCAAAAACTTATGCAATTTGGCCTATTCAAATTCAGTTCTGACCCACCAGAACTCAGCTAGAACTCTGACCGAGTTCGGTCCGAGTTCGATCTGGGTATAAATAGAGAAGGAATTTTCACATTTCTAATCACTCATTTACTTTTCTCTCTATCTATTCTAAAGTGTTTTCAGCGATCTAAAGCTTTCACATCTAGCATATACTACTCTTAGCCAAAGCCAGTACAGTTCTGTTCGACCTAGAGTTTTGGTACTGAAGAGTTGTGTCAGAGACATCTTTCAGAAAATATTCCAGTTTTCAGAATCAAATTGTTGGAGTCGGTCGTGTGCTCGTCACCAAGGCACGGTGTTGTAAAAAGACGACAAGCTCTCATTTAGTTTGTAAATAGTAGATTAACATTGAGCAAGAGTACTCGAGAATGGAATAATCCTTTCAGAGGGAGACAAGCAAACATTGTTGTGTTCACTGAGTTTGATTCTCTAATCTCTTGCTTATTGCATTTATTTATTGTCTCTTATATCTGGCATAGTTTATAACTACTAAAGTTTTTAATTGGTGATCATTTTCGCTACACGTACACACACTCTATTTACCTCCCTCAACAGTCCTACAGTTAGTTCTACATCCTCGGTAAAGCACGTAAAAATTGGTTTAGTAGTAAAAGCAATAGCCAACAAATTTACAAATTCGGAAGTCTTGAGGTTATGGTACGAGAAGTGGTCACTCATGTCGATACTACAAACCATCCTCAAAACCCAAATTTTGGTTCATGTAAAAAGGGCGTACAACGGTGAAAACGAGTATAGGAGGGCTATTTTAATCGAAATAAGGTATAGAACGGGAGCAAATTGGTGAAACCGAGTACAAATGCATGATTCTTACCAAAATATTGAAAAAAGGTGAATAGATTTGTGAAAATGATAGAAATATTATTCCAACCGAAATAATGTATCGAATGCTCGTAGAATGGTGAAAACGAGTATATCTAATTGATTCTAACTCAAATACGATATAGTATGAGCATAGAATGACGAAACGAGTATTAGATGGATAATTGTAATAAAATATGGTATAGAGTAGTCGTACAATGGTAAAAACGAGTATAAATGGGTGATTCTAACGAAAGTATGGTATGAAATGGGCGTACAACGGTGAAAATGAGTATAGATGGGTTATTTTAATCGAAATATGGTATAACGTGGGTGTAAATTGGGGAAACCGACTACAAATGTATGATTCTAACCAAAATATGATTAAAAAAAGTGCCATCGAATTGTGGAAACGGGTAGAAAATATAATTTTTAACAGAAATAATTAATCAAATGCTCGTAAAATGATGAAAACGAGTATAAATAATTGATTCTAATTGAAATACAAAATAGTATAAGTATACAATGAGGAAAACGAGCATTAGATATATAATTATAACCGAAATATTGTATAAAGTTTTCATGCAATAGTAAAAACGAGTATAGATGGGTGATTCTAATAAAAATTTAGTGCAAAATGAGCGTCAACTGTGAATACGAGTATTGGAGGATTATTTTAATCGAAATATGGCATAGAATGGAAGAAAATTGGTGAAACCAAGTACAAATGCATGATTCTTACCAATATATGGTAAAAAAAGTGGCATAGATTTGTGGAATCCAGTAATGAAATGTTACTTCTACCCGAAATAATGTATCAAATGCTCGTAGAATGGTAAAAAATGCTCGTAGAATGGTGTAACAAATTGATTCTAACTGAAATACGATATAGTATGAGCATACAATGACGAAACGATTATTAGATGGATAATTGTAACGAAATATGGTATAAAGTAGTCGCGCAATGGTAAAAACGAGTATAAATGGGTGCTTCTAATGGAAGTATGGTATGAAATGGGCATACAACGAAGAAAACGAGTATAGGATGGCAATTTTAATCAAAATATTGTGTAGAAATAGGAGTAAATTAGTGAACCGGGTACAAATGCGAGATTCTTATCAAATGCTCGTAGAATGGTGTAACTAATTGATTCTAACAGAAATACAATATACTATGAGCTTACAATGACGAAACGAGTATTGAATTGTAACGAAATATGGGATAAAGCAGTCGTGCAATGGTAAAAACGAGTATAAATGGGTGATTCTAACGGAAGTATGGTATGAAATGGGCGTACAATGGTGAAAACGAGTACAGATGGGTTATTCTAATCGAAATACGGTAAAGAATGGGAGTAAACTGGTGAAACTGACTACAAATGCATGATTCTAACCAAAATATAATAAAAAAAAGTGGCGTCGAAATGTGGAAACGGGTAGAAAATATAATTTCTAATAGAAATAATTAATAAAATCCTCATAAAATGGTGAAAACGAGTATAAATAATTGATTCTAATTGAAATACGAACTTGTATAAGTATACAGTGACGAAAACGAGTATTAGACATGTAATTATAACCGAAATATGGTATAAAGTAGTCATACAATGGTAAAAACGAGTATAGATGGGTGATTTAACGAAAATATAGTGACAAATTGGCGTAGAACTATGAATACGAGTATTGGAGGGTAATTTTAATCGAAATATGGCATAGAATGGGAGAAAATTGGTGAAACCGAGTACAAATGCATGATTCTTACCAAAATATGGTAAAAAAAGTGGCGTAGATTTGTGGGAACGAGTATAGAAATATTATTTCTAACCAAAATAATGTGTCAAATGCTCGTAGAATGGTTAAAACGAGTATAAATAATTGATTGTAACTGAAATACGCTATATTATGAGAATACAATGTGAAAACGAGTATTAGACGGGTAAATATAACCGAAATATAGTATAAGGGAGTCCTGCAGTGCTAAAAACGAGTATACATGAGTGATTCTAATGACAATATAGTGTAGAAAGGGCGTCCAAACGGTAAAAACGAGTATATGAGGGTTATTTTAATCGAAATATGTTATAGAATGGGAACAAATTGGTGAAATCGAGTACAAATGCATGATTCTTACCAAGATATGGTAAAAAAGTGGCTTAGATTTTTGGAAACGAGTATAGAAATGTTATTTCTAACCGAAATAACGTATCAAATGCTCGTAGAATGGTGAAAATGGGTATAACTAATTGAATCTAACTGAAATACTATATAGTATGAGCATACATTGACGAAATGAGTATTAGACGGATAATTGAAAGGAAATATGGTATAAAGAAGTCGTGCAACAGTAAAAAACGAGTATAAATGGGGTGATTCTAACGGAAGTATGGTATGAAATGGGAGTACAACGGTGAAAACGGGTGTAGATAGGTTATTTTAATCGAAATATGGTATAGAATGGGAGTGAACTGGTGAAACCGACTACAAATGCATGATTCTAACCAAAAATGGTATAAAGTAGTCGTGCAATGGTAAAAACGAGTATAAATGGGTGATTCTAACAAAAATATGGTGTAAATGGGTGTACAACGGTGAAAACGAGTATATAATGGTTATTTTAGTCGCAATATGGTATAGAAATGGGAGTAAATTGGTGAAACCGGGTACCATCTTACCAAAATATGGTAAAAAAGTGGCGTAGATTTGTGGGAACGAGTATAGAAATATTATTTCTAACTGAAATAATGTATCAAATGTTCGTAGAATGGTGAAAACGAGTATATATAATTGATTGTAACTGGAATTCGGTATATTATGAGAATACAATAATAAAAATTAGTTGGTAAATATAATCGGAATATAGTATAAGGTAGTCCTGCAATGCTAAAAATGAGTATAGATGGGTGATTCTAACATGATTCTTACCAAAATATGGTATAGGAGCATATGAGGGTTATTTTAATAGAATATGGTATAGGATGGAAATCGGGTACCATCTTACAACCATGAAAACGAGTATAGGAGGGTTATTTTAATAGAAATATGGTATATGATGGAAACAAATTGGTGAACAGAATACAAATGCATGATTTTTACCCAAATATGGTAAAAAAAAGTGGCATAGATTTGTTGAAACGTGTATAGAAATGTTACTTCTAACTGAAATAATGTAATGCTCATAGAATGGTGAAAACGAGTATAACTAATTGATTCTAACTGAAATACGTTATAGTATGAGAATACAATGACGAAACGAGTATTTGATGGATAATTGTAACGAAATATGGCATAAAGTAGTCGTGCAATGGTAAAAACGAGTATAAATGGTTGATTCTAACGAAAATATGGTATAAAATGGGCGTACAATGGTGAAAACGAGTATAGATGGTAATTTTAATCGAAACATGGTATAGAATGGGAGTAAACTGGTGAAACCGACTACAAATGCATGATTCTAACCAAAATATGATAAAAAAAAGTGGCGTCGAATTGTGCAAACGGGTAGAAAATATAATTTCTAACAGAAATAATTATCAAATGCTCGTAAAATGGTGAAAACGAGTAGAAATAATTGACTCTAATTGAAATACGAAATAGTATAAGTATACAATGACGAAAACAAATTTTAGACGTGTTCTTACCGAAATATGGCATAAAGTAGTCATGCAAAATGCGTGATTCTTACCAAAATATTGTAAAAAGTGGCGTAGAGTTGTGGAAATGAGTATGTTACTTCTAACCGAAATAATGTATCAAATGCTCGTAGAATGGTGAAAACGAGTATAAATGATTGATGTTAACTGAAATACGGTACAGTATGAGCATACAACGATGAAAACGAGTATTATATGGATAACTACAACCGAAATATGGTATAAAGTAGTCGTGCAATGGTACAAACGAGTATAGATGGGCGATTCTAACGAAATATGGTGTAAATTGTGTGTCCAACGGTGAAAACGACTATAGGAGGGTTATTTTAAATCGAAAAAGGTATAAAATAGGAGCAAATTGGTAAAACCGAGTACAAATGCATGATTCTAACACAAATATGGTAATAAAAGGTGACATATAATTGTGGAAAACGGGTATAAAAAAAGTTATTTCTAAACGAAATAATGTTTCAAATGCTCGTAGAATGGTGGAAATGAGTATAAATAATTGATTCTAACTGATGTACTGAACAATATAAGCATACAATGATGAAGTCGAGTATAAAATTGTTAGTTATAACCAAAATATGGTATAAAGTAGTCGTGCAGTGGTAAAAAACGGGTATAGATGGGTGATTCTAACGAAAATATGGTGTAAAATAGGCATAAAATGGGGAAAACGAGTATAGGATGGCTATTTTAAAATCGAATATGGTATAGAAAAGGGAGTAAATTGTGAAACCGGGTACAAATACGTGATTCCTACAAAATATGGTAAAAAAATGGCGTAGATTTGCGAGAACGAGTATAGAAATGTTATTTCTAACCAAAATAATGTATTAAATGCTCGTAGATTAGTGAAAACGAGTGTAACTAATTGATTCTAACAGAAATAAGATATAGTATGAGCATACAATGACGAAACAAGTATTAAATGGATAATTGTAACAAAATATGGTGTAATGTAGTCGTGCAACGGTAAAAACGAGTATAAATGGGTGATTCTAACGGAAGTATGGTATAAAATGGACGTACAACGGTGAAAACGAGTGTATGAGGGTTATTTTAATCAAAATATGATATAGAATGGGAGTAACCGGTAAAATCGACTACAAAGGCATAATAACCAAAATATGATATATAAAAAAGTGGCATTGAATTGTGGAAACGGATAAAAAATATAATTTCTAACAGAAATAATTAATCAAATGCTCGTAAAATGGTGAAAACGAGTATAAATAATTGATCTAATTGAAATACAAATAGTATAAGTATATAATGACGAAAACGAGTATTAGACGTGTAATTATAACCGAAATATGGCATAAAGTAGTAATGTAATGGTAAAAACGAGTATAGATAGGTTATTCTAACGAAAATGTAGTGCAAAATGGGCGTACAACTGTGAATACGAGTATTGGAGGGTTATTTTAAATCGAAATATGGCATAGAATGGGAGAAAACTGGTGAAACCGAGTACAAAATGTATTATTCTTACCAAAATATGGTAAAAAATGGCGTAGATTTGTGGAAACAAGTATTGAAATGTTACTTCTAGCCGAAATAAAATATAAAATGCTCGTAGAATGGTAAAAATGAGTATAAATAATTGATGCTAACTGAAATACGGTACAGTATGAGCATACAACGATGAAAACGAGTATTAGATGTGTAACTACCAAAATACGGTATAAAGTACTCGTGCAATGGTACAAACGAGTATAGATGGGCGATTCTAACGAAAATATGGTATAAATTGGGTGTACAACAGTGAAAACAACTATAGGAGGGTAATTTAGATCGAAAAAAGGTATAGAATAGAAGCAAATTGGTAAAACCGAGTACAAATGCATGATTCTAACCCGAATATGGTAATAAAAAGGTGGCATATAATTGTGGAAAACGGGTATAAAAATGTTATTTCTAAACGAAATAATGTATCAATTGCTCGTAGAATGGTGGAAACGAGTATAAATAATTGATTCTAACTGAAGTACTGAACAGTATGAGCATACAATGATGAGGTCGAGTATAAATTTTTTAATTATAACCAAAATATGGTATAAAGTTGTCGTACAGTGGTAAAAACGAGTATAGATGAATAATTCTAACAAAAATATGGTGTAAAATGGGCGTACAACCGTGAAAACGAGTATAGGATGGCTATTTTAATCGAAATATGGTATAGAAATGGGAGTAAATTGGTGAAACCGGGTACAAATACGTGATTCTTACCCAAATATGGTTAAAAAAGTGGCATAGATTTGTGGGAACAAGTATAGAAATGTTATTTCTAACCGAAATAATGTATCAAATGCTCGTAGAATGGTAAAAATGTGTATAACTAATTGATTCTAACTGAAATACGATAAAGTATGAGCATACTATGACGAAACGAGTATTAGATGGATAATTGTAACAAAATATGGCATAAAGTAGTCGTGGAATGGTAAAAACGAGTATAAATGGATGATTCTAACGGAAGTATGGTATGAAATTGGCGTACAACGGTGAAAACGAGTATAGATAGGTTATTTAAATCAAAATATGGTATAGAATGGGAGTAAACTAGTGAAACCGACTACAATTGCATGATTCTAACCAAAATATGATATAAAAAAGTGGCGTCGAATCGTAGAAACGGGTAGAAAATATAATTTCAAAATGAAAAAATTAATCAAATGCTCGTAAAATGGTGAAAACGAGTATATATAATAGACTCTAATTGAAATACGAAATAGTATAAGTGTAAAATGACGAAAATGAGAATTAGACGTGTAATTATAACCAAAATATGGCAAAAAGTAGTCATACAATGGTAAGAACAACTATAGATGGGTGATTCTAATAAAAATATAGTACAAAATGGACGTACAACTGTGAATACGAGTATTGGAGGATTTTTTTAATCGAAATATGGCATAGAATGGGAAGAAACAGGTGAAACCGAGTACAAAATGCATGATTCTTACCAAAATGTGGTAAAAAAGTAGCGTAGATTTGTGGAAACGAGTATTGAAATGTTACTTCTAACCAAAATAATGTATCAAATGCTCGTAGAATGGTGAAAACGAGTATAAATAATTGATGCTAACTGAAATACGGTATAGTATGAGCATACAATGATGAAAACGAGTATTAGATGGATAAGTACAACCAAAATATGGTATAAAGTAGTCGTGCAATAGTACAAACGAGTATAGATGGACGATTCTAACGAAAATATGGTGTAAATTGGGTGTACAACGGTGAAAGCGACTATAGGAGGGTTATTTTGATCGAAAAAGGCATAGAATAGGAGCAAATTGGTAAAACCGAGTACAAATACATGATTCTAACCCGAATATGGTAATAAAAAGGTAGCATATTATTGTGGAAAACGGGTATAAAAATGTTATTTCTAAATGAAATAATGTATTAAATGCTCGTAAAACGGTAAAAAAGAGTATAAATAATTGATTCTAACTGAAGTACTTAATAGTATGAGCATATAATGATGAAGTCGAGTATAAAATTGTTAATTATAACCAAAATATGGTAGAAAAGTAGTCATACAGTGGTAAAAACGAGTATAGATGGGTGATTCTAACAAAAATATGGTGTAAAATGGGCGTACAACTGTGAAAACGAGTATAGGATGGCTATTTTAAAATCGAAATATGGTATAGAAATGGGAGTAAATTGGTGAAATGGGGTACGAATGCATGATTCC
Organism: Iris pallida; assembly: GCA_029216955.1. Lineage (NCBI taxonomy): Eukaryota > Viridiplantae > Streptophyta > Magnoliopsida > Asparagales > Iridaceae > Iris > Iris pallida. The sequence continues at coordinate 9,381,002 of JANAVB010011999.1, forward strand.
TACCAAAATATGGTTAAAAAAGTGGCGTAGATTTGTGGGGATGAGTATAGAAATGTTATTTCTAACCGAAATAATATATCAAATGCTCGTAGAATGGTGAAAGCGAGTATATATAATTGATTGTAACTGGAATACGATATATTATGATTCTAACGAAAATATAGTGTAAAAAGGTCGTACAACGGTGAAAACGAGAATAGGAGGGTTATTTTAATAGAAATATGGTATAGGATGGGAACAAATTGGTGAAACCGAGTACAAATGCATTATTCTTACCAAAATATGGTAAAAAAATGGTGTAGATTTGTGAAAATGAGTATTAAAATGTTACTTCTAACCAAAATAATGCATCAAATGCTCGTAGAATGGAGAAAACGAGTATAAGTAATTGATGCTAACTAAAACGGTACAGTATGAGCATACAACGATGAAACGAGTATTAGATGTGTAACTACAACCGAAATATGGTATAAAGTAGTCGTGCAATAGTACAAATGAGTATAGATGGCGATTCTAACGAAAATATGGTGTAAATTGTGTGTACAATGGTGAAAACGACTATAGGATTATTTAATCGAAAAAGGTATATATAGGAGCAAATTGGTAAAATCGAGTACAATTGCATGATTCTAACCCAAATATGGTAACAAAAGGTGGCATATAATAGTGAAAAACGGATATAAAAATGTTATTGCTAAATAAAATAATATTTCAAATGCTTGTAGAATGGTGGAAACGAGAATAAATAATTGATTCTAACTGATATACTGAACAGTATGAGCATACAATGATGAAGTCGAGTATAAAATTGTTAATTATAACCAAAATATGGTATAAAGTTCGTACAGTGGTACAAACGAGTATAGATGGGTGATTCTAATGAAAATGGTGTAAATGGACGTACAACGGTGAAAACGAGTATAGGATGGCTCTTTTAATCGAAATTGGTATAGAAATGGGAGTAAATTGTAACCGGGTACAAATGCATGATTCCTACCAAAATATGTAAAAAATGGGCGTATTTATGGGAACGAGTACAGAATGTTATTTCTAACCAAAATAATGTATCAAATGCTCGTAGAATAGTGAATCGAGTATAACTAATTTATTCTAACTGAAATAATACATAATATGAGCATACATGATGAAACAGTATTAGATGGATAATTGTAACGAAATATGTTATAATAGTCGTTGCAATGGTAAAAACTATAAATAGGTGATTCTAACGAAAGTATGGTATGAAATGGGCGTACAACGGTAAAAACGATGTAATAGGGTTATTTTAATCAAATATGTTATAGAATGGAGTAAACCGGTGAAACCGACTACAAATGCATGATTCTAACAAAAATATGATAAAAAAAAGTGTCATCAAATTGTGGAAACAGGTAGAAAATATAA
>JANAVB010011999.1:9382418-9582418 GCA_029216955.1 Iris pallida
TACATATATATATATATATATATATATATATAAATATATAATATTATATATACCCTTCAATTGAACTCTATCCACTCCCATTGCTACGGCTGATCTTCACTTAAGCTCCCCTTTACTGGTACAGGCAGCAGTTTAAGACTGCTCCCCTTCTTATACATCTGCTGCTCAAGGCAGGAACTAAACCTGCTACTGTTGATGTCTCTCGTTCTTGCACTTGCTGTTGCTTCTACTGTTGACTCTCCCCTCTTGCTTGCTACCACTGCTCCTATTTCTCTATGTTTATTGTCCAAACAGCAGGCAAGCCACTGATGCTGCTGTATTAACTTCTACACCTGCACAACTGCTACCTCCATGCTGCTGTGTGCAGCACGAAACCTTGTTGCCCCTGCTTCAAACATCAGAGAATCACAGACTCCCCTCATTTGTCTAAACTGAACACACATTGCCTATTCCCTCACTGTTTCGCTTCCCTGTACAGGTTTCTCCCAATACCTGCCTATCCAATACTTTGACACTTGCTTCCAATTACCTACTGGAACTACTGCTAATAGCAGTCTATCATCTCCTACATGTCCCTATATGCATATACACCATTGTACATGTGTGTATCACATGTCTCACCCTCTTGGCCTTCAACCTATGTTCCTATCCACCCTCTAACACTCACACCCTTTTTTTTACTGCTATGACTCAGTCAGTACACACATTCATATGTTTGCACAACCACACGCACACACACTAGATCACGTCTTCCTCAACATGTACCATTTCATACTCGTGAGTACGCACAATCCCTTTAACTTTACACGCACTCATATATATATATATATATATATATATATATATATATATATATATATAAAATATATATATATATAGAGAGAGAGAGAGAGAGAGACATATAAACACACGAACACACAAGGCTAGTGAGGGCACATATACTTGTATATTCCAAACACACACACCACGGACCCAAACAAAAACACTTGGTGTGCACCACCCCCGATCGTACTAATCCACGACACAGTTGCGATACGACCAAGATACCTATACCGAACCTTGTCTGAATCCTTCCAAACCACATAGACAAGTCTAAAATAAGTAGATAAACATAATTAGTGAATCCCTAGGCTAGTGCCAAGTGTCAAGTGCAATAGAGCATGTGCACCACATATGTAGGAGTCCAAAAACCCAAAACCCCTAAATTGATCTCGTATCCTACCGTATCATGACACACCAACACGTATCCATTTGTGGACACAAATCTAGACACACACAACCAAATCTAATCTAAATAAGCCTAACAAACCTAATGTCACACACTTGTCGTGCCATTCTCGAAATTCCTCCAAAAAAGGCACAAAACCATTGTAGCTTCCAAATAGAGACCCATTAGAGTCTCAAACCTCATCCTATGGGTAGTCCTAGTCCATGGGTAATTTCTAGGGGTTTAACAACACAAATAGAGTCTAAAAGGAAGAGAAAAATGAGATGTATACCTATTAAAAGATTGATTCTGAATGAAAGACAAATGAAAACGATCCAAAAATGTAGCTCCTAGCAAGTGGACTCCTCTCCTTGCTTCTAGTCTCCAAGATCCTTCTAGGTTCCTTCTAGTGTAGAAAATAAGAGGAATAGATGAGAAAATGAGTGGGATTTGGAAGAGATGAATGAAGGAATGGCTCTACTTGGGAAGAAGACTAAATTAGAAAAGAAATGGACTTAATGGAATGGAGATGAAAGCATCACTACAACAAAAAGACCTATTAATGATGCTTGATAAGTGGATTTCATGACGGCTGATAAAGAAGTGTCATCAAAGTTCAGCAAGACTATATTCTATGACGGTTTTCTATATAAACGTTATTGATTGTCTCTCAGTGATACGAACGTTATGAAAAAAAATACCAAATTTTAAGTCGAAACCTCGACTCTCCCGCACTTAAGGAAAAGTCTAAACCCCTTTTCCTTCTCTCTTTCTCCTTCTCTCTTTCTCTCCCACTCCCCAACTCCGTTCAGCCCGCTTCCCGCTCCCGAACTCCCCTCAGCCCGCTCCCCGCTCACGAACTCCCCTCAGGCAGCTCCCCGTTCCCCAACTCCCCTCAGCCCGCTCCCCGCTCCCCAAGGTTTGTCCTAAATTATGTCTCGATTATTTCTTATTTTATGCCCTAAATTCTGCCTCGACATGATTTAAGTAAAATGCCCTAATTTTTGACCTAATTTTTGACCTATTTCTATTTCCTAGTTTTCAAAAGATGGCTGAAATCTTTGAATGCATGTTGGAAATCTTTGAATGAATTTTCTTTTTTTACTAATTTGTGAGGTATTTTTTTTGTCCGCGCATTGGTTCATCTTCTTGTTTCTTTCTTTGTTGGTTCTTGCAGTATAGAAGGGTGTTAATTCCATTGCTTTCGGACGAATAGTTATAAGTTGAACTCCATGGAGACATGTTCGGGTAGCAAGGTTTGTTTTGATTCATGGAGACGCGTTCTTTTCAATTATCCTATTTTCTAGAAATTATGGACAAAAAAGAGATCAATGTCCCTGTAACGTCGTGTATGATACATGTTGAACACGGCATTTTTACGCTCAAAATTACTCCAGGTCACGCAGAAATCGGTACCTGTCTGTGTATGTGCCATGTCATATTGTCTTTAAATCAATTCCTTGCAATACAACTTATTTTTTACAGTGTGCACGTTGCTCATGCATTGAGGGGGGATGGATCTTTGATATCAATTTGTAATTGTTTGACTGTACATCTTTAGATTAAATGATATCAGTCATGTTGGATGTGAGCGTTGACCAACTCTTTTTTTAGGTTTATTTGACCCTTTTTGTAGTTATGTAGATGATTCATATAGACTTTCTCAATATATATTCTTACATATTTTGACATCTTGTTACCTTTTATACCCGTATGCACATATAGGAAATTGTAAACCATTTTCTGTTTTGTAATAACCGAATGAACTATTCCTAAGTCCTGTTCTTCTTCTTTTTTAACTCTAGCAATTAAAGTTATATTCTGGAATCAACCTTCTCCACTTTCATGAATCTGAATTTATTGGCCATATCTACTTCACATTGGCCATTCTGGAATCAATCTTCTCCGCATTCAGCTTGAAATAAAACTTTCAAGTTACAATCACTTACTCGATGTTTTGCTTTATTATACAGAGGAATAGATCTTGGATGACAAAACACCTATTATCGGAAGAATATAGAGCCGGAGTTGATGAATTTATGGAGCATGTTAAAGCTAGTAGGGATGATCTCGACTTCATTAGATGTCCATGTAATGAGTGCGAGAATCTCTTTAGTCTGAGTTTAGAAGATATAAAATTTCATTTAATGACAGTTGGTATCGATCCAAGGTATACTATATGGATATGGCATAGAAAAGTTGATCCTAATGAAGTGTGTGAGGATACATGCGCGTCTGTTTATAAGAACTATGATATGGATACTTTAAATGATGTGGCAGATACACTAGAGATGTTCCATGCATTAAAAAGGAACGACATTGAAGGAGTTGATAAAGAGAACTTTAATTCATTGCTTGATGATGCTAAGAAACCATTGTATAATGGTTGTAAAAAGTATACGAAGCTATCTGCGATAGTGAAGCTCTTTAGTATCAAGGCCAAGAGTGGTTGGAGTGATAAAAGCTTTTTAGATGTGTTGACATTGTTCGCCGACATGCTTTCGGGAGGAAATGAATTTCCTGTAACTACTAGGAAGGCTGAGCGTTGCTTCTCAATATTTGGAATGGGATATAAGAGAATACATGCATGTCCGAATGATTGCATACTCTATAGAAAAGATTATGAAAATGCAACCTCATGTCCTACGTGTGGAACGTCGAGATATAAGGTAAAGAAGAATATGTCTGAACAAAGTCAGGAAGAGCAAAAGAAGGACATTCCAGCTAAAGATCTATGTTACTTTCCACCCATTTTACACTTTAAAAGGTGGTTTTGATCGGTACAAACATCAAAGAATTTGACATGGCATGTAGACGGAAGGAAAGTTGATGGCCAATTGCGTCATCCCGCAGATTCACCGACGTGAAAGACAATTGATGATAAATTTTCAGAGTTTGCAGTAGAAGCAAGAAACCTTTGACTCTCTCTTTCATCCGATGGGATTAATCCATTTAGTTCACTCAGTAGTAGGTACAGTTGTTGGCCTGTAATGCTAAATACTTATAATTTACCACCTTGGTTGTGTATGAAGAGAAAGTTTACATTGTTGACATTGTTGATATCAGGCCCCCAACAACCTGGAAATGACATAGATGTTTACTTAGCACCATTGATTGAGGATCTCTAGTTGCTGTGGAAGGATGGAGTTGTGACTTACGATGCCTATCGGCAAGAATCTTTTACATTGAGAACTGTATTGTTATGAACTGTTAACGATTTTCCTGTATATGGCAGCTTGTCTGGTTGTTATATGAAAGGATATTTTGCTTGTCCAATATTCAACAAAAATACTTATTCAGATAGATTTAAACATTGCAACAAGAACATTTATACTGGTCACAGAAGGTATTTGCCGCATAACCATTCTTTTCGATCACAAAGAAAGACATTTAATAGTGACAAAGAGTTCGGAACTCATCTTGAACCATTAAGTGGGGAACAAATATTAATAAAGGTTGCGGGGATTGATGTTTCTTGGGGGAAAAAAGATGTTCCAGAAAAAGATATCAGAGAAGAAGACTTCAAAGAAGAAAAAGGAAGCAGAAGTGCAAAAGAAATTGACACCAAAGAAGAGGAAAAAAGAAGTAAAAAAAGATAAAGTTACAAGTTTTTTTTGAGCTAGAGTATTGGAGATATCTTCCTATTAGACATAACTTGGATGTCATGCATATTGAGAAGAATATCTGCGATAGTATCATTGGGATCCTATTAAATATTCCTGAAAAAACAAAAGATGGGATCAATAGTCGCAAAGATCTTGTAGAGATGGGCTTAAGGAAAGAATTGGCACCTCATAATAAAAAAATGGGATTTATCTTCCAGCTGCATGTTATTCTTTATCGAGGCAAGAGAAAAGAATAGTGTGTCAAACTTTGCATGACCTTAAGGTCCCAGATGGTTACTCTTCGAATTTTAGATCTAATGTCTCAATGGAAGATCTAAAGTTATATGGTCTCAAATCCCATGATTGTCATGTTCTAATGCAACAACTACTTCCTGTTGCAATACGTGGTGTGTTGCCAAAGCATGTGAGATGTGCTATTATACGAGTATGTTTCTTCTTTAATGCCCTTTGTACCAAAGTCGTGAATGTACAAAAATTGTAAGATATCCAAAATAATCTTGTGATCACATTGTGCTTATTAGAAAAATATTTTCCACCATCATCCTTTGACATAATGGTATATCTAATGGTGCACCCTGTTAGGGAGGTCTAACTTGGCGGTCCGGTTTTCTTTCGATGGATGTACCCACTAGAGAGGTTGGTCTAGTCTGAACTTTGGTTTTCATTATGTAGTAACATGATTGATGTTTTTGTAATCATTTTTATCTTTATCATTTGTTCATTATAGGTTTATGGGTGTGAAAAAGGGTTATGTGAGAAATAAAAATCGTCCTGAAGGGTGTATTGCACAATGTTATATCGCAGAGAAAGCCATTGAGTTTTGCTCAGAATATCTAGAAGAACAACCCGCCATTGGAGTTCCTTCTACGAAGAATGAGGAAAAACCTATAGGAAAAGGAAATATCTGTGAAGTTGACCGCTTATCTTTGGACCAAGCACATCTTTATGTGTTGCACAACACAAATGATGTTCAACCGTATATCGAGTAAAGATGTCTATATTACTCTTTACTTAGTTTTATCTTTGGACCAAGCACATATTTTTTTATATTTCGCTTTGTAATTAACAAAATTCTACTTATTACTTGATAGGGAGCACGAGGCTTACTTGAAAAAGCTGCACTCCCGTAGATTGAAAAGTGCAAAATGGTTAGAAGATGAGAACAATCGCAGCTTTATTAGTTGGTTACGACCAAGGGTATTGATTAAGCTACTATATTTTATGTTCTACTTAGTGAAAATAAAATATTAAACTTAGAAAAAAAAATGACAGGTTGAGGCTGCGCAAGAAGACCCAACTAGCAATGTCTCTGATGAATTAAAATGGATAGCTCAAGGACCTCGACATCATGTGACTAAGTTCCCAGGATATGCAATTAATGGTTGTCACTATCAAACGAAAGATCGTGACGACGTACGAGTCAAGCAAAACAGTGGAGTGACTCTAGTGGCAAAGACTTTTCAAGTTGGTAGCATAAAGGACAACAATCCCATCATCTCAGATATGACATTTTACGGTGTTATCAAAGATATTTGGTTGCTTGACTATTTCTCCTTCCGAATTCCTGTCTTCAAGTGTGATTGGGTTGACAGCAAGAATGGTGTTAAGGTTGATGAACTTGGTTTTACATTGGTCGAGCTTGGTAGAGTTGGCCATAAGTCTGACTCTTTTGTTTTGCCCTCTCAAGTAAAGCAAGTATTTTATGTTCCTGATCAATTGGATGTAATTGGTCAATCATTTTATCGACTCCTCAAAGGATTTATTATGATGAAGATAATGACGACGAGGGAATCGATTATTTTGTTACAAATGGAACTTGCAATAAAGTACCAGATTTTGAGTCATTTGATGTTGTTGATGAATGACCCTCGACCTATTTACGTGAAGATTGTGAGGGAACTTGGATTGCACAGTCCAAATCTTCTTGTTGAAATGTTGCTGCAAGTGAATTGTTTAAAGAAATGTTGCTGCAAGTCTGAAATATTGCTGCAAGTAAAAATTACTTAGTAGTCTATTTTGAGAACTGTTTCAAGAACTGTTTCATGGAAATCCCTCATCTTTATTGTCTTAATATTTTTTTTTCTCGAAACTGTAGTCTATTTTGATCTCAGAGTATATGGGAGAAACTGTAGTCTATTTTGATCTAGAATTGTCTTAATATGTTGCTGCAAGCTACAATATTTTATGTTTCATGCTATTTCAAGCACATTTTATTTTAATCTCGAAATTGTAGTCTGTTTCAGGCTATATTCTGTCTCAGAGTATATGGAAATTCCTCAAACAGTTTTAGGCTACTATATTCTATCTTAGAGTATATGGAAATCCTTCAAAATTGTAGTTTGTTTCAGGCTTTTTCTGTTTCAAGCTATATTTCAAGCACATTTCAGGCTATATTCTGTTTCAGGCTATAGTATGTTTCAAGCTATAATCTGTTTCAGGCTATTTTATGTTTTATGCTATTTCAAGCACATTTTAGCAAGATTAATATGAATCTAATTATGCCATTAATTTGTTACAGGCTACAAAGTACAGTGAGGATTTCGGGGAACAAAATTGTAGCCAGAAAAAAGGTAGAGGGGCATCAAAATCCAAAAAAGTCAGCAAAATCAAAGAGAATGAAGAGAGGATAAAGATCATTTATAACGATGTTGGACAACCAATTGGTGAAGGAAAAATTAATTTGGCAACTTACTGCGGCATCACAGTAAAGTCCTTAGTAAAAATAAGTTATCCAAATTGGCATAAAGTGCCAGAATCAGTTAAAAAGAGCTTATGGACTGCTATTCAGGTAAAACATATGCTTCTTCCTCTTCAGGTAAAACATATATATATATATATATATATATATAAAATATATATATATATATATATATGCTTCTTCCTCTTCCATATTCAGGTATGTACATTGATAGTAATGTGTGCTGGGAGTAGAGATTACTGCCCTTTGGTTTCAGTTTGAATGTTCTTATATCAAATTTTGTGGTGACTCTTGGTATCTACGGTTTGATATTGGTTCAGCCCACATATGGATAAGTGGATTGTCATTCAGTTCAATGCTTACCATGAGAGCTCAGTCCCTTGGTTGCAGCAACATATGGATAATTGAATTTTGTGGTGACTCTTGGTATCTGAATTCTAAGATACCTCCATCTATTTATTATATGAAAAGGTTCATACTTGATACATGACAACGATTACCTTATTTTCTTTTGCTTAACAAGAAATGATGTCCACCAAAATTCTTAAAGGCTATAACTTTTGGATGATCTTGCTTTTTTTATGAATCAATTTGGTACCTGCGCCCAGGGGTTGGAATATTATATTTCTTTTTGAGAAGTGCACTTAATGTCATGCACTGCAGATTCCCTCTTGCATATATGCATTGCCTGCACATAGAGAGCTCAGGTCTGGACATCAAGTTCAGATAAGTGAACTAAGTTTAGACTTGAATTCACTTCTTTACTACATCATTGAATGCTTGAATTCAAGTCTGAACTTATTCAGACTGGAATGCTTTACATGTTATGCACTATGTTATGCACTCATGCATAGATGTTGAATATTTATTTTCTGTAGTAGGCCAAATTTGACTTGGATCCAAATAGTAAAGCCTTTGTGTTAGCATCCATGGCTCAGAGTTGGAGGGCATTCAAAGGTCAACTCACCAAGCATTGGATTTATCCGAATGAGGGCAATCTTGAGCTTCTCAAGCACTCTCCACCAAAGTACTCATGGATCTTGAAACAATCTTTGTGGGAGGAATTCGTCAAAAGCAGATTGTCTGTAAATTTTAAGGTTAACTTGTCAAAATTATTTTTTTATGCATAACAAGGATGACTAGGTCCCTATTATATAAATCTTATTTCTTCTCTACCTTCATGTGTTGTAATCATAAGAAAATGAGCAAGGAGCAAAGTGCACGGAGAGCCAAGGGCAAGTTTCCTCATCGTTTAAGCAGGAAGGGATATGCTGGTCTTAAAGAGGAGCTGGTAATGCATATTTGTATATCAGTTAACATGATTTACATGTGGACATATATATTATTATAACGTAGTTTTTTCTTTCAAAACAGCAACGACGGTTGGAGGAAATATATAGATGACAGAAGTTTTTTTTTGGATAAAAGCACGAGTTAGTAAGGACGGTACATTTACTAACGATGGAACCAAGGGCGTAGCTATGAAAGTGGTGAGTATACATCATCCAATCTATTAAGAGGAATCCTGCTTATCAACATGGTTATATTTCTAAAACCTTATACTTTTTATAGGAGGAATACATCAAACAAAAGAAAGATGGGAGTTTGGTGACCGAAGGAGCTTCGAATATTCTAACCTTGGCGTTGGGCACTCCCGAGCATTCGGGACGTATTCGGGGTTTAGGATTAGGACCGACACCAATGACCTATTTCAAGCTTCCAAAATGGGGAGTTAAAAAACAAAATGAACTACTCAAGTCCCAATTGGAAGAGGAGCGTAAATGGAGACAAGAATTGGAGATCATGCTAAAAGAATTTAAAGCCCAAGGAGCTTCACCAACATCTGAGAAGGTTGCTTCCAATACCAAAGGAAGTGGTAATAGGAACTATGTAATGTCTCGTAAGAATGAACACGAGTCTCTTGGAAACAAGAGTCCATCATATGGTTCTAAGGTAATGCTTATTACAATTAGTTCTATTTTGTCTAATAAGCTTTTCTTCTTCAATTTTTCTCTAATATGTTTATTTTAATATGCTTTTTTATCTTTTATCTTCTTTGAAAAGGTGAAACATAATAGAAAGTTAAGCGAGCAAAAAGATATACCATATCCTACATCGAACATTGGCATGGTAAGTACATATATTCAATACATAATCTTTATTCAACAACTTATAACATGTAGTAATTATATCCAGAAATAACTGTTTCTTATTTTGTTTAGGGAACCAAATGTAAGCTAGCAGTGGGCACAAAAGAAAATATTGTTGCCGAGGGAATTGTCTTTGAAGGGTGTGGACCAAATGAGAAAATTCATAATGTTGAATTAGGAGAACATAATGTTAGGGTTTCAATTATGAAAGCCCTTCAACCTACTGTGAGCCTTCCCGTGCCACTTCATGGAGAAATGGAAGTTGTTAAAGATGCAATTGGGTCTTTAGTAGCTTGGCCCAAAGAGTTTATTGTTGGTGGTCTTGAGGTAATATTATTTAATGCTAGTGTCAATATCTTTTATAAAATTGTCAAAAAAAATTCAATATGCAAAAAGTAAGTACTAAACCAATTGAATATGACAATGTTCAACTTTTGAAGGTTGCTGGCTGTGGTAGGGAGATAATTGACACTTTTGGAGAGATGGTAGAAACCATTAAGAATACCGACTTTCATCTTAAAATACCATTAGAGAAAGGAATGTTCGTAAGCTTTAATCCATCTTATTATCTTTCTAAAATCGTTTTGCTGGAGGTATGTAGGATGCAATGTCTAGATGTGAATCCTGTTGTTGCCTACATGAGGTAAGAAATATGAAATTTATATTCTGAAATTTTGATTTTGAGATTGACACCATATTTAACTATTCTTTTGGCTTTAAGTTTTTGCTTGATAAATTTTCAAACTCTCGAGAGCTTTTGATAATGTTCAACCCTTCTGCTATGAGTAATGCATCCGGGCCTGCAATAAGCAATCTGATTAAAGAAAGGCTCTAAGAGGCTAAGAAAATCCAAATTTGCTTCATTCCATTTATTTACAAGGAGTAAAAAGTTTTAATCAAGTAGCAAGATTTTTCTTTCATATTCAATAACCAATGTGCTTTATTCCATTCATGTTCCCTTTAATGTAGGAAGCATTGGATTCTAATTGTTGTTGACCTCTCTACCTTTAATGTTTACTGGTTAGACTCGCTGTGTTTTAAACCGAGAGGAGATATTAAGTTATTTTTCAATATGTGAGTGAAATTATTATTATTATTATTATTATTATTATTATTATTGTTAATATTTTAATAATGTGTATATTCTGATGTTAGTATATACAATTATTTTCTACTAGTGGCCTCAACACAGCATATATTGGTGGTAAAAGATCAAATAGAAGTCCTACTTGGAAATTACCCAAGGTAATCAAACTAATATATGACTTATTATAATCATGGACAATATATTCTCTTACAAATAATATCTTCATGTAGGTCCCGAAACAACCTAGAGGTTATGAATGCGAATATTTTGTTATGAAATATATGTGGGATCTCATGGAAGACTCCTTTCCTACTATTGAGTCAAAGGTAAGTTGTTCATTAATTTAATTCTTAATTACTTTTCTGAAATTATACAAAGTAATGTAACTATTTTTTGACTTTTTAGCTAAAAAAATTGGCTGGAAAATCAACATACACGCTGGAAGAAATAGATGATGTCCGATGCGAATTCATCGAATTCGTTGCCAATCATATGGATACATGAGGGTCAAGGTAATTTCTTTAGTTTTTCTGTCTTTTTACCAAAGTATCGAGGAAGTATCACATGTCAGATACATTACAGGCTTACAGATGACTGACATAGACTTAATTGATTTGTTATAAAAATTTCTTTTACTTCGTAAAAGGAAAAATACCTCAGATTCTTCTATCCATTGTTTTGCTTCTTTATCCTGTGGCATATTTTTCTGTTTGAGTACAAATCCATCTTGTGCACCTCAATTTATTGACACTGAACATATAAAACAATGTCAACCTTAGAATTACGCCATGATAAAAGATGGTTTACTACTACGATGCTTCAGGCAATGAGGACCAGTGGACTCTCAAGGAGAACAGAGAAACGTTCTCAAGGATTCTGTAAGCACTCTCGATCGATATGAGTGTTTTTTATTCCATATATTTTTAGATTTCCATCTGCTGCAAAAGGAGAGGCAAAATCATTTTATTGTTGATAATTGGGCCATTTTGAGCATCAGAATCCATTGATTTAAATAGCACATGTGCTCTAAGATTCTGGCTTTTGTAGCCCATATCATGTGAATAAGTGCGAGGAATTCATGGCTAAGGACCCAATTAGTGCGAGGAATTCATGGCTAAGGAATTCATGATAAGTATTTGTCAGTATTTGTTAGTACAAATCCATCTTTCTACATAGTGATGTATGTATCTGTTCATAACAATGTGCTAACAAATACTGAACTCTGATACAAAGGCTTATTTTGAGAGGAACGGTACCTTAGAGAAAATTGAAGTTTTTGGTTCAACTCCAATGCAGGCAAGCCAACAAGGATCGCTTATGATATCTTTCGATGTCATTTGGTTCGAACATATGACAAACAAAAAAAGGACAATGATGCAACACAAAGAGCACATGATTTTCAGCTTATGATATCTTTCTTGTTCATGCTCTCTTACTAATTGGGTCCTTAATTAACCTTTGCTCACTAGTGTAGTTCTTTCTGATAGTTACATATATATACACATAGATGAATCTGATAGAAACTCCACACAACAGTTTTCCACAACATATGTTAAATTGTGATCATAATGTGTGTTTTTAATCAGGACTTATACATCATTCAAGATCCGATAGTTACATATATATACATTATTATATCACATTTAGTAAACCTTGTTTTATCTTTTGCAGGGTACATGTGTTGTGGACACAGGTCTTCATGTGACTAAGTTGAAGCTAAAGTGTGGGATGTTTTCATGTGGATAGTTTTGATATAGCTAAAGTGTACTCTATATTGGATACTCTATATATTTTGAGAAGATGTATATGGCCTAAGAAATGTAGAATGATAGCTAAAGTACTCTATTTTGAGATAATGGAATGTAGCTAGATAAAGTACTCTATATCTGTGCGATGTTGATGTACCCTATTTTGAGACAATGAAATGGAGATTAATGGTACTTTATATTACATTTCAATATTTTGTTGCGAATATGGTTCAAAGTGGTTGTTTTCGAATTGAATTGAGCAGTGTTTGAAATGTATAACATGCAGTACAGAGCGTTATAAATGTGATACAATGACCATTCATAACGCTTTCAAAATGTCCTGACTTCTAAACCATATTAACTATTCATAACGGTTTTACATAACTATCCATAACGCTTTGAAAATAAAACGTAGCAGAAATTCAACCTATTAATGACGTTTTCGGAAGAATTATCTATAACGCTTTGAAAAACATTTATAACACCTGATTTTATAATGCTTGGATTAAGAAAAAAAAGCGTCATGGTTCTTAATTAATGACGGTTTTAGCCGTCGTTAAAAGGTATTTTTGTTGTAGTGCATGGAGACCCTCTTATGGCCGATCATGCGAAACCCTAGGTTAGGACCAATCTAAAAAGTCCACTTTGCCCTCTAACAATTGTCATATGGCTAAATAATGGCATGGAAGGGTTTGGACCTATTTTGAACAATAGTCTAATCTCTATTATGACTAATGGGCCTAGTCTAATAAGTTAGTCTATGAGTCATTTCATGCTAATTATCGGACTCTAGTGTAGTGTCTAGGCTAACGGTTCTCTAACACAAGTCTAACAATTAGGCTGGCCACTAATCGTAATATCTAAAACAATATTAATAAATAAATATACACAACATAAAATAAATAATTAAGCAAAATAATATATATATAATGTGAATTGGCAAAAATACCTTTCTCCCAGATTTAGGTAGTTACAATCCTAACTCCTTAGAAATATTGCATCCTCAAAATTTGAGTTGGTTGTACTCTTTTCTAGGTCAAGCCCCCAACAATCAAAGTCTAGAAAAATCTTATCTTAAGTTATACAATACGCAATTCTATGGAATGTAAACAAACATGCACGTTTATAGCCTCTTCAGTGTAATGTTATTACAGTCTCTACTAGGGTTTACTACTACTCTAGTTCGTAGATAAAACCTAAAGGTACTAAGAAATCAATCAAGCAATCAATAGATGGAAAAGAACAGGAAGGAAGAACGAACAAAAACTGACCTTCTAGCCCATCACCTATAGTATGGGTCTCCTCAACCGCCATCGCAAAAGCCATGCCCTAATGGGGTGTCTCCCTATGCTGGTACGGGGCAAATTACGGTTCCATGGGTAGCCTAGCTAGACTCCTTACCCACCTCTAATACTCACTCCAATTATCCTCTCATGTCAATCTAACTAAAATATCTTATACGAAGATTATCCTCAATTTACTGGTACGTACCACCAGGGATGTTATACTAAGATTTCTAATTTTCTATTTATAGGATACCTTCTTGAGTTTCTGACACTATCAATCACATGACACTAACTCCTATGCTTGACACTCACGGGATACACTCTTACTAAGGTACTTCAAGGATATGGCCTATATTTATTATACCTACCGCTAGGTTACTCATATCTTGAATGCTTTTGGTACTAGAGGTTTATCCCTCCTATCTTGGTATCCTAAGGCTAAACAATATGCTAGCACTTAACAATCACCCTAGGATACTTATCTGAACCTCGATAATATAAATATATAGTACCTTCTACCCTCGGTACCTATACTACTATACTGACACTTACCATAGAACTATTTCTACCAAGGTACTTGAAGAACAAGTAGGCAACTCTAGAGGGGGGTGAATAGAGTTTATGACAATAATATCCAATTAAAAAAATTAAACTTTTTCACCAACAGTAATTAATCAGAGTAAATGCGGAAATTATAAAGAGCGAGAAAGCATACGCAAACACAGCCGATTTTAACCTGGTTTCCCTCGTGGAGGACTAGTCCAGGCCTGAGAACTCTAGCTCAGGATTAAATCCACTATTTGTGAAATAGTAGTTATACCCCGTGCCTTTTCTTCAGAAGAGCACGTCACTTCTTACAGAGATCGCAGTAGCGATGCTTGGAATTTTCCAAGCGACTTTTTGAACTCTTGCACAAACTCCTAACTAAAGAGCACTGAGCACTTTGAGGCTTAGGGAGTTTATGGCTAGTAGATGAGAAGGATAAGGCTTGTATAAGGCTTTAGAGAGAAGAGAAGAGAAGAGAAGATTGGATGATTGAAAAAGTGAGAATTCAAGGCCTATTTATAGGGTTCTGGATAGGCAGAATTCGGCCAGAATTCTGGGTCAAGAATTCAATTTTTTGGTCGTTGGACAACTAGCATACAGAAAACCCTAAAAATTAGGGTCCTGGATTTTAGGGGACAGAATTCGGCCCGAACTCTGTGTGGAGGCAGAGTTCGGCCCGAACTATGTCTCCAGAAGACAAAATTGGTCTAGTGGGCTAAATGGGCTAGTTGATTTTGGTGGAGCTTTTGGTTTATGGTATAGGTATAGGTAAAGGCCCAAACTGCTCAGTGCGACTCAGTTTACATTTATCTAGACTCAAGAAAAGTATAAAATACAGACTCGAAACATAGTACGCTGCAGGTTCGAGCCGTCGTCCGTCTTGTACTGAGTTCAGTCTTGATGTGTCATATTGAATTATGACAAGTATCGTATTGTCAATTTTATCAATATTTGGTTGACTGTGATTTTGTGTCAACAATCTCCCCCATATTGATAATTGACAAAATAATATTTGTATATTCAATGTTCATCCCTGGACACATTTATAAAAGCAGTAGCTCCTCCGTAATCAGTGCGAAACTAGCAATAGCTCTCCCGTAAACATTGCTACATTGTAAGCCAACGTTCCTTTTGTCCTGATAAATACAAGCTTTCCTAAAGCACAGATACATAATATGATATGATAATATGAATATGAATATCTAATAATTCTCTCCCTTTGTCATTTATCAAACACAAACAACCAGAGAATTTGTAAATGAAAATAAGTGACAAGCACACCAAAATACTAATAAACTGTATCAAGTATCTCAAGAGTCATAGAACATAAAGAAGTCTAATACAATAAAGAGCAACTACATAAACTAGAAATCCATAGTGCAGAAAAACTAAACATAAGATCCTCAGCAGCAGCAGCAAGTAGGAGACCACATCTATCACAGAGCTCGCGAAGGTCCAGCGTCGTCAGATAGATCAGTAAATGAACACGAGGATCCATGAAAGCCGCATCCGGATCCAGATAGCATATAACCCAAGGGTCATCGATACGGTATCCATCGCGAGCAGGGTCCCGCTCCATAGGAATAGGCATAGAAGGATGCCGATACATAGAGTACCGAATGTCATGCAGTGAGTTGTTGATGGCACTCATCTGCAGAGTGGTACGGTAGTCAAGCTGGGTTCAGCGATCATCCTCTAATACGAATTGATCGCGGATCATAGTCTGAATCGACTCAAGAGTAGCAGGAGGAGGGGGTGCATCCTGTCCAAGAGCATGTGCGTCAGCCTGAGCATCGGAGTGCTCGGACTCAGCTGGAGAACCGACAGCTGCCTGAAGCCGTCGTGCCTTAGATAGGACGGCAGGGGCAGGGAGGAACTGACTCTCATCAAGTGGGATACGAAAAGCACAAAAAATCATAGGAAGATAGAGAGCATAGACCAAAGACCTTGGCTTCTTCCTAGCATTGATCATCCGGTCCATCATTGTACGTGGAAGATTGAATGGGATATGGAAGTATAGGTGATATATAGCAGAGATCTCAAAATATGTAACCTCATCAGTCGATCCCGCTTTGGGCAGAATCGTGTTGAAGATAATGCGATGAAGTTCATAGAAGTAAGGATTGAGAAATTTGGCAAGAAGGTTGCGTGGAAATGTGTTTTGGGTACACAAATCGTCCTTAAAGCTTTCAAGGAAAGACCCATCGGGGAATTGAAACTTGCGAGCATCGACAAGTTTCTCCCATGAATTGGGCTCCAGAATTTCAAGATATTCAGCCAATTCAAAGTCATCAAAAGATATGTCAATGCCAGCAACACATGAATATAAACGTGTATCATCATGAGTAAGATTGCAATAAAATATTTGAATGGCATTCAAATAGATAAGTGAATTTGTAGTGACAAGTTCATCTAGACATAAATCATGGAATAGGGAGTCATATTGAGAAAATATGGTAAAGTTAATAGGATGACCCGCGTAGACGGGACGTGATTGAAAATTACTAAAACATTCGTTTGAAGCGTCTAGTGACACAAATATTCGGTCATCATACATATGGGGTTACTGGACGAGGTGGATTGAACAACGGGTGAATGGATTGTTGAATCGGTTGTTGAACCGGTTGTTCATTGCGAGGAGGAGGATTCGAAGAGGACGTACCCTCGGTTCGAAGCCTCTTGCCTCTATTAAACAACTTGGGAGCCATGAGTAATGAAGAAAATAATAAAATTTAGATGGAGAGAAGAGTGAAATTATACCTCAAAAGGATGATGAAGGATGGAAGAGAATGATGCAAGAAACCCTCTCCTTCAATTTTGAGAAGAAAAATGCACTAGAATGAGAGAGCTAGGGTTAGGGTTTGAAGAGGAGGTGTTTTGAGAAGTTAAGAAGGTGGCAATGGAGGAGAGAGAGGGAGAACCGAGTTATAATGTTAGGGGTTCGAATGGTCGGAATGAATCTGGACCATTGGATCGATTTCAGATTAGCGGCTGAGCCCGCATATAGTTCTGCAATGACGAGACCGAATTTGGCCGGAACTCTGTGTGAGGCGGAGTTCGGCCCAAATTCTTGGTTCTGGGGCCAGAATAGAAATCATGCTAAAAGACGAATTTGAAAAATGAGTGAGACAAATAAGAATAAAGTAATGGAAAGACGAATATGAAAAAGTAAGAAATCCAAGTAGAGAATTGCAACAAGTGAAAGCCAAATCAAAATGAAGTTAAAAAATTTGAATTTAGCATGTAATAAATAAAAGTATACCATGTAATAAACAAGGAATTATCCACAAGTCTATATTTTAAAGCTGCCATGGGGTAGCTGCAGGGGCCGGATCCCAGCTAGCGGTAGTCTTGAGGACTAGTGCACCGTGTCGCTTAGGCTTTTACGTCTTGTTGTCAGAAGGACCCTTTAGGCTTGTACCCATAACAGATTCATCATAAAGATCCAAGACATAATCGATATTTACGCAGGTCACTTTAATGAATGACAGCTTTATCCAAAATTCCTAGTTCACGACACAAAAAGTTGAAATGCTCTTCGGATAGTGGTTTAGTAAAGAAATCTGCTAGCTGATGATCAGTGTCAATAAATTCTAAGTTTATAGTGCCATTTTGCTGGTGATCATGCAAAAAGTGGTGACATATTTCAATGTATTTCGTGCGTAAGTGACATATAGGGTTCTTAGTAAGGTTGATGGCACTAGTGTTATCACATAATATAGGAATGTGCATAAAAGAAAGGTTGTAGTCTGCAAGGGTTTGCTTCATCCACAGAATTTGTGCACAACAACGACCAGCTGCGATATTTCAGCTTCTATTGTGGATAGTGCGACAGAATTCTGCTTCTTACTAAACCAAGAGACTAGAGCCTTGCCTAATAAATGACACGTTCTGCTTGTACTTTTACGGTCGACTTTGCATCCTACGAAATCAGCATCCAAATAACTAATAAGGTCAAAGGATGTAGATTTGGGATACCATAAGCCCACTATAACAGTACCCTTAAGGTATCGAAAGATACGCTTAACGGCGGACATGTGTGATTCCTTAGGACTAGCTTGATAGCGAGCACACAGACAAATACTACACATAATATCGGATGACTAGCAGTTAAATAAAGTAAACTACCAATCATACATCGATACTTATATTGATCAACAGGTTTGCCGCTTTCATCAGGTTCTAGCTTGGTCGAAGTAGCCATAGGAGTGCTGATTGGTTTGACGTTGTCAAGATCAAATTTCTTCAACATGTCCTTTGTATATTTTTGACTGGCTGATGAAAGTTCCTTGCGAAGTTTGTTTGACTTGCAATCCAAGGAAGTAGGTGATCTCCCCCATCATGCTCATCTTAAATTCGTTCTGCATACACTTAGCGAAATCTTGGCAAAGATTTTTATTAGTAGAACCGAGTATGATATCATCTACATAAATTTGCACTAAAAGAATAGTGTTTTAAAAACTTTTGATAAACAGTGTAGTGTCAATTTTTCCTTTTAAAAAACCTTTATCTAGCAAGAAATTGCTTAGGCGTTCATACCAAGCTCTAGGGGCTTGTTTGAGGCCATATAGCGCTTTCTTGAGTTTGAAAACATGGTCGAGAAATTTGTGATTTTTGAAACCATGAGGTTGTTTTACAAAAACATACTCCTTAATAAATCTATTCAGAAAAGCACTCTTAACATCCATTTGAAACAATTTAAAATTTTGAAAGTTGGCAAATGCAAAAAGCATCCGAATGGATTCCAGTCTTGTAACAGGAGCATACGTCTCATCGTAGTCAATACCTTCCTCTTGGTTGTATCCTTGAGCTACTAGACAAGCTTTGTTGCGTGTAACTGAACCATCTTCATTTACTTTGTTGTAAAAAACCCATTTCGTACCAATAATCGAATGATTAGCTGGCTTAGGAACAAGTTCCCAGACCTGGCTCCTCTCGAATTGGTTGAGTTCTTCTTGCATGGCAGAAATCCAAAACTCATCATTAAAAGCTTCTAAAACAGTTTTAGGCTCAATTTATGAAGTGAAGGCAGTGTTAGCAATGGAGTCTCTTAACGATGATCGAGTACTTACTCCGCGTGAAATCTCACCTATTACCAAGTTTTCTGGATGTGACGGTTTGAAATAGAATTTCTTTGGCAAGCCCTCCAGAGAATTGGTTTCAGTGGTGGTATTCATCGGCGTAGAAGTTGAAGGCTCAACATCATCATTGAGAGTAGCTGCTGCACTGTTATCTTCATCAAAAGTCACATTTGTAGACTCTTCCACAACTAATGAGCGTTTGTTGAATACTCTATATCCCTTGCTCTTGGCAGCATAGCCAAGAAAGATACCATCGTCAGCTTTGGCATCAAATTTGCCTAAGTTGTCTTTGGTGTTAAGGATAAAACATCGACAACCGAAAACTCTAAACTATGAAACATTTGGAGTTCTTCTAAATCAAAGCTCATAGGATGTTTTCTTCGTAATAGGTCGAATGAGCACCCTATTTAAATTATGGCACGCTGTACTGAGAGCTTCAGCCCAAAAATATTTTTGAAGTGAAAATTTATTCAACATGACTCTAGCCATATCTCTAAGAGTCCTATTCTTCCACTCCACAACACCATTTTGTTGAGGAGTTCTAGGACAAGAAAACTCATGATCAAAACCATTTGAGTCACAAAACTTTTCAAAATCAGTATTTTCGAATTCGCCTCCATGATCACTTCGGATTCGAGTAATCATGTAGCCTTTTTCGTTTTCAACCTTTTTTAGCAAAAATTTTGAGAACAGAAATTGCATCGCTTTTGTTTGAAAGAAAAAAAACCCAAGTGAATCTAGAATAATCATCTACAATAACAAAATCATAGAGTTTTCTACCAAGACTGGCTACTCTACTAGGACCAAATAAGTCCATATGAAGTAATTGCAAGGGTCTAGTAGTACTTACAGTGTTTAGTGAATGAAACGAAGACTTGGTTGCCTTATTCAACTCACATTTGGTACATACCGTGTCCTTTTTGAATATGATATCGGGCAAGCCTCTTACTAGCTTCTTTGTCAATAGCCTGGATATAGTATCCATATTGGCATGACCAAGACGCTGGTACCGCAACAATCTTTCATCCTTGTGGACATAGAGGCATCTCCCTGCACTGTTAGTATCTCTAGAAAGATAGAAAATGTAAATGTTATCCTCTCTTATCCCTTAAAAAGCGATGTCTCCCGTTGACCTATCATAAATATAGCATTTATTTTGTCCAAAGTTAATATCATATCCATGATCAGCAAGGTGACTTATGCTGAGCAGGTTATGCTTTAACTCGGTCACTAGGCAGACATTCTTTATTACAGGAGAAGGAGGATGACCAATAGTACCATTACCTTTGATATACCCTTTTAGGTTGTTACCGAAGGATACATACCCTTCCCTCTTTATTGATAGTGATGCGAAAAGGTTTTGCATCTCCTGTCATATGTCGCAAGCATCCACTACCGAAAATTCACTTGCTTTTAGTTGAGGAGGGAAGGTCCGCCTACATCAAGATTAGATGTGACCTTTGGTACCCAAGTTCTTGTGGGTCCTAAAATGTTAGTTTTTGGCACCCATGCATATAGATTTGCATCAACTAATCTCCTAATTCTATATTGCGGTGAGATGTGTCCATGTAATCCACAGTAGGTGCAAGTAGCATGTCTATTTGTATTGGGAGCATGTTGATGATGTCTATATGTAGCATGGTGACAATTGTGTGTAATAGCATGATAATGACTATACATGGTAGCAGGATGATAGTTATGTCTATATGCAGCATGGTGGTGATTTTGTCTATGTGCAACATAGTGATGATTATATCTATGTGTAGCATGGTGATTGTGTGTCGCAGTAGAATGATAGTTATGAGAATAATTTCTATGTGCATGTGGTTTGTGTGCTGTATGGAAGTGCATGTGCATGTAAGCATGTTTACGTGCTACAGGTGGATGACGTGTTTGACTATTTTGAGTAGTCTTGTGCTTTGTGTGTGTCTTATGTGATTGGGTTTGAGGTTGAGCAACCTGTTTTCCCAATCTAATCTCTAATTTCTTAGAGGCAATATGTAGTTCATTACACTTAGCATTCAAACCATCAACTTTAGCAATAAAGATCTTGTGTCTATTCTTTTCTTCAGCAAGCTCAGTGTTGAGTGCTGTGATCTCATGTGTTTGCTTTTCAATACGTGTTTCGGCATCATGTAGGCTTAACTTAAGCTTAGATACCTCATTAATGTCTTCCATGGGTGGAGTGTCTCTAACATTATCAAGCAAAGAAGAGAGTTTTTGAATCTCGACTTCATAGCTTTTGATCTTCTCCTTGGTATGCTTATATTTACTAATGACTTTCTTGTGGTCATTTAGTAAATCATTGAATGCATCGCCAAGTTCATCAAAAGTGAAATCATCAAGAGTATCGCTAGTTACCTTATCGAATGTTGCCATTAGGCATACATTGGCGGTGTCTTGAGGGGAGTCCTTTTCTTCCTCGGAGTCACTAGCTTCGCTTTCAGGCCAAATGCTAGTGTTGGCATATTTTCTAGAGGAAGACTTCTTATAGGGCTTCTCATATCGGTTGCTTTTCTTTGCGAATGGACAGTCTTTTCGGACGTGTCCAGTCTTCTTGCAGCCGTAGCATGTTTGTTATTTTTCGTCATCTTTTTGTTGTTCCTTCTTTCTTCGATTGAAGCGAAGGAACTTCTTGAAGTTGTGGACAAGGAGAGCTTGATTATCACCTTCCGAATTGTCGTCATCAGTCTCTTCAGTATCAGCCCTTCGACGATGAGCTTTAAGGGCAATCTCTTTTGCCTTTGGAGCAGGCTCTTCGAAGTCTTTGAGGTCAAGCTCGTGAGTCATCAGCTTTCCCATCAAAATCTCTATAGACATTGTGGTGAGATCATTACCTTCTATAATAGCTGTTACCTTAGGGTTCCAAATTTTCGGTAGCCCCCTTAGTAACTTGCGGATCTTCTCATGATTTGTATATTGTTTGCCGAGAGATGACAAGGGGTTGATGACGTCGAGGAATCTTGTAAACATTTGTGAGATCGTCTCATTAGGCTTCATCTTGAACGCCTCATATTCTTGAGTAAGATGACTTATTTTCGACTCCTGGACTTGGGTGGTTCCTTCATACGTCACTTCTAGAAGTCTCCATACTTCGTGAGAGGTGGTGCATGTTGAGACCCTGTTAAACTCATTCCTGTCTATTACACAAAATAAAGCATTAATAGCTCTCGCGTCTAGACTCGCCTATTTCTTTTTCTTGTCAGAATATTTTTTGTGGGGTTTCTTGACGAGATCACCATTGACAACTATCCTGGCGGGCTTTTTGTAACCATTGGTAACAATGGTCTACAGGTCGAAGTCTAGCGACATGAGATAAAAACTCATCCTTATTTTCCAATAGGTGTAGTTTGTTCTATTAAATAGGGGAGGCCTATGAGTGGACTGTCCTTCACCATGATTAGAAAACATGGGTTGTGTGGTTGCCATGGATCAGCTCTAGGATGTTAGTCCTTGTTGAGAGAACAGAGCTCGATACCAATTGAAGAACAAGTAGACAACTCTAAAAGGGGGTGAATAGAGTTTATGACAATAATATCCAATTAAAAAAATTAAACTCTTTCACCAATAGTAATTAATCAGAGTAAATGCAAAAATTATAAAGAGCGAGAAAGCAAACGCAAACACAGCTAATTTTAACCTGGTTTCCCTCGTGGAGGACTAGTCCACGCCTGAGAACTCTTGCTCAGGATTAAATCCACTATTTGTGAAATAGTAGTTACACCACGTGACTTTTTTTCAGAAGAGCACGTCAACTTCTTACAGAGATTGCAGTGGCGATGCTTGGAATTTTCCAAGCGACTTTTTGAACTCTTGCACAAACCCCTAAATGAAGGGCACTGAGCACTTTGAGGCTTAGGGAGTTTATGGATATTAGATGAGAAGGGTAAGGCTTGTATAAGGCTTTAGAGAGAAGAAAAGAGAAGATTGGATGATTAAAAAAGTGAGAATTTAAGGCCTATTTATAGGGTTCCGGATAGGCAGAATTCGGCCAGAATTCTGGGTCAAGAATTCAAATTTTTGGCCGTTGGACAACTAGCATACAACAAACCCTAAAAATTAGGGTCCTGGATTTTAGGGGACAGAATTTGGCCCGAACTCTGTGTGGAGGCAGAGTTCGGCCCGAACTCTGTCTCCAGAAGACAGAATTGCTCCAGTGGGCTAAATGGGCTAGTTGATTTTGGTGGAGCTTTTGGTTTATGGTATAGGTATAGGTAAAGACCCAAACTGCTCAGTGTGACTCATTTTACATTTATCTAGACTCAAGAAAAGTGTAAAATACAGACTCGAAACATAGTACGCTGCAGGTACGAGCCGTCGTCCGTCTTGTACTGAGTTCAGTCTTGATGTGTCATATTGAATTATGATAAGTATCATATTGTCAATTTTATCAATATTTGGTTGACTGTGATTTTGTGTCAATAGTACTGTACTATGAATCATTTTTATATTGCTTCCGATATCTCACATGCCCAACCAGGAACCACTGACAAACCCACAAGCTATACTCCTAACAACCAACACTGATACTCAAGGACACAAACCTATCTGGAAGCTGCCAAGCTATCATACCATCCAAGGAACCTCAGAAATAATAGAGTGAAACTCTATAAGGAATTAGACTAGAGGAACTAGGGATGTCCCTATTCCTGAGCAATGGAAGGTGATGAAATAAATTCTATTATAACAGAAATGGAATGACATAGATGATATGTTAAGAACTAATTTAAGATACAATCTGATAATCATATATGTCTATCCGTAATCATGTTTCCCAGAATCCTCGCCACGCCAGTAAGCATAACTGGGATAACGATAGGGTACGTAACTGAAGGGTATACTTCTATAATCATGTTACGTAGAATTCTCACCACGTCAACTGGTATGGCTACGAGAAGCTCTAAATAACATAACTAATATAAGTATATTCAAAGTCATGCTCTATGTCTTTGTCAGCCAGTTAGTATGGCTATGATAAACTTTAGACTCAATAACCAAGGCAGACATTTACCTTTCACACTGTTTTCATCAACTATGTCATCAGAATATACCTTAACATAGTCCATAAAGTTCATCTGATATAAAATCAAATTCAATAACAAAATCCAAGAATAAAATTCAACAACGAACAAGGAAGAGTAGACGGAGACAAGTGGAAACAGACTCCGAAATAAAGTTTATAGTGAGATTCTCAGGGGTCGTCCCATGAATCCCTCAAGGTATCCTAATTGTGATTGAGTATATTCTCATCCTAATATCATATTTTCTATATCCTATCACAGGCTCATAATAGCACTCTAAGTCGAGCATCACTACGATATTGTACTAATTGCGAATTTCGACCAGTATGGGTCACCACAAAAATGTGTCATGACCGGCACCCACTATAGGGCACGAATGTGAAATGATGCACAACATCGGTGGTAGAACGTTGTATGTGTCTACTATACTAGCTAACAATAATAATATCACATCATGTCAAGATATCTTAACTCCAATCGGAGGACAAGTAATGACAATATTCATACTCGATCACAAGTCTATATGGAAGATAAATGGCACGATAACAGATAATGACATAAAGAGAAATATCCAGAAGTCTAACATAGTATAATACATTTCCAGGGTCTAAGATTCATCTATCTTGATATAAGTCTGAAATAATAAACATGCCAGAGTCATAAGGCTGGAGACATATCCAGTACAACTCCTAGTCTAACTGAGTCGCTACAAAAGCCTCCTTAGCTGGGGTTAAGCCTTCCTGGATCATGGTCTCCTGGTCTACACCTACATCCTGGGGGCCGTAGTAGATGGGGCAACCGTCATCTGTTTCAACTGAAAAATATATCCAATCAGGATTGGAATGAAGTACATTTCTAATAACAGTTCCGATAAATGATAAAGACTACGTGATAGTAAATAAAAAGAATATACAAGAATAAGTAATATGTACATGAATGTAAGATGGCAGGAGTAAAACTATAGGTAAGAATAAGTGAACAAGTTATATCATGTACAAGAGTCAAGAAATTATGCTATCTATGTGAGTGAGTACTAGTTTCAACATATAACCAGCTTGAAAACTTACAAAAAAATTTATGGCCTGGTTAATCATACATGCGGTATATGATTAACACTCACAAGAAATAAGACATGCACAAGGAGGATATTGATCACATATCTACACTAATACTCTCTGCCTCCGACTAGTATAGTGGATCCAACCAAGGTCCGTTACGACACGGGATTCTTTGAGATGGTCACGAGCCTTCGCAGGAATCGGTGTCTATTCAATACACAAGAACAATAACAGGGCTTGCATAGGGTATACCAAGACGAACAATCTCATGACGGGATCCAGAAAATACCAATCCGTGTAACCAATATGTGAAGAGAAAAAAGATATCGACACTAATACAAGAAACATAGAAGATATTATAAATAAAAAATTATCAGAAAATGTACTTGTCTGAGATCTGGTGTAAAGTATCAACAATGTCCGATTCGGTGCCTCGAAGACCTAAATATGGAATATTACATCAATACTGAGTTTTGGAATGAATATTAGTCAAACTAGACCAAATATAGGTCATAAAGTCATTTTTAGGTTAAAAAGTCAAACTAGGCCAACTCTAGATCATACCTTGCAAAACATGGTAAAACTAGGTCATACCTAAGTTTTTAGGGCCATACATTAATGATATTTCTATACTAGCCAATTTTCCCTAATGATGTTGCTTCTACCTATGTTTTTGCTACAGCTACCACTAAAGCAACTGCATGTGCCACTGCTTTGCTGCAGCTTGCTGCATAGCTACAAGATCCCTACTTCATGTAGGTGCTATGCTAATGCCACTTCCTAGCAATTTATAGATGCCCTGCACGTAGCTCTGTGCTTGGCTAACACAGAGATTACTAGCTACTGTTGCCATGCTATCTTCTACAGATGTCCTCAACCCCCCTTCTCCACTTTCTTACCAATTGATACCATAGCTCCTCTCTACTAACTGACACACTCACACACTATCAACAACACATATGTGTATTCACATATACACCTAACTCACTACACTAACAAACACACACACATGTATATACCTACATATATACACATAGATACATATATAGAGACACAGACATACACACACAAGACTATCTCCAAATGTGTAGAGACACCCATATTACAACTTACCTACACATGTATATGAAATATAGGTATCCACACATATATGACTATATGAAACACACCCACATATTACTAATGAATGCACCAACATGTATGACACTCACAAGAATGCCAAAACCCAAACACTTGGTGAGCATCACCCTCGTATCGTACTAGTCTATAATACTCTTGTGATACGTCCAAGATACCTATACTAAACCTCGTTCGAACCTAACCAAACCACATGAGCATGCATAAAACATAAATTAGAGCCTAATTAGAGTAATCTATAGCTACTACAATGTGCCACGAAGACTTTGACGTGTGTACCACAAGTGTCAGAGAAAAAAACCTCAAAAATGACTCTATGTCCTACCGTATCATGATACGGCCTACTCGTATCCAATTGTGGACACAAATCTAGACATACAACCAAATCTAGTCTAAATAGATCTAGATTACCAAATGACAAATACTTGGTGCAGCAATCTCAGAATTTCTCCAAAATTGGCACAAATATCAACATAACTTTCACATAAAGGGTCATTAGAGTCTAATTCTTTCTTTTATAAGTAGTCCTAGTCAATGGATGAATTCCTAAGGGTCAAACTAAACAATCAGAGTTTAATTGGAGAGGAATTTGAGATGTATACCTATTGGGAGATGGATTTCTTATGCAAAGCCAAAGGGACACGATCCGAATACGAACTCCTATAAACAATTGGCCTCATCTTCTAGTTCTACTAGCCACCAAGCTCCTAGCATCCTTCAAGTTATGAGAATGAAGAGAATTGGAAGAGAACTGGAGTGAAATTGGTGGAGGGATGGATTAATTTGGGAAAGAACACCAAATGGAATGAAATGGCTCAAAATAAAATAAAGAGAGAGAGAGAGAGAGAGAGAGAGAGAGAGAGAGAGAGAGAGTAATCCTCCCACTTATGGTCGGCCACTAGATCTAGATCTATTCCATGAAATCACAATATCTAATGTGCCCCTCTAAGCTTGTCATGAATGCTAATTACTACATGAAAGTTTCTAATCCTATTTTGGTAAATATACTAATCTCTAATTAATAAATGGGATGACTAATTGGGCCCAGCCCAAAGTGTTGGTCAATATGTCATGTTATGCTAATTGTTGGGCTCTTGGGCTCTAGTGTCATGTCTAGTCTAATTGGTCCACTAACACAAGTCTAACAAATAGGCTAACCCACTAACCATAATAACTAACACCAAAATAAATAATAAATATGCACAATAATATATAGAATATGAATCGACAAAATTATCCCTATTTGAAAAATTGGTAGTGACATATTTTAATAATTTAGGGTTAACAGGGAGACATCTTAAGCCTACAACAATTAATAAGTAAGCTAATGTGCGAAAATGTCATCTAAGACTCTAAAATAGTTTAGGATGCATACTTACACAATTTAAGAATATAATGTAATGTTTGAATTATCTTGAATGTAATATCTCATATTTATAAAAGTATTATTATTTTCAAAATTATTAAGTAATGTAATAATCATGATCAAATAGATTGTATTGTTTACTTTGTATTAACTACTAGTAAGATTAGTTAGTAAGCGGATAAATCAATTTTAATCTTTTTAATAGATAAGATTTTGAAATGTTACAGTAATTCTTCTAGGATTTAGATTGTATTAGTACTTAATATCTGATAGATGTTAATTTGCTATTTATAAATACACCTTGTATAAGTAGGATTTGATATAGCTTATCTGTATGAAATGTGTGTATGAATAGACATGTACTTACCTATGGTAACTATAAATAAAAATATAATATCGATTATCAATATACTTTAAATATTTAAATAAATATAAACTATATTTTAAATTAATCTTAATCCTCAATTTACTTGGAAAGAAATTTGTTATCCATATATTATCCTTAATAACCAACCCTCGTCAGTCATATATATAAGTACATAAATTTTAAAATAAATGCAAAGATAATTGTCACATTTTCTTCCTAGAAAACAAGAACCCTTCTCTTTTATGCCCACAAGTCCCCAAAATTTGCCCAAAAATAGCCTTTTTAACAACCATAGCTACTTTGAAGGGCCATATCCTTTGTGGTCAATCGTTGACTTTGTGGTCAATGGTACTAAAAATTAGGATTTTTATTGGTTGATTTTGTGGTCAATGGTACGCCTTAATTTATGTTTCGTAGATTACAAAAATTATAACTTTAACCACATTGATCTAAAACCTAGAAAGACTTAGAAATTAGAATTTAATAGGATTAAAAAAAATAGGATTTAAGGTTTTATCTCAGAATTAATAAAAATTTAATTAGGAGAATTATTTAGTTTGAATTGTTGGTTATTTTTCACTTGTGTTAAATTGTATGACGAGGTTGTGGGATGATTGCATGATTGAATAGCTAGTAGATCAGGGCTCACCTTGTCTCAAGTTTATGATCACATCATCTTCAGAAAGTTAGACAAGTACATGATTTAGATTATATACATTGCTTTATATAGTCTATAACAACTTGCATGCTAGTATGGATGGTTCTTGTCCTGTTATTGGAACTGTACACTCATATATATGAGGGATAGAGATGGAATCTTGACTTATCATTGTTTTTTACTTTGCTATTATGTTTTTTTTATATGCTTCTCGCGTGAGGTTGGGGATATTGGGATTTATTTAGTTAGTAGTTGTGTTGATATTATCTCCAACGTTGACACTGATCCCGTTTACGGGGGAAATTATTTATAATTATTTTTACCTAAGCCTAATCCACATGTCCAAAGCTGTATTCCAATGACACCTGAACATATAGCATAGTAATATATATTGATCTCATATTGTCATGGTGAATAGTTCTTATTATCTATCAGCTCTTGCTATATCATATCTTCGATCGATCTCATTACACCATGCTCACATGTTAGATATTATTTTCATATATATGTATTATACTTGTGTAGTAGTTAGATCTTGTACTTGCTCCAATATTGAATGGATATGTTGAACATTTTAGGCGACGAGTTGTGCCTGGAGGTCTATGGTGAGTTTGTCGGTGATACTGACGTCACTGATGTACCAGATTCTTTTATAGATGCGAAGTAACATATTTTCTTTTTTATGCTTTATCGTATTTCTTTTTAGTTAATGGATTCATTCTTTAGTATTGTCTTTTAGTTACTTTATTTTACCGCGTTTGTTTCCGAGGCCATTCATAATTTCTAGTGGATTTTGATATATTTTCTTTAATTAATTAAGACAATTGAGTATATCTTTTTTTTGCTATTATGACATAGATTTTGTGGATAATTATTTGTGGTTTGGTGTATATTATATTGCTATTATGATAGAGGTATAGACAACGTACTACCGTTGATACCACGTTGTAGGCTGACATATCCACGTACCCGTACTCGAGTATTCAGGAACGAGGCCGTAGACACTTACAAAAAGAGAAGAATCACTGTCTTTTTCTATTAACGTAAGGCACTACAAATCGAGTACACCTGAGAGATCCTGCACTAAGAATCCCCGAGTACAAAAAGAATTCTGAGAAATGGGACAATGGAGATCATGTCGCAATTGCTCATTTACTCTATTGACACTCCGATTTACAAAAGTGGAAGAAAACCTAAGAAAATTGCTGACTCTCGGCTCACTGGCAAAAATGGCGGCAATTTGGCTCTAAAATGCTCTCTGTTCTCTCTTTTTGAAGAGGCGTGTGACCTCTATTTATAGTAATTTTGCACTAAAACGACTGTTATGCGCACATAGATGGAAAACATACTGATTTTCATATGGGCGCATAGTCTTCCTTTGGGCGCATAAGGTGTAGGTGCATAAAGACTGGATGATCATGGGTAGATCGTGGGGATGATGTGGACGCATGCTTCGGTGCATGACTGATCGTGGATGTTGACCGAGTTGGGGAGCTGTCCTGACTTGGGTGAATAGTATGGGAACAGGGCTATATGCCCCCTTCTGGAGGAGCCATGTGGGCGTATAGGGATTTTACATATAGGTGCATAGGATTTGCATTGTGGGTGTCTGTCACTCTCTGATTTAGGTGCGTAGCTACTTCCTAACTTAGGCACATAGCTACTTCTAGACTTGGGCGCATAGGGTTTGATATTTTCATGCTTCTACAAGACCCCCATCAAAGTTTTTGATACTCGAACGAGTTCGAAATATTTTGAAAGAAGCATGGAAGACAGTCTTCTTGTGGCTCTGTGGGCACATAGCAGACTCTCTTTGGGCGCATAGATGCTGCCAGGCTGTCAAACGATGGATGTTAAGATCATCCTCGAAATCTGAACTAACAGATTCATCGGAGCAGAATTTGAAGAGGTCCATCCTTCGTACGATGTCTATGCATAGTCCACATCAGCAAATAACAGGCACATAATGTACAAAAGACCAAGTCTCTGCGTGGGCGCATAGCCCATATGGGCACATAGGTCATGTGGGCGCATAGACCATGTGGGCGCATAACTTCTCGTTCGTGCCTATAAATAGGCCTTGAGGAGAGAGAAAATTCATTCTTCTCTTTTTTTCAAAAACTTTCAAGAGATTCTTCATTTCTTTTCTGCACGAATCATGTCTCTCAAGGCTGCCAAAAAATCTGCGAAGGGCAAGGAAGCTTCATCGAGTGGTTCTTCTCCTTCGACAATATCTCCGCTAGTCCATGACCCCATTCTTGGTGAGGCTATGCTTCAAAAAAGTCTCGAGTGTTAATTTGTGATGCTCGGACTTCTCTCTGCTTGGGCGCATAACCATTGATATGCGCCCAAAGCAACACACTTCTGTGAGCATTCTTATGCGCCCATAGAAGTATGTACCCACACACTTTGTTGTGTGTTATGCGCCCACGCAGAACGCTTCTGTGTTTGAGCACTCATAAGCGCCTGTAAAACTATGCGCCCACATGCTTGTTGCTTGTCATGCGCCCACATAACACATGTTTTTGAAGATTCTTATGCGCCCACAGGCCGTTTGGGCGCATAACAACTGGGCGCATAGAAATTTTCCAGCACTTAGCTCTCTTTTTTCTGTAGATTCTAAGTCTGACTTTTTCTTCTGTCTTTGCAGTTGACATGGTCATCCTGGAACTCGATGGAATTCCTCTCAGCTCTTCTTGCCAAATTCTCGGTTCACGCCTCGTAACCAACATGATTAGAAATGTTCAGGCCAAGATCAGCCAGAATCAGCCTTTAGTGCGGATGATCGCTATGATTGAACAGGATAAGATATTCCTGAAGCAGATGATAAACGATGAGAAGCTCTTGCTCGGAGGGGCGCGGGGCTTTAAGAAGCCTTATTTTTTATTCGATGACAGCTTGGAGTTTGAGGACGTCGAGACGATACGCCTGAAAGACCCTCTGGTGTTAGGTTGCACAGCAAAAGGATATGGTTGTCGTCGATGGATCGCAATATACTCTGTCGGCGTTCACCGATCTAGTTGTATGAAGGCAAATGAAATGGGACCTAACCCCTGAACTTTTTGGGGTTATCTTCAGAAAGATACAGTTCAGCTCCGGTGAATGGAAGAGGGATACTTTTAAGTGTGTCAAGGGCTCCACGTCCTATTCCACGAGGGGGCTGCAGTCCAGTGCCATAATAACGATATTCTGACCGATCTTCATCCTTATGCTGCCGATACACTTTCCAATCTGATGATATCTAAGAATAGGTCGTATCCCATAGGGAAGATACGGATGGAAGGTTGGAGGTATCCCATTTCATTTTGGAGTGACCTTACTGAATGGGTGCTTTCAATCTATAAAGCCACCCTAAAGGCTACCGGCCTTTTTCATGCCATCAGAGCGACTCAATATGGCATAATGACGAATTGGCCCATGTTTGTTTCTCTGGCGGAGTTGTATAATTATCATATATGTACCTTCTTCACTCCGGGCGGGGAGATGGGCCTGGATCTCAATGAGATGTCGGAAATATCGAAGCTTCCTTGGGGCACAGAGCCGTACGAAGAATATGTCCCTTATGATGAGGAACTCCTGGACCTGGAGAGGGAAAACTCCGAGATGACGGATGTATATAAAGAGTTATTCTGTCATTTCCTTATTTGCCACAGGATCAATAAGAAAGGAAAGACTGAGGGGGCCAATCTCCATACGAGATCTTGGATGAGCTATATCTTCGTTTAAGAAGAAGGAGAAGGTCCGGCCTCCTTTTTGATTTGTAAGCCCCTAAAAAAATCTGAAATAGAGGAACTAATGACAGATTACGGGGCTGCAGATACTGATGACAGTGATGATCCTGAGGGGAATTCCCTGATTTACCACTTCTTCCGACAAACTGAGTTTAAGTTGTCGGACAAAGCCGTGCTGGCGGCTTTTCTGATGATCTGGATCCGCGACTGCGTAGTCTCTGGTGGTTCAGGGTCTTTTGAAAGGATGAGCTAAATTATGATACTTTTGACTGTAAAGCTGGCATTTGGATACCGGCTTTTCCTGCTTCCAGCAATGTTCTGCGCCATCTAACGGGATCTACGAGATTTTATTGAAAACGCGGTGACTTCCGACGGTAGAACAGATTTTGCCCGGACTGAACCCCTTATCATTTTTTAATGGGATGGTTTCTGCTGCATTGTCCCAAACTGATGAATGCTGGGCCGGTGGCAGACTCTTTGGCAGGAGATGCCTTTCTTCAAAGATTTTGTGATATAGACTGGGCCGCTACTGGAATGCATGCTTGCAAAGGGGCCTTAAACTTTCTTCAGAACTACGAGTTCTTCAGGATATCCCCTCCCTTCGGTAGTGGCAACGTAGGGAATAATTTAGTGGATGAGGGAGCCCATACTACTAGCTTAACCACTGGGGCGTCCCATTGGCTCCAGTCTATTAGGCCCTCGCATCTGGTGCTTAAGAATAGGAATCACAACTACCTGGAGACTTATCTACCGAGCCATTTCATACGGCAATTTGGCTATAGTCAGCTTCTTCTGGGCAATTCTAGCCCGTATTTAGAGTCGATAGGCAGCTTGATCGATGGAGCGTGTGCATGGGTTTATTACAACACCGGATGCACGGGGGCAATTTTTACTCTGTCCGAAGATAAGCCTAAGACCCACCGATTCTATGCTGCTGTCAAATTTTATACTCAGATCAATACCTTTCATCCATGGTATGATCGTGAGCAGAGTTTGATATTGGGGACCAGGATTGGCCCCACTCCTGCAAATGTGAAATGAGGCCGAATGACGCCAAAGGACAACAAAAAGGAGAGTGTCACTGCAGCTATTAAGTCGACCGCAGCACCACGACAGAGAGCTACTCTTAAGGAGCCGATAGTGCCTCCAAGGGAGGATACCGAAGATGATTCTGCTCTCCACTATCCTCCTCAGAAGAGGAATGCCTCAACTGAACTGGCCCCGAAGCCAACTTTTAAGAGGAAGAAGAAGACTGTTGCCCCAATGGGAGTCAAGGAGGTGGGTGATTGCTCACCTCCTTTAAGAAGATCTTCTCGGCAGAATTGAAGAGGTAGAACGGCATCGCGGGCCGTTACCATTCAGGGGGTAGATCCATTTCTAGACTCCATAGCTGTTTTGGTCGAACCACTACTTGTGCAGTCTTCGAATGAAGCTTTCTCACCCTTACGTTTATCCTTTGCACAGGACCCCGAAGTTGCGACTGAGGCAGGTGCCTCCTCGTCTGAAGAGGTGGACGTGACAATAGTGTCCCCTACTAGTCCTCAACCGGCAGACGAGGTTCAGCCTTCCCCAGACAAAGGGCTGAGTCAAGGGATGACCAGGACGAAGGCTTGGACTACGATAGAGACCAGAAAGCCAGTCCCTCATACGATATCTTTTTAGGGACTATGTCTAAGATCGGGGCTTTAATAAAGGAGTTGGACGAGAATCAAGTTCAATCGGCTCACCCTCTCGCGGGTATGTTATCTTTGCGCTTTACCTCGTATGAGATTTTTTGTCTTCGATTTTGTGTACTCCTCGTGAGGCTGACTACCATCGTATATTCCCTTGTAGATAAGGAGAGGGAGCAATATACAAAAGTAGCCCAAGACACTGGGGTAGGACAAAAGATTGTCCCTGGTTCCTCTGAGATTGTTGGCACGGAGGAGTTTGTCGGTAAGCCGGCATCGACTGCAGAAAGAGAGGTTGAACAGCGCACTGAGGGGGCGGTTACTGAATCTGCTACAGGTCCAGCTGGGGCTACGGAAGATATGCAGTTTGATGTCAGAAATGTGCGGGGCCTTGACATTGTTACCATTGAGAAACCTGGACCTGCTCTTGGCTCCTTCGTAACCAGGGCTGAAGGCCTAGTTCAAGGAGCAAGCAGAAGGTACAAAATTATAAATCTTTTGCACACTTTCAGGTTTTTCCTTTCCGTCACTGATAGATATATTGTTTCCTTGTCAGGTTCGGCTTCTTGTCAAGCATCTCTTCCTGGAGCGGAAGATCCCCATCAGGCTTCCTCTCCAACGACCACTTCCAAAGATGACGAGATGGCCCAGGAAGTAGTCAAAGCTTTCTACTCCATCCTGAAAGTGAAGCTTCCTGGAGTCTTGAACCGGAATGCCACCTTTGGACCTGCAAAGACTATTGCTGAATGCTAAGTGACGACCCTTGAGAGCATCGTCGGCTACGAGGAGTGGGCTAATGGTCTGAGAAAAGTTCTGAATGATCCAGAGGACCAGGTGGCCAGATTCCAGGAAGCCAAGCAACAAAGTCCATTTCGTTGTTTCTTGAAGAAGACGAGGCTTTTGTTGCGGCTCTTGTGGAGGAGGAAGCTTCTTTCCAAGAAAGGAATGATGTCCTTGCTAAGGAGATCAGTGAGTTGGCTGATCAATATGAATAGTTTAACGTCGTGAGTGAAGCTCGTATTATTTTGAACAACAAGATGGCCGCCTAGATCTCTGAAAAGTATAATTACATTACACAGATCCACAAGGAGATTGCCCAACTAGAGGCCAGCTTAAGGACAGTCGCATCTGAACATGAAGACTATACGGTTCAGGCTGCTGTGACTGCCACAACTTCAGACCAGTTAAAAGAACAGCTGGTGAAGTTGGAGGGGGAGCACGCGAAGTAGATCCCCTTCAAGGATGAAGCCCCTCGGCAGGAAGAAGAATGCCGTCGTGCCACTGTCAAGTCTCAGACTATGATAATGGCTTTATGGGACAGCATCAATCAGTTGTTTATCCCTTAAATCTTCTTTTGTAATTGGCTCATTTGAGCCGTAAAGACTCTTGTATCTTTTTCTTTTCTCTGCTTTTTTAGAGACATTTTTAATAAAGAATCTTTTGGCTTTCGAAACTCATGAATGTAGTTTATGAAATATCAGAACTAGAGGTAGTGTGGACGTAGTAGGAATATTTTTGGTGGGTATTTCGTTGGGGAATTTGATGTGGACTTATTATTCGTTTTATATTCAAGATTCTCGAACATAGATAATAAGTTGAAAGAAACTGCTATTAGAGGTAGTGTAGACATAATAGCAAGGGATGTTCTATATCTGACTAGAGGTAATATGGACATGGACAGATATATAACAATAAGTAGGAGTCAGTAGATAATTCAGAGGTAATATGGACGTGATTATCTTTGACGAATATTTTGCGCAGAGGTTATATAGACGTGGCAAGACATTTCTTAATTATTCTACTGAGAAATAATTATCGGAAAATAGTTCAGAGGTAATATGGACGTGACCGTTTTCATAAGATCGAGTTGGACAGAGTTCAAAAAATAAAGATAATTCCACAGAGGAATTTTTTGAGAGGACCTATTATCCATGGCGTATTCAAGACTCTTGAAATACGGATAATAGTTGGATGATTTTTCGAATCACGTAAACATTGCACTGTATATTTATATGATTAAAGTCGGGTATCTGTGAACGCTGAAGGTTACACATAATATTTTTTTCAAGAACTTGCCATTGGTTGGCATCATAAGCAAGTCACTGTCAGGCTTGGTTAGTCGATACACATTGTTAGAATACACTGATTCTATAACGAAAGGACCTTCCCATTTAGGCTAAAATTTTCCTTTTGTCTTGTGCGTCATGACCATTGGTCTTCTCACTGCTAAGACCAGATCACCAACTTGAAAGATTCTTTCCTTCACCTTTTTATTAAAGGCTCTAGAAATGCGTGCTTGGTATAGCTCAATATGCTATTGAGCTATTAAGCATTTTTGGTCTAGCGCTTCCAGCTCTTGTAGTTGCAGACAGTAACTTTCTTCGGTGGTCAACTCACTGGCTAAGGTTATCCGAAGAGAGGAAATCTGGATTTCTAGGGAAAGAACTACTTCACTCCCATAAACTAGAGAGAACGGCGTACTATCTGTTGCAGTCTGAATCGTTGTACGATAGGCCCAGAGACATTTGCCGAGCTTCTCGTTCCAATCGTGCTTGTTTGAAGACACAAATTTCTTGAGAAGTTTGATGATAGTCTTATTGAAAGCTTCTGTTAATCCATTAGCTGCTAGATTGTAAGCGGTAGAGGCTACATTCTGAATTTGATTCTTATCGCAGAACCGATAGAATGTATGGCTCAGGAATTATGGACCATTATCATGGATGATCCTGCAAAGTAGGCCAAAGCGGTAGATGACATAATGTTTGGCAAAACTGATCACATTCGACGTCTTTACTTCGATGAGTGGTATAGCTTTCTTCTATTTGGAGAAGTAATCGGTTATAGCTAGGATAAATCGATGTCCTCTGAAGGATGGAGGGCTAATTGGACCGATGACGTCCATACCACAGACTTCAAAAGGCCAAGATGCCGTCGTTGGGTGTAGAAACTCTGAAGATTAATGAATAAAATCAGCATAGAATTGGCAAGCCCTATACTTCTTTACATATTCAACAGCATCTGCTATCATCGTGGGCCAATAATAACCCATTCGTTTGAGGCGATCTTATAATTTGGGGCTTGGTTGGTGTACACAACAAATTCTGTCGTGAGCCTCACGTAGTGCATGTTTGGCTTCTGTGTCTAATAAATATCGTAACAGTAGCCCATCGTAAGAACGTCGGTACAACATTTTGGTAGATATATCATAGTAAAATCTGAGGGATCGTCGTTGGATAGACACTGCTTCCTTCGGGTCATCAGGGAGGATTCCGTAGACAACGTAGTCTATAAAATGAAATCTCCAGTCTTTGATGTCGACATTCGTTTCTGTTGTGTAACTGTGATGAATATGCAATGCATCTTTTGCCCAGAATAACTCTCGACCAGATACTGTGATCGAATGTTGAGTATTGATAGAGAAGGTCAAGGAAGCAGCCAGACCGGCTAAAGCATCTGCTTCTATATTCTGTAA
The DNA here is from genome assembly GCA_029216955.1 of Iris pallida. NCBI lineage: Eukaryota > Viridiplantae > Streptophyta > Magnoliopsida > Asparagales > Iridaceae > Iris > Iris pallida. The sequence goes on from JANAVB010011999.1 coordinate 9,420,328, forward strand.
TCGAGGTACGTGCTCGATGAAGAATCCAGCGAAGGTAGAATCCAACTCGATCGTCTCCTTGTGATATGGGATGAAGTCTTCATGACGAACTTCATAATCCCTTCGAACCTGACTAACTATTAGCTTAGAATCACCATAAGCTTCAAGATAGTCAACACCCAGTTGTTTTTCCAGTTGAAGGCCAATCAGTAGGGCGTTATATTCGGCCACGTTGTTGGCGCAAGTCTCCACGAGAGAATACACACGGTGTATAACCAAATGATCGGGTGAAACAAGAACGATCCCTACTCCGACTACAATATTTCCTTTAGGTCATATTCTTAACGGACCATCAAAGAACATTCGCCAAATGGGGATTTCCTTAGTTGCTGGGTTAGACTCAACCACTTCATCCAGGATTTCATCGTAGCGTTTGGAAGATTCTGGCACTGGATGAGCTGCTATGAAATCAGCTAATGTTTGGCCTTTTACTGCCTTCTGAGGGACGAATAACATATCGTATGAAGTCAACAGCATTGCCTATGTAGCTAAACGGAAATTAAGAGAACCCGGTTTAGTCATGAGTATTCTAAGAGGATTGGCTCTAGATATGATGTGGATAGTCTTCCCAGACACATAGTGACGTGTCTTCTGGATAGCAAATACCAGTACGAGACATTCTTTTTCCATGGGTGTGTATCTGTCATCATGCAGTTGAGGTAGTAGATTGTGTGCCTTCATTCTTCTGAGCTAATAGGGAGCCAAGAGAATGATCCATAGCGCGGACATATAATAAGAAAGGCATTCCGACTATCGGAGCCACCAACACTAGGGGGACTTGTGAGATACTTCTTGATGTCGTCAAATGCACGCTGACATTGTCCAGTCCAGATAAAAGATACTCCTTTCTTCGTGAGCTGAGTAAACAATTGACACCTTCCAGAAAGATTTGAAATGAATCATCTGATGTAGGCTAACCTTCCTTGGAGTCCGCGTAGCTCTTTGAGATTTCTTGGATGACGCATATCGAAGATAGCTTTAACCTTCTCCGGGTCAAGATGTATACCCTTTGAAGTGATAACAAAACCAAAAAACTTGTCGCTGGAGACTCCCATAAAAGACTTGGATGGATTCATTTTGAGTTGGTGTATACACATTAGTTCGAACACCGTTCTCAAGTCTTAGAGGTGGTTGCCCTTGAGATGACTTTTAACTACAATATCATCTACGTAGCATTCCACTATTTTGTGCAAATGATCGTAAGAAATTGTGTTCATAGCTCGCTGTATGTCGCACCCATATTTTTCAATCCGAAGGGCATCACCGTATAGCAGTATACCCCCAACGGTGTTCGAAAAGATATGTGTTTCTTATCATCGGGGAACATCTTGATCTGGTTGTAGCCTGAGAACCCATCCATGAAGGACATTGGCTCAAAGCTACAAGTATTGTCGATCATTACGTCGGTGATCGGTAGAGGGAACTCATCTTTTGGGCATGCAGAGATCAAATCATGGTAATCGATACAGACTCGAACTTTATTGTTCTTTTTCATGACCGAAACAATGTTAGCGACCCAGTTAGGGTGTTGTTCTTCGCAAATAAACCCACTTGAAATAAGCTTTTGGACATTACTCTCGATGGCCTCCATGATATCTGGTCGGAACTGCCGCTGCTGCTGCTTTATTGGCTTAGCTTTAGACGAGATATTTAGGTGGTGCATAGCAACTTTAGGGTCTAAGCCTGGCATGTCTTCATAGCTCCATGGAAAGACGTCAATATATTCTCTTATAAGTGGTATGCGATTGTCGTTCTTCACCAGACAGACTTTTACTGATAAAGATTGGTTTAAGAGATGATTCACCTCTTAATTAACTTGGATGACTTCATCTTCAGTAGGTAGTTCCCGTTATTCGAAACGTAACTTCCACCTGGTGTCCATCTTTTGAGCCTATTGTTTGAGCTTGATTGATTGGACATCTTCTGCAATTTCGTCAACTGATATCATGTTGACATATAGAGTTGCTTTGAACATGTCTCCAATACTGGAGTCTGAATCCCAGAGGCAGGAATCAGAAGAACGCGAACAATGATCAACTTCAACGTCTGATCCTTCAGGAGTTGTTGGAGGAGTAACATAACTTAAACCAACACCGTTTCGTTGATAACAGTTATCGAGTTTGTCGGAAGGAGCAAAGTGACGTATTGGCAATCGTTGCCCTTGACCGTAGTTGAGTCCCTGGTAGCTTTTTACAGCATATCCCATTTTTTGGATGATATTCTTGGCCTGCCAACTATATCGGTAAAGCTGTATTTTACCTGAATCATAGTCGGCTTTGGTGTTGTAATCGGGAGTAGTAAAGTCCTGAACGAACTTTCTTTTGCCAATTATCCGACCGAAGATGATTAGTTCTTCACCCTTCTTTTTAGTTGGAAGAATGAAGTAGTGGATATCTTCTGGCCAGACTTTTTCCCATAGATGAGGCATCATGACCGGCACGCAGAGATGTGGTCCTATGCCATGCTCTAGGGCGTACAACTTATCTATGTACTGGTTTACAGATTGGCAGACATCAAAGTAATTCAAAGATAAACCTTTACTCAGAAAATATGTAAGTTCTTCTTCAGGGATAACATCATCTACTGAAGGTACATTATTTTGAGTATTGATATACTCATTGAGGGCATCATTATCTGGAACAGGAGTCACAAACTTGGTTAAGTTCACCAAGTAGGGTAACTCATCAGGATTGGGAGGATGGACTTCAGCAGGTTCCACCCGAGTCATTTTGCGGAGAGTAATGGTCAATGATTTGACAATATCAGGATTCTTTTTTTGACCCAGATTGTGAGAGGCTTTAGAGTACTTTTTGGAGTAGTACATCCTCTGACTCAGATAACCAGGGGACCATCACTGACGGATGAATTAACTTCATCTTCATCGTCAGCTTCGTTGCCGTCACCCTTGGGAGGCTGAGATTTATGAAGAACCGAATCTCCATAGTAGGCTTCAATACCCTTGAAATGATCGACATTGGCAAACTCTGCCTTCACGATGCCATCACCGTTGACGTACTCAAAGTACTGGTGAAGGGTAGAAGGAACGGTCATGTTCTCGTGTATCTATGGACGTCCTAACAAGACATTGTAGGACACATTGGCATCGATTACATAGCAAGCAGCCTCTGTTCGGAGATCACCAATCTGGCACTTGAGACGGATCTTGCCCAGAGGATGACTTCTTCCAGCAATGAAAGCTATGATAGTTGTATTGGTTGCAAACAGCTTGTACAGAGGGATCCTTATAATTTGGAGTAAACTTCTAGGGATGATGTTGAGGGAGGAACCTGGATCGATATGCATCTGATCCACCTTAATCGCCCCGATATATTCTGTATAGTACAGAGGTCTATCATAACGATTATTTTTTAGCAGCATGTCCACTTGCGAAAAGGTGAGATTGGGCACCACTTCCATAGTGCTATGGCAGTGAGGACAGGAGACTGGATCTTCAGCGGGGGCTTTGACTTCAGCAAGATAAGAGTCGACATGTAGTAATGCCTCACTTAAAGCTTTACGCGTCTCTTTAGAAAGCTGCAGTAGATCGAACAAATACAATATGGCAGGTGTATTGGCCAGTTGTGCCAGTATGTCAAAGTTGTAAGGCCGATCCATGCCTTCGAAAGTTGGTGCCTTCAAAGACTTGTCAAATCGTGTCTCCTTCTACTTAGCTTTATCGGTAGTTGAAGACTTAGATGGACCAGCTTCTGAACTTGTGGGGGCAGCAGGAGATTGAGAAAGCACTACGTCTTCTTGTGCGGGGTCATAAGTCCGCAGGTAAGTCTTTCCGGATCGCGTCTCGCCAGATAGAACTTCGTAAATTGGAGAAGACACCATATGGCATGACTTATATTTTTTGCCCCTCTTTGCTTTGGAAGACACCACCCCCTGCGTCATTTCTTGCACAAGGTCTGGATGGACTCACATGATCTCACCATGTTCTGTCGTGAGTGGCACCAACATTGATGTTGAGTCGCGAGTTGGCGACAGGTTGATGACTTCCATTACTTCCTTGGGGATTGGGACTATGTCGTCTGGAACTTCTGTGGGAGGAAAGTCACCAAATTAAAGAAAGATCATGCTAGAAGACACGACTTTGTCTTCATCTTCGAGGTTGATAACTTGACTGTCGATAAGCTGCTGTATCTTTTTCAGGATGATGCAATCCTTGGTAGAATGATGCACGTACTGGTGATAAAGACAGTACTTGGGGTCGTTGAGTTGGTTTGCCTTCGCAGGACGTCGTGGTAGAGGCAATGTCAGTTTATTACCCTTCATCAATGTGTGAAAAATGGTAATAACATCATCTTCATCAAAGGAAAAAATCTCCTTAGATTTGTCCGGAGCGCCCTGAGAATTGGAAGCTCCCTTGGAAGTGTCGACCTTTAAGACTTTTTTCCTTTTACCCCCACGAATAGGATAGTTTGGGTGTGCTTGCTTTTGTCTTCAGATTTGGGTGTCTTCAACCTCAGTAATTCCAGATTAGGGACATCATTCTCAGCAGCATTAGCAGCCCCGATAAAAGAGGGCTATGTATCATACTTATGTATACCCAGGCAGAACTTTATTGTAGGAAGGAAGTTATGCCGACAAGTATCCATAAGCTCCGAGTCTGGTATATCGAAAGGCATCTTCATGGCTAGTCGCCTGAAGCGTTCGATAAAAGTAATAACAGACTCACTCTTCCTCTGCTTGGTCTCGATGAGGGTGTCCATACTAACATACATGCCGCTCTCATAAAACCTGTTGAGGAATAACCTCTCCAAGTCTTTGAAGGAGTTAATGCAACCGTCAGGCAGATTGCAGAACCATTCAAAAACTACCCCTTGTAAGGTGCTGATAAATAGCTTTGACAAGAATGCATCGTCTCTTGGCAAGTGCAGCATCTATGTGTTGAAGTATGTCATGTGTTGGCGAGGAGAAGTCATCTCGTCAAACGAATTTAGCGTAAATGGCTTGTAGTTAGGAGGACAAGTAGCATTCTCCCATTCAGGAGGATAAGGTTGAGATATCCCTATCTTCTGAAGCTCATCTTTGTGTGAGATAGTATCGAGATGGGCAACAAGAGAATCAATTGCATCTTGTTGATTGAACAAACGTTGAGAATTGGTTGTTGTACGGTCGTCAAATATCATCGACGAAGGACCACCCCCAGTATTTACAGGATTTAGAGGAGGTACAACGGAATGATACTTCTTTTGTAGTGAAGGAGGGTTGTTGCTATGAGCCAGACTAGCTGTACTGAGACGTTCGGTTGAGGTGGAGGAACAGCCCCAGCAGTTTGGACCGCCATGATGCTGGTAAGCATATCAGTGATCTTGGCAAATGCTATTGTAAGACTCTCCAGCCACTTGTTTGTCTGATCAATGGCTTCTTCTGGTCTCTCTCCATCCGTCATGTATGTAGATAGCATACGAGGATGAATAGAGGAGACAGTACAACTGGTGCTGATACTGTCTGTCTCTGAGTTGAAAAGACCCTCGTCTTCAGGCAGGGGAGGTAGATAGTCACCGTCGGACTCGAAGAGATCATCGTTATCTGGGAGGCTACCCCCGGTGTGGAGGTCGTCTGCTTCAGATTCTAAGGGAATACTACCCCCAGCTGTAGATCTGAGGGAACATCACACCCAGCTTGAGAGTCCTCTCTATCTATAAGGAATCTCGTCCTTGACCGAGTACCCATATAGACTCCTTCAGATGTAACAGCTCGCTGGCTGTTTGCTAGCAGACTTCTTCTTCTTTTGTTCATAGAACTGAGAGAAAAGGTTGTGTTAGTGGTCCACCTTCTTTGATTAGGGCTCCCGTAAGGAGGACCCCATGAAGCCATATTGGATAAAATACATAGCGACTTTTTATCGTCAGAGCGCTGTAGTTGTCGAATCATGGACGGTCTTGGAGGTACCTTTGTTGCTTTGGAGCAACAACAGTTGATGACAATACTAGTGCACGGATGCACCCCATGAGTTGCAGTTTCCTCCCTTGCTTTACGCTTATGATTTATCATGTCACGTAAATCGGCGAAAGAGAGTTTTGCCTTAAAATCCTTGTCACATGCATTGCCGAGCTTTGCATATGGATTTGTAAGGAAAGTTGGCACATCCGGACTTAGTTCATGGGAAGAGGCAACCCCTACACCCAAGTTTCGTGATGACCTTGAAGACAGCCCCGTGCTATACGCGTTGGGGCCTATCTTTTTGCTGTAGGCGCATAGACCCTGGGGCATGCCTTTGGGCGCATGCTTTTCTGATGTCCTGGCAGCATGCCTGGTCTTCCTGGATATGTGTAACACCCAGTTTCTAAAATAAGGGTAATTTTGAAATTTTGTATTTTAATTTATTTAATTATGATATTTAAATGATAAAAAGATTTTTGGTAATTTTTAATCATTTTAAAACTATTTTAAGTTATGACTTATAATTTTGGTGTTTGACTAGTGTAACCTTAGAGCCTAGCCATGTGCTTAGGATGTTTGACTAGTACATTTTAGCCTAGAGGGTATTTTTATCATTTTTGAATTATTTGAATTTAATAAATATTATTAGGAATTTTTTTAAAATAATTTAATTGAATGATGTGATTTAAATACTAATATAATTCTTGCCTTGTGATTTTGGTTAGCCTAACGTTGATTGGACCGAACCTAGATGGGTCATAACTAACTTAGTGAGCCACTTTAAGAATTAGATGGTTTAGTTAAGGGGTTAAGTCAAGTTTAGTTATGGTTAAGTGATTTGCAAGAGACTAGGAAAGAACCCCTTATTCTAGGCCACCCATTAGCCTTGATTCAATCCTAGCCATAGGATGAAACCTAAAAACCCTAACCCTAACTATTATGACCAGCCAAGACCCCCCTTGCCTATATAATGTCTCTATGGGGATTTGTGCCTCTTTCTTTAATAGTTCTTTATTTTCTTAAGGAAATAGGTAAGCCTTCATTAAATTCCTTCCTAGTTTAATCAATAGGACTCCTTTTTGAGTGGGATTTCTTCCATTATGATCTAATCAATGTTCTTTTGCTGATGGTGGAGTCCAATCACATATTTGAATCGATTTGATTGATTTGGTGGCTTGTGGAGATTCCCTGTCACGACCCGCACCGCTTTTCGGATACGAGACGTGTCCAAGCCAGCCTACGCCGCAGAGTCGACGGTAGAACGCTGTCAAGCCCGCAAGAAATAAATGCTCAGAATATCACATTTGCTGCTCATTCACATTTCTAATTTATTACAACAGTTACAATATTTTAACATTAAAGGAAAATACAAGTTTTACAATTAATGAAAATGATACATTGCTATCAATTTCTAGGTTGTCTTCAGCATACCCAAGTCCTCCCAGTACTAAGAGTGATCGCGGCTAAACCTGAAAAATGTTGGTTTCCAGTCAGGAATGGAGCAAGTACACAAACCGACGGCAATGTAAAACACAATAGAATTAACAAGACATGAAAATAACATATGGAATATGAAAGCTGGTAAGAAAACTGATGACATAGCACGATAGAGAAAAAAATAAGAAAAACTAATAAAAGACATCTATCTAGGTGGTGTGAAATATTATTTTCAACATGTGAACGGCTAGAGGATAAATACGGCTCACTGCACGTGTCGTGTGCAGCTGCTATCATGTAAGATTAGATATATTGGGATATTTCTGGGTAGTCCACATGTATACTAAGATATTTTCCCACCCGACAACTCCGTGTGATGAGCGTGTCAACAAGCAGCAAGATATATGTATAGACATGAAATGAAAAGACTACTATGAATCAGAAAGTGCACTTGCCTGAGGTCCTTAGCTGCAGAAACCAATACTATACCATACCACTCAATGAGCCACAATCAGTCAACACATGTAGAAGTCTCCAAATGTTGAAATAAACAGTACTATCATTCTCAGAATAGTCAAATTAGCTAGGATTGCTTATCCTTAAGTCCAATTCTGGACACAGGGGCAAAACGGTAATTTCGGGCAAAAATGGTATCCGCTGTTGGACCCGCTTTGCACCGAAAAGCGTGCCAGAGTCAACGGTCTCTAAAGTCATCAAACTACATGTCTACGGATCCAATTTTCTGATACGAACCCAACCGTATGTCCAGAGTTGGATTCCGGCGGGCCGTGCACAAAATCGCCCGTTGAGTGGGACCGTGGGGCCCGCAAAATGGTGATTTTATCAACTATCTCAGAATTGGACCAAACTTGGCATACAGGACCAGAAAAATGATACGGTCCTGATGGCACAAGTTTTGTCTCGATCTGACGAGCATGCACAAAGTAATTGGAGAATTTGCAAAGTACACAATACGGTGAATTTTGACGGATACGCATCAAATTCGTCGCGCACACGCGACCAATTTGAATTTCGTCAAAGCCCACACGACCACGAAGCCGTTATGCAGCTTTCGATGCTTTCGGTTCGCGACCACGTCGTCCGGATTGGCGGGACGCACGTCGTGTGGAACAATTTTCTAGTTTTTAAAACAGGTTTTTCCTTATTTTTAACAATGAATAATTTCTTGTATAATTACACAAAAATAATTCTATCAGTGGCGTTTCGATCTTGTATATGTTGTCTATGAATCTCTTTAAACAGAATCTCGAAGTCACGCATAGGTTGGGAGAAAACTGGCCGTGAACTAGGGTAGTTGGACTGGTTCTTCTGTCCTGTTTGGGACAGATTTTTCTTCGACTTTGCGTTGATTTATCGGGCAACGTAGTGCGCCTAAATTCAAAGTGTTTGAAAGGAAAGGTAGGTGTACATATTGTGAACATACTAGAGCAAACGGAACGGCATTTCGTCGATCGAGGAGGGAGAATTTTCGTCACGAACTTGGGTGTTTGGGGTCGGCTGCTACTGTCGTTCTTGTTCATGTACGCGCGCTGTGTCCTGTCGCGCGCGTGTCCGACCGACTCTCGCAGTCGTGGCGGCGGCGAGCGAGCGCCTAGGGTCGGGGTCGGCGCTGGGGAAGGGCGGTCTGTCGTGGAGTTAGGGTTTCGATATCAAACTCTCTCGATCCCTCGTCCATATATATCGGCTGATATATATATATACATCCGTTTCTACACTCAAAATAAGGGGTCGGGGCCCAGCTCTTTGGTTGAGCTGGGATGAGACCCTGCTGTTTGCGTGGAGAAAATGAGCAAGGGCTCGGTTCGGCTCCACTTGGGTGGGCCGTGCACTGCTGCACAGAGAAAGATGGGGGTTTGACTTAGTTATCGGGTTGGGCTGGCCTATGGGCTGGAAGTTTGTGGGCTGGACCCTGTTTAGTTAGTTACCATTTAATAGCAATACACATATATATATATGTACATACACAATATATATATATGTATACGTATATACACATGCATTATATATTTATATTTGCAAACACATATACACCTATATTTTTATACATATATACATACATATATATATATACACATATACACATACATACTATACGTATATTTATATATACGCACATATATATTTATATAACATGTATATATGCACACATATACATATACTTATATATCCCTACAATTACATATATAATATATAATATTTATTTGATAATAAAATAATATAAAAACAATATTATTAAATAACAATCCCAAAAATAATAATAATAATAATAACAAAATTTTATAAAACAATAATGGTGTACATACAATTATATGTACAGTCTAATAATCCAAAAAGCGTACAAGGGCACATTATATACAATTATATTTGAATATCATTAATATTGATATCTATAATATTTATTAATAAAATATATATAAAACTTGCATTGAATCACTAAACTGAAATACGACAAAATCACACCAACAATCTACCAACATGGACATTTTTGGACGGGTCGTATGACTACACGGGCTCTGCTCAGTTCGGGTCCAGTCCAGACTGGTTTGGTACAACCTGTCTTCTACAAGTCAATAATTACTAATAATAATTAATTAAACTATTTATAATGGTCATGTTACAACTTGGCCTGGTTTTCCTAGTTAGGACACTCCTATGGATTGGTATTCCCCTACCATGGCTAAACACTAGTCAAAGCACGCCACTGCACTATCTGTGCCGTGATTCCTAGTCGCCTTGTACTCCAAATCTCAACTATGGCTAAAATCATCTATCGTAATAATTAACTAAATAAATATTTATAATAATCTAAAATCATCATTTAAATAAATAAAAATAAATAAAATAAAAGTATTTCAAAATTTTCGGGAAGGGGAGCTACAAATCTACCCATCTTAAAAATAATTTCGTCCTCGAAATTCTAACTCACAAACATGCCAAAAATTCAAACATAAAATTAAGAGGATGAATCCACTATTACCACAATATCCTCAAATTTTTATTTCTCAAAATATTTATATCCTCCTCCTAGCCATTTCGTAACTCCGAATACTCGAGGACTTCTACCCACCTTTGGTCACACTACTCCATCGAATCTCTTGTCGCTAAAACTTTATAATCTTCTAACTAATTGCTAAAATTACTACCAATAGATATCTAGGACGTATATCCTCTATAATCTTCTCTTATTTATCAAGCAACTCAAAATTTAACAAGCAATAATTTACACAAGTAACTAAGAATATTGATAGATTCTAATAAGCTTGGCCAGTCGTCGCTCTGAAAATAGAAAGGATGGGAAGGTAAGGAAGAATAATCGGGAGCAACTACAAATTTTCAAGAGCAGTAAAGAGTATCCAACGATACAGCTAAAAAGAGTATTTACGAACCATTGACTTATTTGCTATATGAGGCTACTCCAGTCTAGTCACCTGTTAAATCGAAGGACACTTGTTTCTTAGAGGGTCTTACAATCCATATAATATGAAACTTTCGTTCTCGAAGTTCTAGACAAGGTTCCATAATAGAACGGAATTTGTGAAATCAAGATTGTGATCTTATCCGTGGTTATTTAAACACACGAGCAAGGAACATAAATACAATACAAGATCGTATCTCGACTTCCAGGCAGATGGGATAAAGGTTACGAATGGATTCACATTCTAAGGGATAGAGATTACATAATAGGTACAAGGGCCGATTTCTAATAGTTCAGTTCTATAGTCCAAAGTGCACCTTCGGTGACTCCTGTGTTTAAGTAGCACATGAGGCCTCAATTGGGTGACACACTAGTGGCATGGGCGTAGTAGTCTTCGAGTAGATCACAACCAAATATTAGGGCGAATGTATTGAGCCAAGGTTGAGGTTCTAGGAAAAGTCGAAAAGTATACCGGTATTATGGTAAGGGTCATAACTAATCCTTTTATACCTGAAAGTCGTACCATAAAAATAGAGTACCAGGGGACAGGTTTGGGTGGAACATGGTATGCCTAGATGGAGGTGGACTCGTCTAGATCTTACATGTGAAATTTGTTGGAAGGTAACCACTGGCCTCGTGCTCCGATTATTAATGACACGGTCGGGGACACAAAATGATCTAAATAGAAAGTGGGAGTCCATGGGGCTCTAACTATTCATTCTAATGGAAATTATTATAATCAATCAGTAATCCTTGTATATCAAAATTTTAGAAGGCTTACAGTCAACCCACCTTAGAGGCTAGGATATGGTTTCAGGAGAATTCCAAAGTCCGGGTATTGTACCTCGACTTTGGTCAATGAAGAACAATGCACAACGTAATGGGATACGGTAGGTATAAGTCAAGTCAAGGATCGTTCCTCAATGAATGGAAAATGAATGTGTACAATGACACATGGTCGATAAAATAGAATGATCTACCCGTCCTTACTGTACAAGAGTTATCGACGGGGTAACCAAATCTAATACACATCATATGGAAAAGATTATTAACAATTGAGTCGTGAATTTCTATTGGGGTCAAACCTACCGGACTATTATCACAAGAGCTCTAGTTACAGCAAGCTTCAACAAATAATTAGAGGTTCACAACATTTGGTCTCTGGAGAATAGTAGTCTCCTAGGTTGGCATTTGGTCAAGGAGAAAGATCCTAATCATTCTCGGACTCACATGAGTAGAAGATCAAGATAGTAGGTTTAGTGTCGAAGGGAGGACGAGTAACTCAAGACAAGGTTCCAGTCATAGAGCTGGCCGATGGTAGCTACACTTGTATATACCACTATCATAGCCATGGGGATATTCTATATCTATATATCAATTACGAGCCTTCGTCTTTCCAATCAGTGAAGACGAAACGATAAAGAGTTCAAGAGAGATGTCACTGAACACAATTACATGAATCAAGGGCGAATGTTTAATTCAAGAGGAATTGTCAAGCGATCGCGGATGAGACCCTAGAGACATCTATATCTCAATCCACGTAGGATAATTAATGAAAAGCGAACCGAATGCATCATGGTTGATCAGACCGTAATACAATAATTCTGTTTAGACAATATGTTAGCGGGCGTCCCCAATAAACATATGCCTCGAATCAAGCTTGATAAAAGAGTAAGCTTGCAAAACTAGGTTGTAATAGCAGTATTGGTCAAGATAGTCAAAATATAAATAGGCGAGATTTTTGGAAAGGAGGCACAATAGTTCGAGTTTTGAGAAAGTCAAATCCTTACCTGGTGTTATTGCCTATACAGTCTTCCTACTATCTTCCTATCCATAAGGCCTTGGTCGACTAATGGGTGATGGAATTCTAATTTCCTATAGTCTGGATAAACCTGTTATTGTCGATCAATTACCTTGTTAATAGATCATAAGGGCCACGGGTTGGGAGACACGTTATTCAACTGGCAGAACTTTTACTAATATTGGTTTTGGATCTTAGGGCCATGCAGGGCAGTCCCTATCCTCCATCGTATCATAAACTTGTAATCACGTATGAAATCATTTTACTGAGAATTATGCCTCGTCCATATAATCTGGCTGTGGCAACTCTTGGTTTCGTGATTCAGTGGGGATAAGCTATCAGATATTCTACCTTATATTGACACAAGGGTATCTAAGATCTAAAGAGGTCAGCGAGAACATAGTTTCTGCAATGTTCTATAACCTATGATCCTCAAAATAGTTTCATTCCTATGGGTTGTGCCTCGCCAGTGCGCTGCTGGCTGCAGTAAACCCACACTATCCATTCTCAAACAATTGACGACAGTACGCGGCTGTCTAGTCATCGCAGTCATTTAATTACTTTAATTATATTCCTAAGAATGTCAAAGAGCTGCTAGGGATTCAATTTAGTTGACTATGGTAGAAAGCGTAAACACATGCCTGTAAGTGTCAATCCTTAAGGTAAAAGATTGACCGGGGAAATAACTGACGACAAGGAAAATAAGAACATCCTAACATTTATCGCATATATATATCTCAAATAGTTGAGGGAAAAACTTTGAACCAATTCTAACTCGGGATTCATACAGAAATAACAGAATCAGGAATTATAAACCAATTTCTTACAGCAAAATAGAATTTAAAACATGCAATTCTAATTCATGATATGAAATTTATATCTAGATAGAGCAAAAGAAAACTGAACAGGTTATCGAGATTATAGCCTTAATTATGGAAAAGCCTAACTAATCAAGTGAGTAGTATACCCACGTTGGATCATATCATTACATCGAAAGCAATAGTGTGTCTATAGGGATCTAGCAAGCTATCTGAATTTAATACTTCTAAATTGCATGGCCTATCTAACAACCTTAACTACCCAATCAGTCAATTTAAACAAGGGACTCCTAGTCCTAGTCATTCTCTTAAATCAATTCAATCCAAGTTTGTGAATGAGCATTTCCTGGTCGCAGGCTCGCAAAAGTACGACTAACGTACCATCACGAGTTCGCAATATTTTGCGAAAGCGGACCTGCATGGGCTACCACAAAAACTTGTCACGACCCGCACCCGCTTTTCGGATAAGAGACGTGTCCAAGCCAGCCTACGCCGCAGAGTCGGCGGTAGAACGCTGTCAAACCCGCAAGAAATAAATGCTCAGAATATCATATTTGCTGCTCATTCACATTTTTAATTTATTACAACAGTTACAATATTTTAACATTAAAGGAAAATACAAGTTTTACAATTAATGAAAATGATACATTGCTATCTATTTGTAGGTTGTCTTCAGCATACCCAAGTCCTCCCAGTGCTAAGAGTGATCGCGGCTAAACCTGAAAAATGTTGGTTTCCAGTCAAGAATGGAATAAGTACACAAATCGACGGTAATGCAAAACATAATAGAATTAACAAGACATAAAAATAGCATATGGAATATGAAAGCTGGTAAAAAAACCGATGACATAGCACGATAGAGAAGAAAATAAGAAAAACTAATAAAAGACATCTATCTAGGTGGTGTGAAATATCATTTTCAACATGTGAACGGCTAGGGGGTACATACGGCTCACTGCACGTGTCGTGTGCAGCTGCTATCGTATAAGATTAGACATATTGGGATATTTCTGGATAGTCCACATGTATACTAAGATATTTTCCCTCCCGACAACTCCGTGTGACGAGCGTGTCAACAAGCAGCAAGATATATGTATAGACATGAAATGAAAAGACTACTATGAATCGAAAAGCAATCAGAAAGTGCACTTGCCTAAGGTCCTTAGCTGCAGAAACTAATACTATACCATACCACTCAATGAGCCACAATCAGTCAACACATGTAGAAGTCTCCAGATGCTGAAATAAACAGTACCATCATTCTCAGAATAGTCAAATTAGCTAGGATTGCCTGTCCTTAAGTCCAATTCTGGATACAGGGGCAAAACGGTAATTTTGGGCAAAACGGTGTCCGTCATTGGACCCGCTTTGTACCGAAAAGCGTGCCAGAGTCAACAGTCTCTAAAGTCATCAAACTATATGTCTACGGATCTAGTTTTTCGATACGAACCCAACCGTATATCCAGAGTTGGATTCCGGCGGGCCGTGCACAAAATCGCCCGTTGAGTGGGACCGTGGGGCCCACAAAACGGTGATTTTATCAACTATCTCAGAATTGGACCAAACTTGGCATACAGGACCAGAAAAATGATACGGTCCTGATGGCGTAAGTTTCGTCTCGATCTGACGAGCGTGCACAAAGTAATTGGAGAATTTGCAAAGTGCACGATACGGTGAATTTCGACGGATACGTATCAAATTCGTCGCGCACACACGACCAATTTGAATTCCGTCAAAGCCCACACGACCACGAAGCCGTTACGCAGCTTTCGATGCTTTCGGTTCGCGACCACGTCGTCTGGATTGGCAGGACGCACGTCGTGTGGAATAATTTTCTAGTTTTTGAAACTGGTTTTTCCTTACAATGAATAATTTCTTGTATAATTACATAAAAATAATTCTATCAGTGGCGTTTCGATCCTGTATATGTTGTCTATGAATCTCTTCAAACAGAATCTCGAAGTCACGCATGGGTTGGGAGAAAACTGGTCGTGAACTAGGGTAGTTGGACTGGTTCTTCTGTCCTGTTTTGGACAGATTTTTCTTCGACTTTGCGTCGATTTATCGAGCAACGTAGTGCGCCTAAATTCTAAGTTCTTGAAAGGAAAGGTAGGTGTACATATTGTGAAGATACCAGAGCAAACGGGACGACGTTTCGTCGACCGAGGAGGGAGAATTTCCCTCACGAACTTGGGTGTTTGGGGTCGGCTGCTACTGTCGTTCTTGTTCATGTGCGCGCGCTGTGTCCTGTCGTACGCGTGTCCGGCCGACTCTGGCAGTCGTGGTGGCGACGGGCGGCGTGCCTAGGGTCAGGGTCGGCGCTGGGAATGGGCGGCCTGTCGTGGAGTTAGGGTTTCGATATCAAACTCTCTCGATCCCTCGTCCATATATATCGACTGATATATATACATCCATTTTGCACTCAAAATAAAGGGTCGGGGCCTAGCTCTTTGGTTGAGCTGGGATGAGACCCTGCTGTTTTCATGGAGAAAATGAGCAAGGGCTCGGTTTGGCTCTACTTGGGTGGGTCGTGCACTGCTGCACAGGAAAAGATGGGGGTTTGGCTTAGTTATCGGGTTGGGCTGGCCTATGGGCTGGAAGTTTGTGGGCTGGGCCCTGTTTAGTTAGTTACCATTTAATAGCAATACACATATGTAGGAGCATAAAAAGTGTTTCAATGAGGGAGTCATATCAGTCATAAGTGGCCCGCTTTACGCCTAACAGAGCAGGGAATTTCTTTACGCCCAAGACAAGGCTAATTGTATTACGCCTAAGCAGATTGATCTTTTTACGCTTGGGTCTACACCGGTGATTTTACGCAAAGGACTGAAGCAGCCTATTTCACGCTGGACAAAAGCCATCAAATCTCGCATTTAAAGCTGACTTTGACATGAAGATATCAATGATGGCATTTACCACAGAATTCAATGGAATTTGTCTCATACAAAGACCATTGTTGTCGTTTATAGAGATCGAGCTACTTTACGCTCACTGAATGGTTTCTTTTACGTACGGGGTTTTACATGAGTCTTTACGCTCATAAAAAACAATGTGTGCGTGAAGTCTATTTGAGCTATTTTACGCTCAAGGTTATTCGATAACCGCTTTACGCTGGAAACCCATAACAGAGCTAGTTTACGCTCATCTTTTTACGCCCGATTCGTTCTGGCCAATCTGGAACGTGGTGTGCCTACGTGGCCTTCATGCCACCTATTTCGAAGAACGTGTGTACATGTATCCTATTCTTACTATAATGATGGGACACGTGTCAGCACATACAGAGGATGATTCTGATCGTGGAGGGCAGTTGTTAGCGTAAAGACAGATGTTGATACTCTTTTACGCACGAAAGCCCCAGTCTATAAATAGACTCATTTTTTCTCATACAAGAGACACAGACAGAGGGAGAGACAGGAGAGAATACAGAGATCAGAGCTTCGAGATTTTGATTCTCTAGAGCATCCTTCTTCAACTTTTCTTCCAGAACAAAGTAAAGCAAAGCAGGAAAGCATTCGGCCTCGCCATCAGTGCCCAAGTGCGTCGATACCTTTCTGGTGCATTAGTTCTTCCAAATTGTTCTACTTCAAGCAGTGATCTTCATCATCATCATATGGTCCAAGGAACAAAGTGATCGTTTACGAATCAGACTTCCATAGCAATACTTTCCCAGAATCAAATTTGTACTTCTCGTACTTTTCTTCTTGTTTTTGTTTTCAAAAGCCAATTCCTCCAAGGCATTTTGTTAATCGAAACAAAAATGGCGACTCTGCTGGGGACGACCTTCTCCTCTGACGAGGAGGCGATTGCTCAATATGATGATGTTTCGGTCGGTTCGACCAAGAAGACTCTGGTGGTACACTTCGACCAGACTGCCTATGAAGAGATGCTCCGAACTGGGGGTGGTTCTCGCCATTCCAATGTTCAAAAGTCTCGCAAAGCACGAAAAGTTTGGATTCCCAAATCCAAAGTGATTTCTGATCTCTCTGCTGCTTCTGTTGATAAGGGGGTTCTTCCCACTCCTGTCGTAGGGGCTCCCGTTCATAACGAGGCAGTCCCTACTTCAAAGTTGCACTCGAAGTGTGACGATTTGTCTCTCGTTTGTAACGGTAAAGATAACCAGGTTTCACACCCACCGCGTAAAAATCAAGTTTTACGCTCAGTGGGTAAGAACCAAATTTTATGCTCAGTTCATAAGAATGAGACTCCCGTTCGTAATGGGGCAGACTCTAAAGCTTGTGCTTCTGGGTGTAAGAGTCAGCCTCTCGTCGGTGACGTGGTAGGCCCAAATAAATTACGCTCCTCGCGTAAAACAAAATCTCCTATTGGTAATGTGGTAGATAACAAGATTTTACGTTCCATGCGTAAAGATCAATCTCCTGTCTATGACAGTGTAGATGAAATTCACAATGATGCTCATATGTCAAATGTGAATGTATCTAAACGTGTGCAGCGTAAAAATATTGTTGGTAAAACTTCCGTTCTACACCAACGACCTTCTTATACTGCTTTACGCAAGGTACCAAATTTACAAATCACACGCCAGGAAAATGGAGTCCTGCGTGCTAAATCTCAAGATTTACGCACACAATTCCAAGCGCATAGAAATGTACGATTTGGTTCTGCGAATGCAGCCAGTAATCTTCTTTATACACAAGGGACTAAACGTTTTTCCACCCCCAATGTAATAAAGAAGAATACTTCATCCACTCCTTCTGACTTACGTGAATTGCTAATGCAAAAGCGTAAGAATAGACAATCTCCGGTGACATTCCCCCAAGAAAAACATCTTTGTGAATACCAGCAGGTTGTGATCAACTGTTGTTGTTCGGCTTCAAGACGATCAGTTTTTGATCGACTGAGTTTTAATGTACCTCCATATCAAGCTGAAGACCAAGAACATGAACTGCCATATGTGTCAGTCAACATGGCATCTCATACTAACAGAGGATGACGTCCAAGACGAAATACGTCCCAAACTCCAAGTCAACAACAGTTCAACAGGCTTCTTGATTCCTTTGAAGGAGTATATCAGAACACTCGATCAAGAAGACGAAGACAATTGCAGACTTCTGATTCAGAGGCTGGGGGTACTCAATCTTTTGAGTCTGATACCGATAGCGTGGATTCGTACTTCTATACAAACCCTTCTGTATCTTCAAGAGAGGTTGAATCCTACGCTGTTGGAGATGAGCCAGAGACGTCATCTGCTAATACAGAACAACGTCTCACTGCTGTTGAACAATCACTGAAGGATATGCTTAACATGGTGCAAAACATGCATCAAATAATTTTGAATCAGCAAACTGCTCAACCGACAGCAGTGACACCGGCACCAGTAGCAGCACAAACTCAAGATAGTCAAGGGGCTGAAATACCTTTGAACATTCAAGAGCCTGCTGCTAATCAAAATTCTGCATCTCCGGATCCCATCATTCCAGAAGATGTACCACCTCCAGTGGGGGTCATGGTGCATCCAACGACTACTCAGTCAAATGTGCTTCCTCAAACCAGTGAAGCCATTCAAGCAGTGCGTGAACTTAAAGCACAGTTTGAAGTTTTAAGACACAAAGATCAACTCCAGAGGCTAGGGATTAAGCAACCTTATCCTCCTCATTGGAATGACGTACCCTTTCCACCGAAGTTCAAGCCACAATCCATGGTTTTGTTCGATGGAAAAGCATCTCCCAGTCAATATATCAATTACTTTGATATTATGACTGTACACTTGCAGAAAAATGATGCTCTTCTCACCCGAATGTTCATCGGATGTCTGACAGGTTCAGCTTACGACTGGTATCGCAGCTTACCTGATAACTCTATTTCGTCTTTTGACGAATTCAAAGCAATATTCCTCTCCCGCTTCTATGAAGGAGGTATGGACATGAACATGTCCTCCTTGATAGAAATCAAACAAAAGGAGAAAGAAGATACTCGAACATTCATTGAACGCTTCCGACAGGCTACTCTAAAGATGCCTCCTGGTATGCCAGATTCAGCGTTGATTGACACGTGCAAGATGAATCTGCGACCATCCATCGCTGTCTTCACAGGTTCCCAATTCACAGATTGGGCTTCATTTATCATAGCAGCAGTTTCTGCCGTGACCAATGGTAGGTTGGCTCGCGAACATGGGATGATTTTCGCGTCAGAAGATAAAGGGAAGAAAAATAATCCTGGCAATAATCCCGACAATCGTAATGTGAAAGAAAAAGATACTCTTATGGTCAATCTTTCCAAGAGCAAGACGACATCAAGCAATCAAGAATCTTCCAAGCCAAAGGAAGAATACTCCTTTGACGAAAGCGATATCCCAGGGATATTCCAATGTCTGGTCAAAAGTGGTAAACTTCAGATTCCAGAGCCAAAAAGGCCTAATGAGGTGAATTTGACTGACAATCCCAAGTATTGTATCTATCATAGATACATTAATCATCCTACCAGTGCTTGCTATGTCTTGAAAAAGAAGATCCAAGAGCTGATAAATGGTGGCGCCATCGCTTTAACCAATGATGACCATACGGTGACAACCAATATGATTTCTCTTCAGTTTGGGGATTTTCCTCCACAGCAAGTCCCAGATGGAATTATACCAATTCCGAAGGCGACGATGAAGATTGTGAATATCCCGCCTGCCAGAGAAGAAAATACAGGATTGCTGCCTCTCACATTGAAGAATGGTGAAATCATGTGGGTACATCCTGACTTAGTGCCTGAACTGGAAAATAAAGGTAAAACTTCAGAATCCAAGAAAGGCAAGAAAGTCAAAACTTGCAACATGATTTCTTATATTATTCCAGATCCTGATGATCTGGATCATCTATGGAACGGCCTCCCTCTGAAAGATAGACTGAAAGGACTAAACATTTGTCCTCCAAGTCTAGCTCCTCCTACCAAGCTCAAGCTTACTCATCAGCAGTGGCTAGCCATGAATAGTGTTCCTTTATACCGGGCACAACGAGCCTTTGCTGCTTATGAAAAGGCTTCAACAGGGATTTCTCCTCGTTTCCCGAATCCTTCTTCTCCCTTAACTACAGAGACATTTGTACTTCATTCTCCGATAGTTGCAGAGATTCATTCCTCGTCCTGTACTGAAATGCCTGTTCAAAGTCCACTGCCTATCCATTTATATAGTCAGCAATCTGTCATTCTCATGAAGAAGACGGGTTACGACTTTCAAAAGGTCGAAGGTTTGAACCATGATAAAGGAATCCATCTTCCTTTACAAATTCAAAATCAGAATTCTACCGCTGGATTGGGTTCTGAAATTTCTCGTAACCATCCTCGCAAGAAGAAGGCTAAAGGAAGAAAGACTAAATCCTGTAATATGGTACTTTCTTCTCCTGAGCCTGAAGAAAAAACTTTTACTGGTACGAACGATCTAGAATCACCATTGATCGTCAATATTGGCAATTCTATGTAGAAGACGGATGATGGTCCACCGTTGACTAATCCGAAGCATAGTAATCAGACTATAAATGATGTCAATGAAGATTTCCTTTTCGAGTATATGGCTGTCAAGTTTATTGAGAAAATGACTTTATCTTCTGATAATCAAAGTCATCAATATAAAGACAACATAGATTTTTCATATGATGAATCCAGACAGATATTCTCAGTCAATATGGTTCAAACCGATGATGAATCAGAGCCATTTGAGAATGATCCTTGGGTTCAACAGATGGATACTCAATAGGAACTTCGTTTTGAACAGCGACAGCCACCTACAGAGGATGAGGTTATCCAGATCGATGTTGGAAATGGAATTACGCCCAAACCAATATTCATCAGTAAGAATCTTTCTGAAAATGAAAGGGAAGAATTGACAAAACTTATCAAAGATTATATTGACATCTTTGCATGGAGTTATGAGGATATGCCAGGACTAGATCCTAAAGTTGCTACTCATAAACTTAATATTTTGCCTAATGTCAAACCGGTAAAACAACAGCAACGGCGCTTTAGACCAGATATGATGGATGCAATTGAAGCAGAAGTCAAAAAGTTGATCACTTGTGGTTTCGTTCGTGAAGAACAACACCCTGATTGGGTGGCCAATATCGTTCCTATTATGAAGAAGAACGGAAAAGTCCGAGTTTGTATAGATTACCGAGATCTTAATACAGCTTGTCCAAAGGACGAATTTCCACTTCCCATTACTGATGTTATGATAGACAATACATGCGGTTTTGAACGTATGTCTTTTATGGAAGGATTCTCAGGATACAACCAGATCAAGATGCATCCAGAAGATGAGAAGCATACATCTTTTTGAACACCTCTTGGGGTTTTCTGCTATACGGTTATGCCATTTGGTCTTAAAAATGCCGGTGCCACATATCAACGGGCTATGAGTAATATCTTTCAAGAACATCTACGGAAAATAGTTGAATGCTACGTAGATGACATTGCTGTTAAAAGTCGGTCAAAGAATGATCACATTCAAGACTTGAAGACAGTATTTGAATTGATGCGCCAACATCAATTGAAAATGAACCCTACTAAATCTTTCTTAGGGGTTTCCAGTGGCAAGTTTTTAGGATTTGTCATTACCTCTCAGGGTATCCATGTTGATCCTGATAAGGTTAAAGCAATTCTTGAAATGCGTCCTCCTCGTAATCTGAAAGAGCTCTGTGGCTTCCAGGGCCGTATTGCTTATATCAGAAGATTTATATCTAATCTTTCCGGGAGATGTCAACCTTTCTCCCGCCTATTAAAGAAAGGAGTATCTTTTGTCTGGGATGAAGCATGTCAAAATACCTTCAATGACATTAAACAATATCATACAAACCCACCTGTCTTGGTACCTCCGGTAATAGGAAGACCATTTTTGTTGTACGTTCGAGCCTTGGATCATTCACTTGGCGCTCTTCTGGCACAAAAAAGCGACATGGGTCATGAACAAGCAATATATTATCTGAGCAGAACGATGGTAGGAGCTGAACACAGATATACTCCTGTAGAAAAGGAATGTCTAGCTTTGGTTTTTGCTGTCCAAAAGATAAGGCACTATGTCACTGGACAGACTATTCATGTCATCTCCAGAATAAATCCCATTCAGATATTGATGAGGAAACCGAGCATTCTTAATTCCAGGTTAGCTACCTGGGCGATGTTGCTCACTCCTTATGACATGGTCTATGTGCCTCAAAAATCAGTAAAGGGCTAAGCATTAGCTGATTTCTTAGCTGCTCATCCTGTACCCGAAACTTCGAAGTTATATGAAGACATTCCAGACGAAGTAGTGGATTGCAACATGGCTTTAAAAAATGACATATGGTAATTATATTTTGATGGAGCATCATGAGTGGGACCTAAAGGCAATATTGTCTCTGGGGTAGGAATTGTCCTGGTTTCTCCTGACAAAATGGTTATATACCGTGCATATTCTCTTAATGAGCCGTGCTCTAACAACGTAGCAGAATATAATGCTCTATTGATTGGTCTCCAAGTAGCAAAACAATTGGATATCGGATTCCTAGAAGCTTATGAAGATTCACAATTGATTGTCAATCAAGTTAGAGGGACGTATGAAGTCAGAAATCCTGATCTCATCCCTTATCATCAAGTGGTAGTCGAGTTGGTCCTTTCATTCAAAGGATTCTTTATTGAATTTGTACCACATTCTCAGAATGTAGAAGCTGATGCTCTTGCCAGCTTAGCTGCAGATTTGGCTGTCCCAATCCGAAGGTAAAATACAATTACTTTGTTAGATCGAGATTTATTCTGTATGAAGAATAATCTGCATATCGAACAAAGTTATGCTACAGAGGCAAGTTCCCAGCAGAAAGATTGGAGAACACCATTCATTGATTATGCAGTTCATGGAATTTTGCGTGAAGATCCTAAAGAAGCTGCATCAATTAAAAGACGATCATTTCGATTCTATTATGATCCGTCTTTGCATATGCTATATCGGCGTTCATATGACGGACTCTTGCTGCATTGTCTTTCAGAAAGTGAAGCCAAACAAACACTGCGTGAGGCTCATGATGGTGTCTGTGGTGCCCATCAACCGGGTCCAAAGTTGCAAGATCGTATTCGAATAATGGGGTATTATTGGCCCTCCATGATAGCAGATGCTGTAGACTATGCCAGAAGATGTAAAGCATGCCAGATTCACGCAGATTTTATTCATCAACCTTCTGAGTTTCTACATCCTACAGCAGCCTCTTGGCCTTTCGAAGCATGGGGTATGGACATTATTAGTCCTATTAACCCCCCTTCTGTCAAAGGACATCGGTTTATACTGGCTATAACCGATTACTTTTCAAAGTGGGCAGAAGCAGTTCCACTTGTTGAAGTAAAGACATCTAATGTAGTCAGCTTCATTAAACATCACGTCATTTATCGTTTCGGGATTCTTCGACGAATAATTCATGACAATGGACCACAGTTTGCCAGTCAGGCATTTTATCGGTTCTGTAACAAGAACCGAATTCAAAATCTGGCTTCTACGGCTTATAATCCGGCTGCTAATGGTTTAGCTGAAGCCTTCAACAAAACGATCATCAAACTTCTCAAAAAGTTTGTCTCTTCTAATAAAAGAGATTGGAATGAGAAGCTTGGAGAATGTTTATGGGCATACCGAACAACAGTCCGGACTCCTACTGGTTTTACCCATTTTCACTGGTTTATGGTTGCGAAGCTGTCCTCCCATTGGAAATCCAGATCCCTTCTCTCCGAATCGCTATTGCTAATGAGCTAACTACAGAGAATAATGATCGCTTACGCCTCCAAGAACTTGAAGGATTGGACGAGAAGCGTCTTCAAGCACAACAGCATATTGAGCTATATCAAGCCCGTATATCTCAAACTTTCAATCGTAAAGTCAAAGAGAGGGTATTCAAAATTGGCGAACTTGTGTTGGCTGTCCGAAGGCCAATGGTGATGACTCACAAGAGCAAAGGGAAGTTCCAAGCAAAATGGGAAGGCCCGTATGTGATTGAGTCCGTGTTCTCTAATGGTGCTTACCGGTTATCAAAACCCAATGGAGATCTACTCATGCTGCCGATCAATGGCAAATTTCTCAAAAAATACTACGTATAAAAAGAGAAGACGGGACAAAAATAAAACTTCTTTTATTCAAAATAAAAGATTAAGGACGAGGGCCACTCCCTTCCATATTGAATACATAGTCAGCCAATGCAAAGATGGCATTGTTTCCTGAACTCGTAAAAAATTTGCAGACGGCCATCCTCAGTGCTTCTTCTTCAGGAGTTTTCCCTGGCTCTACCAGGAAAGCAAGAATGTCTTGGGGAGGCTCGGGCGTAGAAGAACTGTTGCCTACTTCGGTCGGACCCGTTACTATTGGCTCAGCAGGGAGTGTCTTGACGACATCCTCAACCTTCATGGAAACTTCATTCTCTTGCTGTGCATCCTCAGAAGACATTCTTAATTGAGGAGCAGAAATGGGAATGGAAAGGTTACAGAGAGTTCTCGTCTATTTATAGAAAAGGATTATTAATGAACCGGTCTCTGAAATTGAAAACAACTTCTCATTTCCGAAAAGACCCATTCGTTCATACTTCTAGGTTCATCCATTTAATGATGGGACTGAATCGTCCTTTTCCTTTCCCGAGAAATATGTTGATTCATCCACCATATGCGCTCATGCCATCTGTCTTCTTATTCCCCCAGCTACCAAGGTTTGGTTAAGCTGACTTCTTATTTCATGAGAGAGGGATTTTAAATCTTCTACCAATTTATAAAGAGAGTGGGATTCATTATTTATCATGTTTTCATAACCTCTGGATAAATACTGAATTTACCTACTTTTCTTATCTATCATTTTTCATTTGACCTCTGCATAGAAATTAATCTAATTTTCTTTTGAGTTCATATATGCTATTATGTCCATATTACCTCTGATAGCATCATATACTCTAAAACAGAAAATAAGATTTTATTTATCTATCATGTCCATATTACATCCAGATAGATACAAACCATTGATCATAGAAGAATCATCAATTCATTCCCATACTATCATAAAAGTCTATTACATTTCTTAGACTTTTCTTTATAATGGAAATCTATTACAAATTTTGGATTTTCATTCTATACCACAACAATAACCTAATAGAGATCTATCTTCTTCTTTGGATCTTCTCCGTCGGGTTTCGTTGTTGGTGGCAGTTCCTGACTGTCTGAGCCCCAGTGGTAACCGGAACAGCAGGAAACAAACTCTGGTCTTATCTTTCAGACGAGAGGAGAACCCCAGAGTAGGGCAGCCCGAAGGCGTGTTGCTGCCAATACAACTGGTGGATTAGGGGCAGCACCTCAAATGAGATAGGAACGTATCCAGCATTGGGATACGATTCCTAGTTCTGCCGTGAAAGGAACTCTACTACCCGATCCCTCGGGGTAGAGTTGACTCCACCGTCCAACTCTCCGTGTATAAAGGCTCTTCCTACCAACGGAGGAAGACCCTTCTATCTCACGAAGAGTTCTGAGTTGTTTGATTTGCGCGTCAAAAGCGCATGAGCTCCCTGATGTTGATGTCAGAAGAACGCTCTCCACAGCGTCGAAGTCACCAATGCCAGTTCTGAAAAAGCTCTTCAGCCAGGCTTCTGCAGAAAACAAAGAAGAAAAAGTGTCATCAAATGCGTATTGAACGCTAACTAAAGACATATGGCAAGGCTTTTACGTCGGTGTTTCAGCAAGGTTTTTTTACGCCAGTGCTTCATAAAGGCTTTCACGCCATTTGCTTCAGCAAGGCTTTTACGCCGGCACTTCACAAAGGCTTTTTCGCCAGTGATATGACAAGGCTTTTTACGCCAGTGCTTCAGCACGACTTTTACGCCAATGCTTCAAACAAGACTTTTACGCCAGTACTTCAGCAAGGCCTTACGCTCGTAAAATAGCTATTTTCAAAAATAAGAAATTCGAAGACAGATATTTACTTACGGTCGAACTTGCCATTTGAGTCGAAAGGTTTGGCTCTAATGATGGTTGAATATACGTCTAATGATCGGCCATGCAAAGAAACAACGTTGAAAAGCTCCGCCATCTCTTATTTGAAGAACAACATCGCAGAAAGCTATCTTCAGGAGGATGAGTACAAGAATACATGAAACATTCTCGGCTATTTATAAAGACTGAAGAAGTTATTAAGATGAGTCTATTTTGGGAGAAGATCTTATTCAAAGGATCTTGTAACCATAAGATAGACACCACGTGTTGGTTTGTTTCTTGGGAATCAACAATCACGGAAGCAGTCAACAAAAGTGCATAAACAAATGCGCGTTCATAGATGGGGTTAAAACATCAAATATTTTATTTATAAAGGATGGAAGCGGATCCCTATATATAAAAGTCTCAGTACACAGAATATTATTATTCTTTGGGTTGACAAAGGGATGCACCCAACTCACGCATACTGCGAATCCCAGAGCGACGCATCAGACAAAGGAATGCTTCTGCGTCACCCGGTCCCTCGTATGCAGTTGAAGGACCACCATCAATACGACTGAAGACTGCTGGGGTCAGCCCAAAGCACTTTAGAAGATTTTGCGCTCGCTCATTCTCTATCTCGAGGTTAAGCCTGGCGACCGAGGCACCCTCCACAATTGGCTCTTTCTTTGGCACCATATCAACTATGAGGATGAATATTAAGAGTAAAGAGTTTGTCCTTATTTATACAAATTAAAATGACTCTTCACATTCCTCATTGGAAACCGCTCACTCTGGAAGATGAAGATACATTTGAAAGTTACGAAGAAGAAAATTTATTGTGGCGGTTAAAGTGTTGACCAATATTATTTTTCTCTCTTGAACATTACGCTGACTGTTGGATATCCCCGCTTTTACGCGGTTGACTGTTGCGTATCCCGAATTTTGCGCTCAGCAAATCTCAACTTTTACGCTTCTGTTCAAAGTGTTTCAAATTTTGGGACATTTAAAAACTTTGAAGGGGGTCTTGTAGGAGCGTAAAAAGTATTTCAATGAGGGAGTCATCTCAGTCATAAGTGGCCCGCTTTACGCCTAACAGAGCAGGGAATTTCTTTACGCCCAAGACAAGGCTAATTGTATTACGCCTAAGCAGATTGATCTTTTTACGCTTGGGTCTACACCGGTGATTTTACGCCAAGGACTGAAGCAGCCTCTTTCATGCTGGACAAAAACCATCAAATCTTGCATTTAAAGCTGACTTTGACATGAAGATATTAATGATGGCATTTACAACAGAATTTAATGGAATTTGTCTCATACAAAGACCATTGTTGTCGTTTATAGAGATCGAGCTACTTTACGCTCACTGAATGGTTTCTTTTACGCACGGGGTTTTACATGAGTCTTTACGCTCATAAAAAATAATGTGTGCGTGAAGTCTATTTGAGCCATTTTACGCTCAAGGTTATTCGATAACCGCTTTACGCTGGAAACCCATGACAGAGCTAGTTTACGCTCATCTTTTTACGCTCAATTCGTTTTGGCCAGTCTGGAACGTGGTGTGCCTACGTGGTCTTCATGCCACCTATTTCGAAGAACGTGTGTACATGTATCCTATTCTTACTGAAATGATGGGACACGTGTCAGCACATACAGAGGATGATTCTGATCGTAGAGGGCAGTTGTTAGCGTAAAGACAGATGTTGATACTCTTTTACGTACGAAAGCCCCAGTCTATAAATAGACTCATTTTTTCTCATACAAGAGACACAGACAGAGGGAGAGACAGAAGAGAATACAGAGATCAGAGCTTCGAGATTTTGATTCTATAGAGCATCCTTCTTCAACTTTTCTTCCAGAACAAAGTGAAGCAAAGCAGAAAAGCATTCGGCCTCGCCATCAGTGTCCAAGTGCGTCGATACCTTTCTGGTGCATTAGTTCTTCCAAATTGTTCTACTTCAAGCAGTGATCTTCATCATCATCATATGGTCCAAGGAACAAAGTGATCGTTTACGAATCAGACTTCCATAGCAATACTTTTCCAGAATCAAATTTGTACTTCTCGTACTTTTTTTCTTGTTTTTGTTTTTAAAACCAATTCCTCCAAGGCATTTTGTTAATCGAAACAAAAATGGCGACTCTGCTGGGGACGACCTTTTCCTGTGACGAGGAGGCGATTGATCAATATGATGATGTTTCGGTCGGTTCGACCAAGAAGACTCTGGTGGTACACTTCGACCAGACTGCCTATGAAGAGATGCTCCGAACTGGGGGTGGTTCTCGCCATTCCAATGTTCAAAAGTCTCGCAAAGCACGAAAAGTTTGGATTCCCAAATCCAAAGTGATTTCTGATCTCTCTGCTGCTTCTGTTGACAAGGGGGTTCTTCCCACTTCTGTCGTAGGGGCTCCCGTTCATAACGAGGCAGTCCCTACTTCAAAGTTGCACTCGAAGTGTGACGATTTGTCTCCCGTTTGTAACGGTGAAGATAACCAGGTTTCACACCCACCGCGTAAAAATCAAGTTTTACGCTCAGTGGGTAAGAACCAAATTTTACGCTCAGTTCATAAGAATGAGACTCCCGTTCGTAATGGGGCAGACTCTAAAGCTTGTGCTTCTGGGTGTAAGAATCAGCCTCCCGTCGGTGACGTGGTAGGCCCAAATAAATTACGCTCCTCGCGTAAAACAAAATCTCCCATTGGTAATGTGGTAGATAACAAGATTTTACGTTCCATGCGTAAAGATCAATCTCCTGTCTATGACAGTGTAGATGAAATTCACAATGATGCTCACATGTCAAATGTGAATGTATCTAAACGTGTGCAGCGTAAAAATATTGTTGGTAAAACTTCCGTTCTACACCAACGACCTTCTTATACTGCTTTACGCAAGGTACCAAATTTACAAATCATACGCCAGGAAAATGGAGTCCTGCGTGCTAAATCTCAAGATTTACGCACACAATTCCAAGCACGTAGAAATGTACAATTTGGTTCTGCGAATGCAGCCAGTAATCTTCTTTATACACAAGGGACTAAACGTTTTTCCACCCCCAATGTAATAAAGAAGAATACTTCATCCACTCCTTCTGACTTACGTGAATTGCTAATACAAAAGCGTAAGAATAGACAATCTCCGGTGACATTCCCCCAAGAAAAACATCTTTATGAATACCAGCAGGTTGTGATCAACTGTTGTTGTTCGGCTTCAAGACGATCAATTTTTGATCGACTGAGTTGCAATGTACCTCCATATCAAGCTGAAGACCAAGAACATGAACCGCCATATGTGTCAGTCAACATGGCATCTCATACTAACAGAGGACGACGTCCAAGACGGAACACGTCCCAAACTCCAAGTCAACAACAGTTCAACAGGCTTGTTGATTCCTTTGAAGGAGTATATCAGAACACTCGATCAAGAAGACGAAGATAATTGCAGACTTCTGATTCAGAGGCTGGGGGTACTCAATCTTTTGAGTCTGATACCGATAGCGTGGATTCGTACTTCTATACAAACCCTTCTGTATCTTCAAGAGAGGTTGAATCCTACGCGGTTGGAGATGAGCCAGAGACGTCATCTGCTAATACAGAACAACGTCTCACTGCTGTTGAACAATCACTGAAGGATATGCTTAACATGGTGCAAAACATGCATCAAATAATTTTGAATCAGCAAACTGCTCAACCGACAGCAGTGACACCGGCACCAGTAGCAGCACAAACTCAAGATAGTCAAGGGGATGAAATACCTTTAAACATTCAAGAGCCTGCTGCTAATCAAAATTCTGCATCTCCGGATCCCATCATTCCAGAAGATGTACCACCTCCAGTGGGGGTCATGGTGCATCCAACGACTACTCAGTCAAATGTGCTTCCTCAAACCAGTGAAGCCATTCAAGCAGTGCGTGAACTTAAAGCACAGTTTGAAGTTTTAAGGCACAAAGATCAACTCCAGAGGCTAGGGATTAAGCAACCTTATCCGCCTCATTGGAATGACGTACCCTTTCCACCGAAGTTCAAGCCACAATCCATGGTTTTGTTCGATGGAAAAGCATCTCCCAGTCAATATATCAATTACTTTGATATTATGACTGTACACTTGCAGAAAAATGATGCTCTTCTCACCCGAGTGTTCATCGGATGTCTGACAGGTTCAGCTTACGACTGGTATCGCAGCTTACCTGATAACTCTATTTCGTCTTTTGACGAATTCAAAGCAATGTTCCTCTCCCGCTTCTATGAAGGAGGTATGGACATGAACATGTCCTCCTTGATAGAAATCAAACAAAAGGAGAAAGAAGATACTCGGACATTCATCGAACGCTTCCGACAGGCTACTCTAAAGATTCCTCCTGGTATGCCAGATTCAGCGTTGATTGACACGTGCAAGATGAATCTGCGACCATTCATCGCTGTCTTCACAGGTTCCCAATTCACAGATTGGGCTTCGTTCATCATAGCAGCAGTTTATGCCGAGACCAATGGTAGGTTGGCTCGCGAACATGGGATGATTTTCGCGTCAGAAGATAAAAGAAAGAAAAATAATCCTGGCAATAATCCCGGCAATCGTAATGTGAAAGGAAAAGATACTCTTATGGTCAATCTTTCCAAGAGCAAGACGACATCAAGCAATCAAGAATCTTCCAAGCCAAAGGAAGAATATACGCACATATATATTTATATAACATGTATATATGCACACATATACATATACTTATATATCCCTACAATTACATATATAATATATAATATTTATTTGACAATAAAATAATATAAAAACAATATTATTAAATAATAATCCCAAAAATAATAATAATAATAACAAAATTTTATAAAACAATAATGGTGTACATACATTTATATGTACAGTCTAATAATCCAAAAAGCGTACAAGGGCACATTATATACAATTATATTTGAATATCATTAATATTGATATCTATAATATTTATTAATAAAATATACATAAAACTTGCATTGAATCACTAAACTGAAATACGATAAAATCATACCAACAATCTACCAACATGGATGTTTTTGGACGGGTCGCATGACTACACGGGCTCGGCTCAGTTCGGGTCCAGTCCAGACTGGTTTGGTACAACCAGTCTTCTACAAGTCAATAATTACTAATAATAATTAATTAAACTATTTATAATGGTCATGTTACAACTTGTCCTGGTTTTCCTAGTTAGGACACTCCTATGGATCGACATTCTCCTACCATGGCTAAACACTAGTCAAAGCACGCCACTGCACTATCTGTGCCGTGATTCCTAGTCGCCTTGTACTCCAAATATCAACCTTGGCTAAAATCATCTATCGTAATAATTAACTAAATAAATATTTATAATAATCTAAAATCATCATTTAAATAAATAAAAATAAATAAAATAAAAGTATTTCAAAATTTTCGGGAAGGGGAGCTATATTTCCTCTTTGAAGAGCTTTTTGTGTTGAAGAACACCCATAGGTACATTCTATTCCACCCATTAAAACTAGGTTTAAATTGCATATTCATCTAGCCCTAGGTGTCCTGATTCTGTAGGTAAAGGGTTTTCCAATTTTTGTGTCATGTATGTGTCCGTATCGGACACGTATCAGTGACAGCCCTAAGTGTTCGACGAAATGTCTCAATGGACATTTCGTCCTATTTTTGTAAAAGTTTTTGAATGGAAAATTGTGTCTTGGTGTCACTTACACGATTCTTGTGTACTGGGATGGTTTCGTGCACGTGTCGTGTCGTTTTGGACACGCGTGCACACGTTTTGGACACGCTCGTGCGCGGCCTAGCGGATCTCCTGCTACTCGGGGGTTCCACAGGACACGACACGGCTTATTTTGACACGAAACTTTATGGGATCCTTGGGGCATCTTCTGTCACCACGCTCCCCAAATTTCGTTGGGTTTCGTGCATTGGTTGGAGAGAAATCAGTCGTGCACACCCGCACGAGGCTGTCCCAGTGTGTGTGTCCAGTTTTTCTGTTTTTGGTTTTAATTGGATTGGACATGTTTGTGTCCACTTTGGTGGACACGAACTCATCACTTGACACGTATGTAATATATATTAATGTTACCAACCATTAAATCAGCATTTTAATTCGATTTCATAGATCAATTTCCATTTCCCTGAAAAACTGTGTGTCAGTCCATATATCCTATTTTCTTCCAGATTTTAAATGTGAGTTTGTCATCGATATTTAACCCGTTAAACACTGTTAATTGCATGTTATTAAACTTCTAACTTGTTCACCTACATAAATTCTATTGGTATGTCAAAATTGGATTGATTTGGATGTGTTAGGGTTCAAAAATCTGGAATTTCAACTAGGGGACTGTTTAATGGTTTTAATATGATAAAATGAGTTGTTGGGACTATTTTGATTAAATGTATATAACCTGAGATGGCTTGGTTGAGACTGAACTGTGTTACATGAGATATCTGAGAACACACTCAGTCAGTGTATACATTCCTGCACACAACTGAATCACCTCTCACTCACTTCACTGATTTCTTTCTAATACACACACACATGTAGACACCACGAACACACACCCTAGCTCCCTGTCACTTAGGGACAGCTCCCCACTCTTATAACATCACACACATACACTCTTGTTTCACTCACAGTTCCCTCACTGCCCTCTACACAACACTGTCACCTTCACACACCTGAACCTATATGTCTCAACAT
Source organism: Iris pallida (assembly GCA_029216955.1). Lineage (NCBI taxonomy): Eukaryota > Viridiplantae > Streptophyta > Magnoliopsida > Asparagales > Iridaceae > Iris > Iris pallida. The sequence continues at coordinate 9,453,337 of JANAVB010011999.1, forward strand.
ACACATCCATGATCTGATCACACACACAGGCCCTATTTAGTTTCCTACCACTGTTTGCAATTTTTCACTGTTTTGATGTGTTTTCCTCAGAAATCTAAGCACACACTCTCCTCTCTCTCACTTCACTGTTTTGTATTTCAGTCACACACTCACTAATGTCCACAACAACACACACACATATATGGAACAGTCACACATACTGTTTTCAGCCTATGCACACTCACACTCTTAAATGTCCATACACACATGCCCACACATCCTATACACTCACACACACATATAAATTTGACACACACAGGTTTTTCCCTCACATTTAACACACACACACCCTATATGACACTGTCACTCTCTATGACACATTACACTCACACACTCTGTCACACACACATTGCCTAGAGCGCACATCTATCTCTCTATGCCTATGTGTATGTACATATATATATGAATATATTATCTAACCTATGTGTAATGTAATAAATATATATATATGTGAAATGTGCAGTGTGATAGTGTACACTACACCAAACTAGGCATTTTGGAACACTAGACTTTTTTTAATCTGGAACGCTTATTTTCCGTACCTAGGTACTGTCACAGAATAAAAGTGTTCCAAATGCTAAAAAGTGTTCCTGATATATTTTTTTTAATTTTAATTTTTTATTATTATGTAGGTACACTTTAATAATGTTCCAAATTAAGGATACCACATCTCATGTACTGTCAGTAATGAATAAAAAAGTGTTCCAAAATCCTCCTCTTCCAAAACCCTTCTTTCTTTTCCCACAAATAATTTCCCTCCTTCCCAAACCCTCCTTTATTTCACCTAAATTTGTTTTCCTCCTTTGCTTTTCCAAACCGAGTTTGAAGGCTGTCTCGACGAGTTTGAAGGCTGTCTCGACGAGTTTGAAGGCTGTCTCGACGAGATCGCAGACAGGTTTGGTCCTCTTCCTGACGAGTTCACAACCCTCCTTTGTTCTTTCAAAAACTCTCTTTTTAATTTTTCCTCTACCCGACCTATTTGCAGGCTACCCCGACGAGTACCCAACCGCTTTCTCCATACCGACGAGTTCACAATCTCAGGCAGGTTGACTCTCTTCCTGACCAATTTGTTATTTCTCTTTTTCGTTTTTGTTACAACGCTTTCTCCATCCCGACAAGTTTTTGGTTAGGGATTTAATTAGTTTTAGATGAATTACAAGGGAGATTAATAGAGTTAGGATTTTAATAAGGTATTTGATTGGATGCATTACAAGGGAGATTAATAGAGTTAGGATTTTAATATGGTATTTGATTGGATGCATTACAAGGGAGATCGAAAGAATTTAGGGCTTTAATTAGGCATGGGGTTCAATATAATTCCCTGTCACCTTCGAAGACCAGAATCTTCCTTGTAACTAACAACAACCCCGAATTAATTACCCTACGTGGCCTACTAACCTTAAAATGGAAAAGCTATATCACTTCTAGACTAATACATTAGGCGAGAATGTCAAATGAGATGAATTGAAGTCGTTATTTGATAGCATTGTGTTCTTCATTATTTGGTTCCTGTATTGTTCTTCACTTTTTGTTTCATAGTTTGCAACAAATATCTATTTAGGGTATACATGATATACATACAATCTTTTCTTTAGTTCAATCTTTTGTAATTTTCTCACGTACACGCCATCGTAGAAGAAAACATTTTCAACTTCTGATGTGCCTCACTAAATATAAGAACATTGATACTCAACTTTGGAACTGGGTTTCCTTCTGTCCGCGAAATAGGTAGCCACATTCTTGGTATGATACAGTTTCTTGATTTTTTTTTTTGCATAGTTTAGGAGGATTCCCTCTTTGAAACTGCTTCTTATGTTTGCGCTTTGAAGTGTCTAATAATTGACCTAATGGCAATGAATGACAGCTGACCTTTTATTAATTTTTTCTTTGGAGTGTGGAATGTACTAACTGGAAGTGTGGAATGTATCCCAAGTGTCCAGCATGACTTTGTAATAACCTGTGATCCCTTATAGGTGTCATTTCATTCCTCTAGGATAATGTGACCTTGAACTGAGAGATAAATTTAAACTAGCTAAGAAGAGTTCCTTGTATTAATGTTTGACAAACTTCTTTATATCATTTTTTGTCTCTTTGATATTAGAATGATTTAGATGCTTACCAGTACAAATTTGATATTTGTTGATGCCACGCCAAACTGGTTCTTAGTAGACAAATATGGTGGTGCAGGAAAGGGTCATTTTGGCTTTGAATGATACTGGGCTCTTCACAACTGGTGAGAAGGTATGGCAACTCTTGCCTGCATTCTTATACTTACATCATAATTGGTCCTAAAAATGTTAGTAACCTGACTTGCTCAAATACTTCTGCCAAAAATTTATGTATTGGTTCATTGTTTCATATTTGAATTCTGAAGATGCCAACAAACAATTGAGGGGACCTGATATTGATGCTTAATAGGATGCCTTTTTCACTTGTTCTTTATTCTTGTAGATGCTATAAAGGTCCCTTGGGGAGATTTCTGTAAACATTAAATTATCTTGTAGAGACCAACCTCAGGAACGAGACTAGTGTTTCCACAATAATCTCAAGTACGAAGTATCCATATCCAAAGCTCAATTATCTTGTAGAGACCAACCCTCAGGAACGAGGAATCTCCAGCTTGTAACTCTGGAGACAACGAAGTCTTGACATAAAGGAGATTTAGATAATTGGGGTCAAGGATAGGGATATGAAAATAGGATTTCGATCGCTCCTTCAGAATTATGAGTAGATTTAGGGATTTGGTAATTTGAGAATTGCGAATTTTTGGGGAATTTAATGGATCATGAGCAATTAGTTCCTATACCTTGAGCCTGGATTTAATAAGTCTATTAGGCTATCTGCCAGAGTATATATATAAGTAGAATAGGAGAAAATGATCTCACAACCTATGTGGAACTATACTCAATAGCATCTGTAACAGATCCATACAAATTAGATGAACACTAAGTTAACCAGAAGACATACATAAATAAAAGCTAACCATGCATGACAAGCTACCCGATAAGAACACCATAACACGCAACTAATTATGTGTTTATAGTTTGTAATGTGCATTCAATTTGCAGCTTGAACTGCTGCAATCTGCAGCTTGAACTGCAGGCAATGTCTGAACTGCAGCAACTGTTGGAGGAATAACCTGGGAACCCTCTTCCTGTTCACTCACTCCTCTCACTAGCCAACCCATCTATAAATTGATACCTAGGAAAACTGAACTTAATACAGTCTTCATTAGAACACATGACTGCACACAGTTTGCTGCTGCTGAAATCCCTCTTCTTGACACACTCTATATACTACCTACTGCTACTGGTACACAAGTATCTGTGATACCCATAACTTGTGCATCAATATGTATTACATGGATACACAACCCACAAAAAAAAAGATTCTCAAATCTATTTTACTCAAGTATCAACTCATGATCCTCAAGTATCTAATTTTTTATTCCTTTTGATTCCATTAAGTAGATATGATTTTTTGTTGTTGATTTTCCTGTTGCTTTTCTGTTTATGTTTTTGGTTTGGGCTTTCTATATTTCTTTTGATTCCATTAAGTAGTTATTGGGCTTTCTATATTTCTGAATGCATGATACGAGATACTGGGGTTACCCACCATTTTCAGTCCTTGAAACCCCTCCCCTAAATTAGGGCAGTATACCAGTCATTGCCTAACCCTTCCTAATTGTACATGACTGAACAGTGGCCATATATGTACCCCTGTTTATGTCTGAACATTGGGCCAAGCCACAATATGTTCCTTGGATGGCTAGATACCTGTGCCCACTAGTTTGTGTGTCAACAACTAACATTATGCTCCAGGCACTGCTACTACTACCTACACCCCAACTTGTGTATGTGCAAGGATGGTTGTCTATGGTATCCTAGCCCCTCGAACCCAACCTAAATTACATGGTATCCTAGCAATGGCTCAACCAGGTCCATTTGTTCCTAGCACCATGTAACAGTAATGCTTAAGGCTGAATGGTTCCAGGAATTTCGAGAGCAGGTATTGATGCCTACTGTTCAGAAGAAGGTGTGACCCTTCTTAACTGTGTGCACAGGGGTCTCCTCAAGCGGATGGTACACAGTAATTTCTGCCCTCCCATGGCCTGTTAACTAATCTCACATGAACATGAATGTGAGGGTAGTTTCAGGCACAATATCCAGTCAACTGTATCGGCAGTAAAGCGTTGCCTGCTACATATTCGAGACATGGATCAAACCACTATCCAGTTATTTCCTACTCAGAATTCGCATGAATCAGAGTTGGGGTTGTTTCTAACCCACGCAAGTATCAGGCCTAACACTGATAGTCTTGGTGATATGGTTTCAGTTATCCTTTTTCAAGATAACTCAGCGTATCATGGTACAGGGGAAACTGAAACAGGGTTGGTCGTATAATGATTCAGCCATACCTGAGTTTCAAGAGATACCTGGATGGGGAAAATTATATACCAGGGTCAACCTGTGTAGTCGAGTATTTTCTGATACGAGTGCTACGACACTTAAGCATGGATTCGATATCGAGTATCCATCTAAAGTTGATCATTGGCTTGGATACACAACCTCTGCTATAGGTTTCAGGTTTGATATCGAACACACATCTAATAATTGATTATCTCGATCAAGTACAACCTTGTTACCCCATGGAGTAACTGTTGATACTTGTCGAGTATCGATAGCTGTTCAGATGTTAATATACAGGTTTTGATGCTTCATGGTATCGGTAGGGGTATTTTCATTTGATTTCAGTTTTGCCCATCCTTGTTCCCATCTTAGCTAAGTCTTCCCTTCTATCTAGCCTACAGAACTCTTTATAAATATTTTGGACATGAATTTTGTAGGGACAAGGAAGGGTTTACATACCTCGTTGCTAAACTTCGATCCAGATATTCCTCAGGTTTGAGTTGGTAACAAGAACTCTAGGGCTTCTCCTCCCTGTTCCTTGCTGTTCAACAGGACTCAGGAGACTCTCTAGGTTTCCTCTTCTCTCTCTTGCTCGAAACAGGAAACAGGAATCTCCTAGTCGATATTTATATTATGCAAGCGAGGGGGGAGGAAAGATAAGAGTCTGCTAGATTTAAACTGATAAGCCACATTTAAACTGATAGGGATTTCCTGGTTCGAATCCTAATTTGAAGAAGGTTCTATCTAACTAATATGCTACAACTGGATAGGGTCGGTTTAGCAGGGTCTTGGAAGAGGAAAATTAGAATACTACTCAGATTAGACACATAACCCTTCTTAGGTATGTGCCTTTGCAAACAGTGAAGTTCTACTAATGAGACTTGTGCACATAATCTAATACATGGGGCTAACCATGACCAAGTGTTTGGAACTGTACCAGGTGAGCATGTGTGTTCGAAAGATTTTTTTCGCAAAGCTCTACAAAGAAACTCCAGACGCAAAAATAATTAAAGAAGTAGGCGTTGGCGAATTCCTTGTGTGGCCCAAATCACACATTAAATTTCTGGAAGCATTGATTTGTGAGTATTTTTCTTATCATACTTTTCAATGTTTAAAAATATCTGACTTGATTACCTTGCTTGTCTTATTTTGTGGATAAATGAAAAGGAAAATGAACCACCTGATACGACAAGAGCCTACAATCTAAAGTATCTACAAAAGCTGAGCTATCATACTAACCAATACTAGCAACTTGTTACTCGTTTTCAATTCTGATAGTAGTCTCTCAATTACACATGCAAGGGACAAATTGATATCCTCATACTTCTTGATTTCCATGTATCTACTACTAATAAAAAGGAAAATGAACACATGTCAATATTTTGCTAAGTGGATTGCCTACTTTGTGCTTGCTTTTCAGGAAAGTATCTTGTTGTGTGACTGACATTGAAACTACAATTCTGGTCTCCATATATACAAGTGAGTGCTTGAATGTCTCTTTTTTGTGCTTGCTTTTAGCATGTTTTTTCTACTACATATAATGATAACATGTTCAATGCTAGGTAAAATTTTGTTAGTGGCTGTGGTGCATGGACTCTACATAAGTGGGTTGGGAGAAATAACCTTTGAAATGTTGGTTACATTTTAATATATATTTGTTGTAACAGATTCACATATGTTAAAAGTGGTAATAGATTCAGGTAACTGGGTTAGCTAAGGAAGAGAGGATTATCTAGAAGTATTGGCTTTTAATTTAAAATCCAGTATGCTGAACAAGAACAAGACCACAATGGCTCAAACATAGATACTCTGTTTGCATCAGGAATCATATGTTATGAGGAAATGGTTTTGTTAGTACTTGAACACACTTTCTTTGATGCTTGGGATCATTTGTGTGTGTCCTCGAAACAAGTGGTGAAACATGATAATTGTTATTTTAATTTGTTTTTCACTTTGATGAACATTCCTTGATTTAGGATGAAGTTGAGTGAGAAGTTTTTTTAAAAAAAATCTCACAATCACTGTCATAAAGATAACATGCAATATAGTCTTCTAAAGCCATGGTGTACAAGGAAAATAAGAGGGGAATGCATCCTTAAGAAAAGGTGAACATGTGTGTCAGATTCAGTAACTTCATTTTATGTTTATTGGCTCTAACTTTATTATGGAGACATATTAGCCAGTATAAGGATTCTTCAATGCAAACAATTTTTTATGTCAACTTGAAGTATAGAATTACAGGGATATTCTGAAACAGAAACCCAACACTGGAAATGACAGGATTCCCCCAGTCAATTTTCTCTGTCAATTTTCTATCATCATTTTCAGATCCTTTGTAGGGGTGTTATTGTAATTTGGGGAGGCTGGGTCCAGAGCATCTTGCATGATTGTATCTTCCTTGCTTATAAATGCTTTTTTTTTACTTCATGCTCTCTTCTCCGACAGCAGCAGTCTGACTTTCATAAGGTTCCAAAGTTTATTTTTATACTGTAGTTTAAAATTTATAATACATGGTAGTAGAAACATATTTTATATGCAGTAATCATAATAGAAACATATTGAATGATTCAAATGTTATTTTATATGTAAAGACAAGATATACATAGGGAGAAAAGAAGTTTGCATATGCAGTAATTATCTTGATTTGTACAATGACACATCATCTTGTTCTTGTTCATCTTTTTTTCCTCTTCCAACATAAGTGGGTTTGGAGAATTTTTTTTGAAGTTGAATATGATCTCAACACGTGAAATATCTATTTTTATTTGGAAAGTTGGAAAAGATTTGCAATGTTACTCTTCGTTCTTTATTTATTTATTTTTTCTCCACTAATTTTCTTTAACCTTTCAACTATGCAGGCCCAATGGCCATCCCAACAATGGAAGAGTTTGATACAAAGCGATGGAAAATTAGCTATGGGGAAGAAAGAGAGCGAGGAAAAGATCTCAAATATTTTCACATCACTAGGATATTTTGTTAGAATCGTAGTCTAGTAAAATTGTATTAAACATAATACAATATTATTATGTAAGACATTTTGACTTCATTAGTGATATGTGAATTTATCTTTATCTATTTTGTGTGTACTTATGCTATTGACATTTGTATATTTCCTTCTATATTATAATCAGTTTTAGTTTTATAAAATCTTAAGAGGGTTAAAAATTATTTATCTATATATAAATTCAGATTATAGGTAATGGTATTTTAAAGAATATGGGCATAGGAATTCATATTTCTACCATTCCAATATTAGAACACATTTTATCCGTTTTAGTATGAATGTACAAATTAATTTGGACTATTCCTTATTAGGAACACTTTATGGGTGTTCCAACACTGGCACACATATAATGTGTTCAAAAAATTATCCTTTGGAACTCTTTATTAGGAACGCTTTGTAGGTGTTCCAACACTGGAACGCATATAAAGCGTTCCAATAACCGTCATTTGGAACACTTTTATTCCGTTCCAAGAATTTGGCAGCCCAAAAATAGGCACGGAATAAAGGCGTTCCAAAAAATATTTGGAACATAATTTCTCCGTTCCAAAAGGACCATTTTGGTGTAGTGGTAGTATGAAATAGAGATTTCAATTGCCTATTGTATTTGGCCTATGGCCTAGGTATATGGCCCATGGTCCTTGTGCACTAGCTAACTAGACTTGTTTTGACTTGTTGTTCTTGAGATGTGAGTGCTAGCAAGGCTAGACTTGGTTGAGTCTAGATTGGACTAGATAGACTAGTTTAGACTTAATGAGCCTAGATTAACTTGTTTAGACCTAGTTAGGCTAGTTTGACCAAGTTTAACCTCGTTTGACCTAGTTGACTTATTTAGCCTAGAACTGACCTAGTTTGACTGGTAGGGTTGACAAGAGTTGACCAAAGGTTGACTTTAGCCTAGTTTGACCTAGACTTCATGTAGATGCATTGTAGCAGTTTATTACCTTATTTTAGACTTGTTGTGACTTGTACTGTTCTATAGGAGACAGACACCACTCCTCGGACAGTATATTCTCTTCGGACATTCGGGATACCAGGTGAGTACATTCTCTGATCATTTCATATCCTATTTAGAATTATTTTCCTGTTTTAAATTACTTTACTTGATACTGTCACGTTGGTCACACGGATTGGTACTATATGGATCTTTTTATGAGATGTTATCCCCCTCGGGAGCATCGGATACTGCATGTTTTGTGCGTTTCACGAATCATCACGTATCTCTATGCTTCCTCTGATTCACGAATCGCTTGTGACACATGTACTCTCATGTTCACAGAGCCATCATGAATCACCTTCACGTATCACTCATTTTATGAGCCATGTAAAGTTTCACGAATCTTAACATAACTTGAACAGATCCTTGTGTATTGATTGGGGATGGGGGAGTAGAAATAGACATGTGAATATTATCCAAGTAGATGTAGTCATGAATCACTCTCTTAGCTGTAGTCATGAATCTCCTATGCCATTCACATGTTTATATTTTACTCTGACTCACTAGTCACTATTAGTTCTCTATGTATAGTAGATATTTCTATTACAGTTCTCTCTCTGTTTACATACTATATTTCTTCAGTTCATATATCTTACTTTACTGCATGATTATATCTTCTAACTTGCTATGATCTGTTGAGATGTACTGTACTCGCTCCTGTCCTGACTGGACCTGTTAAAAATATTACAGAGGATGAGGACGAGGCTGGCTGTCCCACTTATTATGGGGCTACTCTAAATGATAGTACAGTCTTGGACCAGCAGCAGGAGCCCGTAGCTGTGGACGACATTCCTCTAGACTAGGATGTCTTATTTATTTTCATTCTGGACGATTGTATATATTAGTACTTGGGATTTGTCTTATCTTAGACACTTAGAATCTATGTTTGTACTTGGGATTTCCTTTCTTTTCAGCAGTATTTATCTATCTATCATTCCATCTTATCTTCTGCCTTAGTTTGTGATTGAGTTTACTTTCTGCTTTGTCACCCCCATTCGGGAAGTATAAACTGTTTAGAATTTATATTGTTAGATGTTGTGACCTAGGACAACGTTCTACCACCGACACTGCAGCGTAGGCTGGGCGTTGTTACGTTCTCGTACCCTCACAGTGGGTGCGGGTCGTGACACGTTTTTATTGGTGGCCCATGCAGGTCGAGTTATGTAGTGGTATTCGAACTAGAGTACCACTACAGCCTGCAGTAGGATTAGAATATTTTTTGAAGGTACTCAATCACAAATAGGAAAAACTTTTATTCAGATTCCGTATATCTACATTTTGCCGCTTATTGTCTTCCTTGAATTTAAACTGTCCTCCTTTGATATTTCGACTCATTCTCAGCAATTGTTTCCTTTTGATCTGTGTCTCTAGGATGGTTGAGACGCGATCGCATCGCCAGGGCCAGGGGGCCGCCGATGAGAGGTCTGCCACCTCTCATACTCAGCAGCCAGCCCCTGGTACCGCAGCCCCAGTTATGCCAGCTGGGGTAGGTATTTCGACAGCTTTTGGAGGAGCCCCACCAGCAGTGAGGCATGAGCCGAGTCCGGTGATTTCGGATGTACTTCTTCAGCAACAGCAGCCACCTGCAGGGACAGTGGACGCAGTGCAGCTACTAGCCTTCTTTCGGCAGTACATGGAGGGTCAGCAGACCTAGCAGCAGAGGCACACGGCAGAGGTCATCAGAGGCATTGAGCTGGAAGTGACGGTAGTGGAGAGAGCTGTGGCTTAGCCAGCAGCAGTCCAGCAGCTACACCAGCCACGGGAGAAGGGCATCCAGGACTTTCAAAAGATGCACCCGAGAGACTTTCGAGGGACAGAGGGGATCCTGTATGCCGATGAGTGGATCGAGCATATGGAAGAGATTTTCAGGTTGGCTGAGATCGCGACGAGGCTCCAGATAGAGGCAGCAGCCAGCATGATGCAGGATCTGGCCCGTACATGGTACCAGACCGACCCGAGGGTCGGCACAGCAGGACAGACTTGGGCAGCATTCAAGAAGTTGTTCAAGGAGAAGTTCTTTCCAGACGCAGCACTGGGAGCCCTCGAGACCCAGTTCGAGGCCCTAGTCCAGGGGAGCCAGTCCGTGGAGGAGTACGCAGGAGAGTTCTGCCGCATGAGCAGATTTATGGAGGACTTGTCGAAGACGACGAAGGCCCGGAGGTTCCGAAAGGGCTTGGTAAAGGAGGTCAAGTCCTACACCAAGAACGCCCGCAGCGCTACCTATAAAGAGATCCTGGTGGACGCTTTAGCTGCAGAGGATGATCTTGAGCTTAGGCTCAAGAGGGGGCGAGACTCCCAGGGAGGCAGCAGTAGCGGAGGACCGGCCAAGAGGCCGCACGTTCAGCATCAGTTTCAGCAGCAGTTCCAGGGTCACGGCCATCAACAGGGACAGCAGCCGCCCAGACAACATCAGGCACCCAGACAGCAGGCAGTCAGTTGCCCCTACTGTAAGAAGCCGGGGCATGGATGGGGTGAGTGTAGGAAGAGGCTGGGCAGGTGCCTACTATGTGGAGCAGCGGACCACCAGCTGAGGGAGTGTTCCCAATACATAGGCACAGCACCAGGAGGAGGAGCCAAGGCTCCGGTAGGTCAGCAGCGGGGACCGTTACCGATGCAGCAGCAGAGATTTGTGCAGTATCAACATCAGGCTGGAGGAGGCCAGCAGGGACGAGCTTATGCCATGACAGTCAAGGATGCTCAGGCAGTAAGAGAGGTGCTTGTAGGTTCTGTTCTTTTCGATTCCATTCCCACCTTGCCTCATTATATCTATCTTGAAATACAATTCCATCTGTTCTTATCTGCTTCCTTATCTGTTGATAAGTTTTGATCTGGCATTTCTTTTCGATTTGGTTTTCTTCTGAGATAAGTCGTATGGGCTAGGTCGCCTAAGTTATGGGGTCTAGAGTCTTTTGTAGTCATGATAGCTGGCATTGTGAGGAAATATAGTCAGATTTTGGATATATTTCTCGGGTGTGGGAATTTAAGGTTTTTGCTGCCAAGCATGCGGTAATACGAAAATTTTAAATACCATAATTCTAGAGGTATGTACCTTAGTCGAGGACTCTGTGATTATCGTAGCCTTACTCACTAGCATGACGAAGATTCTGAGTATCATGATTTTGGACAGACGCATATGATTATCTGACGGTATGTTTGAGACTTTGATTGTGGGGTGTTTGACCTAGAAGACTACTACCATTTTAATTTCGAGGACGAAATTTTTCTAAGATGGGTAGACTTATAACACCCAGTTTCTAAAATGAGGGTAACTTTGAAATTTTATATTTTAATTTATTTAATTATGATATTTAAATGATAATATGATTTTTGTAATTTTTAATCATTTTAAAACTATTTTAAGTTATGACTTATGATTTTGGTGTTTGACTAGTGTAACCTTAGAGCCTAGCCATGTGATTAGGATGTTTGACTAGTATATTTTAGCCTAGAGGGTATTTTTGTTATTTTTGAATTATTTGAATTTAATATATATTATTAGGAATTTTTTTTAAATAATTTAATTGAATGATGTGATTTAAATACTAATATAATTATTGCCTTGTGATTTTGGTTAGCCTAACCTAGATTGGACCTAACCTAGATGGGTCATAACTAACTTAGTGAGCCACTTTGAGAATTAGATGGTTTAGTTAAGGGGTTAAGTCAAGTTTAGTTATGGTTAAGTGATTTGCAAGAGACTAGGAAAGAACCCCTTGTTCTAGGCCACCCATTAGCCTTGATTCAATCCTAGCCATAGGATGAAACCTAAAAACCCTAACCTTAACTATTATGACCAGCCAAGACCCCCCCTTGCCTATATAATGTCTCTATGGGGATTTGTGCCTCTTTCTTTAATAGTTCTTCATTTTCTTAAGGAAATAGGTAAGCCTTCATTAAATTTCTTCCTAGTTTAATCAATAGGACTCCTTTTTGAGTGGGATTTCTTCCATTATAATCTAATCAATGTTCTTTTGCTGATGGTGGAGTCCAATCACAGATTTGAATCGATTTGATTGATTTGGTGGCTTGTGGAGATTCCCTCTTTGAAGAGCTTTTTGTGTTGAAGAACACCCATAGGTACATTCTATTCCACCCATTAAAACTAGGTTTAAATTGCATATTCATCTAGCCGTAGGTGTCCTGATTCTGTAGGTATAGGGTTTTCCAATTTTTGTGTCCTGTACGTGTCCGTATCGGATACGTACCAGTGACAGCCCTAAGTGTTCGACGAAATATCTCAATGGACATTTCGTCCTGTTTTTGTAAAACTTTTTGAATGGAAAATTGTGTCTTGGTGTCGCTTACACGATTCTTGTGTACTGGGATAGTTTCGTGCACGTGTCATGTCATTTTGGACATGCGTGCACACATTTTGGATACGCTCGCGCGCGGCCTGGCGGATCCCCTGCTACTCGGGGGTTCCACAGGACACGACACGGCTTATTTCGATACGAAACTTTGTGGGATCCTTGGGGCATCTTCTGTCACCACGCTTCCCAAATTTTGTTGGGTTTCGTACATTGGTTGAAAAAAATCAGTCGTGCACACCCGCACGAGGCTGTTCCATTGTTTGTGTCCAGTTTTTCTGTTTTTGGTTTTAATTAGATTGGACACGTTTGTGTCCACTTTGGTGGAAACAAACTCATCACTTGACACGTATGAAATATATATTAATGTTACCAACCATTAAATCAGCATTTTAATTCGATTTCTTAGATCAATTTCCATTTCCCTATTTCCCTAAAAAACTGTGTGTCAGTCCATGTATCATGTTTTCTTCCAGATTTTAAATGTGAGTTTCTCATCGATATTTAACCCATTAAACACTGTTAATTGCATGTTATTAAACTTATAACTTGTTCACCTACATAAATTCTATTGGTATGTCAAAATTGGATTGATTTGGATGTGTTGGGGTTCAAAAATCTGGAATTTCAACTAGGGGACTGTTTAATGGTTTTAATGTGATAAAATGAGTTGTTGGGACTATTTTGATTCAATGTATATAACCTGAGATGGCTTGGTTGAGACTGAACTGTGTTGCATAAGAAATCTGAGAACACACTCAGTCAGTGTATACATTCCTGCACACAACTGAATCACCTCTCACTCACTTCACAGATTTCTTTCTAATACACACACACACATGTAGACACCACACACACACACACACCCTAGCTCCCTGTCACTCAGGGACAGCTCCTCACTCTTATAACATCACACACATACACTCATGTTTCACTCACAGTTCCCTCACTGCCCTCTACACGACACTGTCACCTTCACACACCTGAACCTATATGTCTCAACACACACACCCATGATCTGATCACACACACAGGCCCTATTTAGTTTCCTGCCACTGTTTGTAATTTGTCACTATTTTGATGTGTTTTCCTCATAAATCTGAGCACACACTCACCTCTCTCTCACTTTATTGTTTTGTATTTCAGTCACACACTCACTCATGTCCACAACAACACACACACATATATATGGAACAGTCACACATACTGTTTTTAGCCTATGCACACTCACACTCTTAAATGTCCACACACACATGCCCACACATCCTATACACTCACACACACATATGAATTTGACACACACAGGTTTTTTCCTCACATTTAACACACACACACACCCTATATGACACTGTCACTCTCTATGACACATTACACTCACACACTCTGTCACACACACATTGTCTAGAGCACACATCTATCTCTCTATGCCTATGTGTATGTACATATATATATGAATATATTATCTAACATATGTGTAATGTAATAAATATATATATGTGAAATATGTAGTGTGATAGTGTAGTATGAAATAGAGATTTCAATTGCCTATTGTATTTGCCTATGGCCTAGGTATATGGCCCATGGTCTTTGTGCACTAGCTAACTAGACTTGTTTTGACTTGTTGTTCTTGAGATGTAAGTGCTAGCAAGGCTAGACTTGGTTGAGTCTAGATTGCACTAGATAGACTAGTTTAGACTTAATGAGCCTAGATTAACTTGTTTAGACCTAGTTAGGCTAGTTTGACCAAGTTTAACCTCGTTTGACCTAGTTGACTTATTTAGCCTAGAACTGACCTAGTTTGACTGGTAGGGTTGACTAGAGTTGACCAAAGGTTGACTTTAGCCTAATTTGACCTAGACTTCATGTAGATGCATTGTAGCAGTTTATTACCTTATTTTAGACTTGTTGTGACTTGTACTGTTCTATAGGAGACAGACACCACTCCTCGGACAGTATATTCTCTTCGAACATTCGGGATACCAGGCGAGTACATTCTCTGATCATTTTATATCATGTTTAGAATTATTTTCCTGTTTTAAATTACTTTATTTGATACTGTCACGTTGGTCACACGGATTGGTACTATATGGATCTTTTCATGAGATGTTATCCCCCTCGGGAGCATCGAATACTGCATGTTTTGTGCGTTTCACGAATTATCATGTATCTCTATGCTTCCTCTGATTCACGAATCGCTTGTGACACATGTACTCTCATGTTCACAGAGCCATCATGAATCACCTTCACGTATCACTCATTTTATGAGCCATATGAAGTTTCACGAATCTTAACATAACTTGAACAGATCCTTGTGTATTGATTGGGGATGGGAGAGTAGAAATAGACATGTGAATATTATCCAAGTAGCTGTAGTCATGAATCACTCTCTTAGCTGTAGTCATGAATCTCCTATGCCATTCACATGTTTATATTTTACTCTGACTCACTAGACACTATTAGTTCTCTATGTATAGTAGATATTTCTATTATAGTTCTCTCTCTGTTTACATACTGTATTTCTTCAGTTCATATATCTTACTTTACTGTATGATTATATCTTCTAACTTGCTATGAACTGTAGAGATGTACTGTACTCGCTCCTGTCCTGACTGGACCTGTTAAAAATATTACAGAGGATGAGGACGAGGCTGGCTGTCCCACTTATTATGGGGCTACTCTAGATGATAGTACAGACTTGGACCAGCAGTAGGAGCCCTTAGTTGTGGACGACACTCCTTTAAACTATGATGTCTTATTTATATTCATTTTGGATGATTGTATATATTAGTACTTGGGATTTGGGTTATGTCTTATCTTAGACACTTAGAATCTCTGTTTGTACTTGGGATTTCCTTTCTTTTCAGCAATATTTATCTATCTATCATTCCATCTTATCTTCTGCCTTAGTTTGTGATTGAGTTTACTTTCTGTTTTGTCACCCCCATTCGGGGAGTATAAACTGTTTAGAATTTATATTGTTAGATGTTGTGACCTAGGACAGCGTTCTACCGCCGACACTGCGGCGTAGGCTGGACGTACCCATGTCTCGTGCCCTTACTCTAGGGTAGGGGTTGTGACAATGTGGGCGCATAGAATGGGTCATCAGAGCCTAGGCGCATATCCTAGTTGCATGGCCCTGGGCGCATAGCCTATTGAAGACAGAAGTCCTCTGGCCAGAGTTATGCACCCACATACTGCCTTCGGGGCATAGCTCTGGGCGCATGCTTTGGAAAACAGTGCTGCTTTCTGCATGTTTTGCCTTCTTCGTTTGCGAGCCTCGCAGATTTTGCCCAGAGCGTCAAACACTTCGATTCTGGGCATCGTAGTATTTTTCTTTGCCAAATCTCGAGCGTTGAACACTCTGTTATTGATTGCACAAGAGAAAAGTCGCTGGGCTAGTAGAGCCCCGAACAGTATGTGCCTTCTTTGCATTAGGAGCTCTTGTGGAAGGGTTATGCTCCCCCATGACAGAGTTCCCCTTCGGTTGCATATCTTCTACGATACTGGCAGGATATGTAATGCTAGCCTTCGGAAGCCAAGTCTTATGAGACTTGTTTCGCTTCACTGATTTCGAGGGAGTAGAGCCGTCCCTCGAGAGCATCTCTTCGAACGCCTATTGATCGAACTTCATGATCAATATCTTCTGAGTGCTCTCCACTTTATAGGTATCGGATTGAGTCACCACCTTCTCGTCAGAGGAAAAGGTAGTCCCCAGCAGAGTCTCCATTTTTGTAGACACTTACAAAAAAGAGAAGAATTACTATCTTTTCTTATTAGCGTAAGGCACTACAAATCGAGTACACCTGAGAGATCCTGCACTGAAAACCCCCGATTACAAAAGAATTCTGGGAAATGGGACGATGGAGATCGAGCGACAATTGCTGCTTTACTCCGTTGACACTCCGATTTATAAAAATGGGAGAAAACCTAAGAAAATTGCTAACTCTCAGCTCACTGGCAAGAAAGGCAAAAATTTAACTCTAAAATGCTCTATGTTCTCTCTTTTTGAAGAGACATGTGACCTCTATTTATAGTCATTTTGTACTGAAACGACTGTTATGCGCACACATGTAGAAAATACACAAATTTCCATGTGGGCACATAGTCTTCCTTTGGGCGCATAAAGACTGGATGATCGTAGGTAGATCATAGGGTTGACGTGGCCACATGCTTCGGTGCACGACTGCTCGTGGAGACTGACGTGGCCGCATGCTTCGGTGAACGACTGATCGTGGATGTTGACCGAGTCGTGGAGTTGTCCTGACTTGGGCGCATAGTGTGGGAACAGGGCTATGTACCCCCTTCTGGAGGAGCCATGTGGGCGCATAGGAATTTTACATATGGGCGCATAGGATTTGCATTGTGGGTGTCTACCACTCTCTGATTTGGGCGCATAGCTACTTCCTGACTTGGGCGCATAGCTACTTCCAGACTTGGACGCATAGTGTTTGATATTTTCATGCTTCTACAGAGGCATGATAGTCGGCTCCATACCCAATCGGGCATCTTATCCGACATCATAGTTAGCTAAAAAAAAATGAAAATTAGAACTTTAGTTTACTAATATTATAGAAAGTTAGCATACATGACTTTCCAAAGAAGGGAAGAAATAACACCTTGAGTTGTGCTAGATTTCCAAAAGAGTCCACATGATGAAGAAGAATCTTTGAAGATGGAGTTTGTATAAAAATATTATGGTTGAGATAGACCATGAGTCTTATATAGGCTTCCAATGAGTTTTATATAGGCTTACAATCACCTACCTAGGCCTGAGCATTATTTATTTTTAGATCGAAAATCGAACATAATTGAACCGAATAAGAGTCGGTTCGGTTTGAAAAATATTTGGTTCGGTTTGGTTTTAAAAATACTAAAAAAATTATTCAGTTTCGATTTCGGTTTTCGTTTTGGGTTTCGGTACAAAACCAAAACTCGAATAAGACTTATAAAATTATATAAATATCCTCAATTCTATATGTATATTGTGATTAAAAATAGGCTAAATTGCACTTTGATACCCTCAACTATTCCGCTTTTTCAAGTTGATACCATAAACTTTTTTACTCAACAACTTAATACCTCAACTATTATTTTTTATCAACTTGATACCTAAATTTTTAAAAATTCCCAAAATGCCCTTATCCCTTCCCTTTTTCCTTCTCCCCTCCCCCCCTCCCCCACTCCGGCGACCACCTCCCTCCCTTCCCTCTCCGGCGACCACCTTCCCCCCTCCCGCGACGGCGACCCCCCTCCCTCTTCGGTGATGGTGGAGTCGGGAAATGAGGGCAGCGGGAGAGGGAGGGGAGGGCAGCGAGAGAGGGAGGGGAGGGAGCGGGAAGGGGGGTGCGGGTGGCCGGAGGATGGAGGGAGCGAGGGGGCGGAGGGGGAGGGTGCAGGCGGGACGGGAGGGGGGAGGGGCAGAGGGTGCAGGCGGGGCGGGAGGGGGGGCAGAGGGGGGGAGTGCAAGCGGGGCAGGAGGGGGGAGGGGTGGAGGGGCGGAGAGTGCGGGTGGGGCGGCGGGGAGAGGGGCGGGGGCGGGGGTGGTGGCCGGAAGGGGGGGTGGAGGAGGTGAGGGGGGAGGGGTTGAGTGGTAGTTTTAATTTTTGGGTAAGGGCATTATTGTCCAAAAAAAAATTTAGGGTATCAAGTTGATAAAAAAATAGTTGAGGTATCAACTTGAAAAAGCGGAATAGTTGAGGGTATCAAAGTGCAATTAAGCCTTAAAAATATGTATATTTGAAAACAACAATTCTATTTATGTGTTTTGAAGCCCAATTTTGATAATTCAATAACTAGCTCAACTTTGGACATAATTTTGAATACAACAAATGTGTGTATAAAAATTATAATTTAATATAATTTAATCACGATTCCAACTTTGGACCGGACCAGTTAAACAATAGAAATATCCCAACCGAACAAAGCAAGTAAATTGAATCAACTATTCGATTTGGTTTGGTTTCGATTTTAATTTCAATTCCGTTTTGGTTTTTAATTTTTAGAACTTCGGTGATTCGTTCTTGACTATTTAGATCCAGTTGAAATCGAAAGCCGAATGCTCACCCTACCTATCATGATATAATTTTATCTTAAACAAAAGATAAAGAGATTTATCTAATCATCCCTCAACAACTTAAGATCTAACAAACACTGGTTAAGATATTAACCGTGTGCATCAAGATCTTCTCTTTCATCATCATAATAAAAAAAATTGGCATGAAAATGGGTGACCAAATTACTTTTTTATTCATAATAACAAATATTTTTTGCTAAGAAATAGTTACGCCAAAAAATAAGTGATACCTCTAGTATTTAGGTTATATAATAGTATATAAGATGGTAAATTTACAATCACATTTTGTATAGGATGGCAACATAACTTTTTGGTCAATTCAATTGTCATTTATAATGTTACTTTGGCCCACCGACCCATCGGAATATGACCCATGTATGTTTAGTGATCTATTTTGTCAAAAAAGTTAATTTATATGTACTCATAAAAATAATAAAAATATATATAAATTTGATTGTTTTATATTAAATGTTTGGATTTCATATGTAAATTTAAAATAATTATTTAAAAAGTTAGGCAAACTGATATATACATATGGTCTATGTCATGTGGTGTCGTGTCTAGACGAAATCATGGCTCGGGATATGAAGTATATCCAAACATTTTGGATCTTGAAATATAACCAAATTATATGAGACATCTTCCATCTTTATTATTAAACACACGGCTATTTTAATTTAATTAAGTACTAAAACATTATTTATTTACTTTAGCCATGTTTCACTTGTCATCTCTACACATCCTCAACTCTTCATGGCGCTGTCTCCCGGCGCCCAACTCCGGCCAAGCCCAGGCCGCGCGCCCCCGGACGCCCCGTTCCCGGCCAGCGCCCCTTTCGGCCAGACCCCGCCCCTGTCCGCGTCCGGCTCAGCCCGCGTGCGTCCCACTGTTCAACAGCGCTGTCCAGCGTTGTTCCGGTGCTTTTACGGTGCTGTCCGCAAGTTGAAACTTTTTCGAGTCCGCGGGAACGTGGTTTTCTTTTCCTATTATCATCTGAGAGCTCTAGCCAAGCAACCCAAGGTATATCTCGTGTTCCCGTGTCCCTACCTTAGTGTCGATGATGATACGGTCCCCGATCCCGTTACGGGATCCGGCTTAGATAATTTCAGGTTTTCCGAAGTCCATCTCGGAATGGTGCTGGCTTGACGTTTTGTGCTGTGGTTTGGAATATTTGTTTGAGTGATAAGTTCTGTTGGTTTTTGGTTCTGTGGGTTTTCGGAATTTTCGAGTTTAGACTTCGGGTTTAATAATACTTCTGTTGCGGTTTCGATTTCGGATTTAATATTATTCCTGGGTTGGAATATTTGTAGTTGGATAATTGGAGTCCCTGGTTTGGAACAGTTATTGGTGTTTTTGGCATTTCTCCCAGTATTGGGTTGTCCCAATTACAGAGGGGATGCTGCCCGAATTTTCAGAGAATATTTTAAAAAGGGATTTCTATAAAATTCTAATTTCCAAAACCGACTTTTGCAAAAGATTTGTTGTTTTGGTTTTCGATTACCTTTTTTCGGGCGATGACCAAATTCGGTCTATGGGCCCTAGCGAAATACAAACGGAACCGGCCACTCCGGACGTTGAGGCATTTGCTAGAATACGAAGTGATATTTTGGACCAAATCTGAGACTCTTTAATATTATATTATATTTTATTTTATTTTTGGAACTGGTACTACTTTTTAGCATTTATGGTGCAAGGCCTCGGCCTGCTGAATGGACCGCTTCCCGGCGTTCAGGATTCACCTGAGTTTTATTATTATTTTTAAATTCGATTTATGTAAAGGTTGTAAGGGCATAAGCCCAGTTTTCTATTTTCTTTGTTGCGACCCTGTATTGCGTAGAATAGATTTTATTTATTTTCTGGGATGTTGGTTTGTCGATAAACTCGTAAAATATTAAAAAGACATTATTTTGGATATAGAAAAATTATAACATTTTCTCACAATAAATAATTAGTAAAATTACAAGTTTGTATTGTTTAAACAAATTCACATCTTCTCATTTAAGAAAAATCTAGTTTTATATATATTATGGAAAAAATACAAAGTTTTGCCAAATTAATCGGTAATTGCCATTTTTCTAAATAATCAGTAATCGACTTATTTAATTAAAATAATAACGAACGTAGATTGCGACGTTAGACGATTTTTGGTAGATTAATTAATAAACTTAAAACTGACTAGGGTCTACTTCTAGAAATTGTAACTAGCACACCTAGAATGGTTTCATATCTGTTCTAAGCCAAGGTTCTCAACTGTAGGATCTCGGAGACGAACCTGACATCCTCCTCGGTACCAACATTCTCGATCCAGTCAATTAACAGAGGCAAGTTACGGTTATGTTTTCTTGTATTTTATTTAGTAATTGTCTAGCTACATGTTTAAACCACATTGCTACAAGGAACCCTCTCCTAGGGTTCAGATATTGATTGATATTGATTGTGGGGATTGGGGGTAATAGTGTAACGTTTATGGCCAATATCCCCCTATATTGCATGATTGTGCGAACTTACCCCTCTTACACATGGGGATAAGCCGTATCGCGTCGCTAGGACGCTATTGTATAACACAAGCCGGTCATAGACGATTACACATTCAAATCACATTGTTTTAATCGTAGAACTACTGAAAAATATTGTTTCAACTGTTTAGCCTGCACTTTTCCATTATTACTTGAAATATGAGATACATATTCGTAATTTGCTCCCTCCTGACTCGAGACAACATTTTTAGGTGACATTGAGGATGTTGAACTATTGTACAATAGCTACTATGACCCGGTTTTGTACCCTGTGGTGTTGCCGAAGTCCCCCTTGAAGGACGCAGGACCTGAGGACGACGAGCCGACCTCTTAGCTATTTTAGGCCCCTCGTTCGATTCCTATTTTAAAGAATAACCGTTTGATTCATTATAATGTAATCGTAATCGCAATGTAATCAAATAAAAAGAATATGACAAAAAATAATATATATTATCATGAGTGTTTGTCTTTTATTACTTTTAAGAGAATTTGATAAAAAAAAATGATATATGCGAGAATCAAATAAATTTTATTTGTTATTTGGACAGAAACTACCAGGTCGATAGGATGACAACCATTGTACTACAAACCAAATTACAAACATAGACCTCAAGCTTAAAGTTAAGTAGAAATTTGACATTTCGTGCACATGTAATTGTCAAATTTTTCTTTAGATTATTTATAAGGGTACATCAAAAGTTGATCAGGACTATTCTATTTCTAAGTTTGATTTATTTATAAGTTTGTCATTGAAAAAATTGATCAGGATTATCCTATTTCTAGGTATAAAAGTCATTTTTTTTCTTTTTGCTCTTCTTCTTCTTCAACACATTCAAGAAGAAGAACAAGAAAAACAAGAAAAAGAAGAAGAGGAAGAAAAAGAAGAAGAACAAAAATGTTGGATGAATTTTCTTCTCATTTTCTTCTTCTCCATCATTTTCATCCTCACTATCTCCATGAAAATTCTAATTTTCTTGTCATTTCCAATTTTGATGGAACCCAAAGGATGCTCATAATGTACAAACCCTAATATTGGTGGAAACCATAATATTGGTGGAAACCCTAATATTGGTGTTCAGCCGAACCCACTTTCCCATACCAATGGCTTTACTGTTAGAACAAACAAGTGCAAACAAGAAGAGCAATAATGGACTTCCTGTTCAACAAGTATAAACTAGGACTGCCTAATTTTCTGGCAGTGCTACAAATTGATAGGACTGTCAGAAATAGTGGCAGTCCTACTTCACAGCAAGTGAAACCAAGGACTGCCACAATTTCTGGCAGTCCTGATTGTATGTAGCACTACCAGAATTTTTGGCAGTCCTAGCTGTATGTAAGAGTACCAAAATTTAAGGCAGTCCTGTTTGTATGTAGGACTACCAGAATTTCTGGCAATCCTGACTGTATGTAGGACTAGCAGAATTGCTGGCAGTTCTTAATTTCACTTGCTGTAAAGTAGGAGTACCACTATTTCTACAGTCCTATCAGTTTGTAGTACTGCCAGAAAATTAGGCAGTTCTAGTCGACGCAAAAATTTTTTAGATCGTGTTTACTTGGATTTAATTCAAATGGATAATTTTTCACTCCGAATGTACTTGGGGTTTAATTCAAATCGACTACAAAAAATGGAAATAAATATTGTAATGTATACTTGGATTTTCGAAATAAATTGTTAGGGTTTGTGTGCCATTGGTCTTGTTGAGAAGAAGAGGATGGTGGAGGAGAAGAGGAAGATGTTGGAAAAGAAGAATATTATAAGTTCTTGCTTAGGGATGGAGGAATGGTGGAGGAGAAGAGGAAGAAGAATGAGAGAGGAATTATGATTTTGGAAGAGAGAGAAGGAAATTGGGAAATAAAACTAAAATTTTGGGTTTGGGGGTTGGGGTGGAGGGGGGTTGAGTTTGGGACAACACTAGGAGTAAAAAAATGGGATGTCCTGAGTAAAATTTTCTCAAACCTGGGCTAGTCCCAATCCTGGATAGCCCTGATCAACTTTTGATCTGTCCTTATAAAAAAATCTTTCTTTACAATGTTCACTAATTTTTAAAATAAATTATCAAAATTATTTTAATTTATAAAAAAATATAAATATTATTTAAAATTGTAATAAATTGAAAATATTTTTAGTAAACAAATTAAAAAATTCAAAAATATTATAAATATATTTTTGATAAAAAAAAATAATAATTCCTCCACCGCTCCACAAATTGGTTGAGAAAAATATGCTTGACAAGAAAAATGAAGGTGCAGATTTCTTTTCAAGAGACAAAAGCCTGGTCCACCAATAATGGGGAAGAGACTAAGAGAGTAGAAATGTCTATAGGGCACCCACGCCACATGTAGGAAATACCTAAAAGCACAGAAACCCAACAACATAACATTATCGGTGACAGAATGGAAGCAACGTTTGTGGTGGTGGTGGTGGTGATGGTGGAGCCATGATTACCTCCGTGGAATTGAGCATAGCTGACAACCAACCCGTGGGCTTGACGGGAAATGTATGTTCCCTTCTTTGTTCCCCGGATGGCATAGTCATGCCATGTCTACATGAATTTGAAGGCAACAATAGGAATAGTTAGTAGCGATAAAAACACAATCTATCAACTCATTGATTCATATCATTTATTTATTTTTATTTTTTTAAGCAAATTCATACCATTTATTAATGCAAAGAAAGTTATTGCCACGAAATACTATAAAATAAGACTCACTCAAGTGTTTTATGTGTTCTTATCTTTGTATGGTCCAAAGTGATTAGGAGGACCAGAAGGTATAAACATTCGGATCTGCAGGTCAATATGTGTACTGGATCGGGCAGGTCCGGTCAACATCGATCTAGATCGGATCCGATCAACGGACTATTCGGCTCGGTCTGTAAGAACTCCGAATTCGAACTGGATCAGCGATTTTGGCCCGATAACTCGGCCCGGTCCAAAGAAAAAAAATCGAGCCGAATCAGTTTACATTGGAGAATTCGGTCGATCCGATCCGGCACGGTCCAGGCCCAGTCACCCCCCACTTCTCCCCTCCCCCCCCCCCCCCCCCCCCCCCAACCCCCAACCCACTTCTCCCCTCGCGTCGGCACGGTCCAGGCCCAGTCACCCCCCACTTGGGCCGCATGCATCTCCCTTAACCACTAGACTAGTATATATATATATATATATATATATATATATATATATATATATATATATATATATATATCCAATGGGCCCTACTCTAGTGGTAGTGGTGAGGCATACGGTCCAAGTGGTTATATATATATATATATATATATATATATATATATATATATATATATATATATATAACCACTTGGACCGTATGCCTCACCACTACCACTAGAGTAGGACCCATTGGATATATATATATATATATATATATATATATATAATATATATATATATATATATATCCAATGGGCCCTACTCTAGTGGTAGTGGTGAGGCATGCGGCCCAAGTGGTCAGGAGATCAATTCCGAATGGAAATGTTTTATATATATATATATATATATATATATATATATATATATATATATATATATATATATATATATATATATAACCTAATTACTCCCCAATATAGTCGTTAATGTGAACATTATAGGGGTATTTTGCTAATTTACTACCCTCAAACAGTCATATTTCTCTTGGGAGGCGTATTTTTACCAAAATACTCCAATATTGTGGCTATTTTAATTCCGTTGGAAGGATATCTTGGTAATACTTATGTAACAACTATATTTTAAGGATATTAAGGGTAATTTGGCACCATAAAATTTCTATATATATGATATATTTCTTCCCAATTTACCACAACAAATTTTTTTTATTCTCTTGCAATAGTAACAAGCAAACAAATTTTTGAAGACTGAAATAAACACTTTCTAGAGACTGAAGTACTAACTTTCTGGAGACGAAGTACAATTTTCTGGAGGCTAAAGTACAATTTTCTGGAGGCTTCAAGTTGATCCACCACCACAAAGCTACAAAAATTCTGGAGGCTAGTTCAAGTTTAGGTTTCAAGTAATTTTTAATATTAAAAAATAGTTTTCTTCCCTTTTTATTTTATTTTATTTTTATTTTTTCTTTCCCTCTTTCTTTTTTTGTTGGAAAATAATTCTTCCCTCTCTTCTTATTCTTTTTCTAACAATTTTATTTATTAAATATTGATCATAATGATGCTACTGGTTATAATCACCCCTATCACTATGTTTAAGAAGATTGTTACAATTATTATAATAGTTTTAATTATGATAATACTCATGTAGAACCTAATTTTGTGCCATAGACATAACTTTCACCTGCAGAAGTTAGAAGTATGTATACTAATGTTTCAACTAAAAAAATTAGTTTTATGAGAATATTTTGATAAATTATTTGACATCGACAGTGAGGGAAATAAGTTTTAGATCCAAAAGACCAAATACCAATAGCTAGAGGTGCACAATGTAAGAAATACATGTTGGAATTATTCAATAATTACGGGCCACACAAGTAAAATTAATTGTGTTTGGGCTATCTAAATAATTAAGCCAAATTAAAGTGGTCTATATGGAAATTGGCTTAAGGGTATAATTGTCATGAAATTAATGTATAGATACCGGAGATAATTCTAATTTGATGAGGGGCCAAATTAGAAATATCACAACACACATATCTATATATATGTGTATTCATTAGGGTTATGGTCCCCAACTCATACGGCCACCAAGAGAGGGTTTTCTCTATTCTCTTCTATATCCCCATCAACAAAGAGGAACAAATATCTCATCTTTGTTATTAAGGGCCGTAGCGGGTTGGAAGATCGAACCCAATAAAGAGACGATCGCTTCAACATCCATCCAGTCTAGCAATGGATTCAAGTACGCTTCCGCAATCAGTTTAATTTATGTTCTTCATCTCATAAATCGACAGGGCACAACAAATTCCTAACAAGTGGTATCAGAGCCTCCTGTTTGATTTATGAGGTCGAAGTTTAGAATCTAATTTTTTATTTATTGTTATCCAGAAACCCTAGATCTTCGATCTAATTTAATTTAGGGTTCTGGTTGATCTATCAAGATCCACAAATTAAAACCCTCTTTATGTATACTGCTGGTTTATTTTATATATAAATCAAATCATTATTTTTTTTAATTGTTTGGGTCCGGTATTTATCTTTGGATATGTTAGGAGTTAATTTAGGTATTGCTTTGTGGTTTTATTTGGTAAGACATGCTATTTCTTGCTTCTTTCGGTCACTGATCTACTGATGGTCATCAATATTGCAACTTCTTTTTATGGGTCTTTACAGATTCTAGCATGTTACTATCACTTCTGTTTAAGTATCAATATTGCAACTTCTGTTTATGGTTACCAATTGTTTATGGTCATCAATATTGCAACTTCTGTTTATAGGTCTTTACGGATTCTGGCATGTTACTATCAATTCTGTTTAAGTATCAATATTGCAACAAAAGGTGATAGTTTCGGATATAAAGAAATTATTAGCATGGAAAGCTCCGATTAAGTATCAATATTGTATAAAACAGATTTAGCATTTTCTTTATGGTATTGTTATTGATTTGGATTCAGAAATATAGTTTTCGATAAATTCATGCAAAAAATAAATTCACATGCATATGATTAAAGGAGATATCTTTAAGATATATGATTGTTTTTCAAATTAAAATTAGGATTTTGTCTTCGGTAGATTATTTTATTTAGAATAATCATAGATTATTTGCTATAATCTGTTAATGCATATATTTAACCTTCTATAGATTATTCTATTTAAAGTAATCCTTATGCATTATTTGATATTATCTTTGGATGCATATCCTCCGTAGATTATTTCATGAATTTTTTTATAGTAATCGTATTCAATTTTGCCAAATTGAAATTCATGATTATGCTTTTGATTACTTTATTTGAGTAATAATCTTATAAATATGCATGCACATAAGAATTTATGTTTATTTAATTTAAATAAGCAGAAGGATTTGGACATGATTCAGTTTTGTAAAATTTTAGTCAACATTCAAATTTTTGGTACCTTTTATGACTAACAATAGTTGTCTAATATTCTAAATAGACCCATTGAAACAAGATGTCGCCAAAGTGACCTCTCTTGCGTAGATAGTCTATGAGGGATGTTGGATGTTTGTGTGTGTACATTCATGCGGGTATTAACCGGCCCAAAAGAAGGTTAATACTTGGCCGAATTGCTCACATACTTGTGGTGATAAATGTGTGACAATTATACGGTTTACATGTGAATAATAACCCGATCCAAAGATAGGCTTATTATTTGACATGACTTATTGTCAACGTTTGATCACTACACCAAGAGTACCACTTGCAGTTAATATCACTGTCCAAAGACTTGATATTAATGATGCACTAGGTATCTTGAGATGGGGTTCACCATTATTTGAATTTGTTTGACTATATTTTATGCTTTGGTTATTTGTTAGAGCATGTTTATTTTTTGTTGCTTTGTTCTCTTTACAGTTAATGTTGTTAAAATATCTGCCAATAAGATTTTAATTTTCATGTTTAATGAGATAAACTTTAAGGGCAAAAATGAAAATGAATACAGTAGCTACTAAGGGTCCAGCTCAAAAGAAACAATAATATAAAACTAAGGGTTGTTCTTTTGTGATAAGGCAGGACACATAAGAAAGAAATGTACAAAGTATCACGTATGGCGTATAAAGAAATATACATTTCTAAATTTGGTCTGTTCTGAGGTTAATTTAGATTTAGTACCTAAAAACACGTGGTGGTTAGATTCTGGTGCTACTACCCACATTAGTGTTTATAGACAAGGTTGTTTGAGCTACCAAAGCCAATTGATGGTGAAAGATACATATATGTGGATGACGACAAATAGGTAGAAGTGAAAGCAATATGACATTTTGGGTTATGTTTAGGAACCGATTATTATTTGGATTTGATAGACACTTTTATTGTACCGTCTTTTAGACGAAATTCAGTTTCAATTTCCTTAATGGACAAATCTGGTTATCATTGTTCATTTGGAAATAATAAGTTTAGTCTATCTTTAAATCCAAATATTATTGGTAACGGTTCCCTTAAGGTTCATTTAAAACAATTGCATCTTACAATAAAACCTTACAAATAGAGTCATGTGGTACTAAATACAAAATTAACAATAAATATTTTTAGTCTCATTATGACATAAGCGATTAGGTCACATCTCTAGAAATAGAGTTGAACGACTTGTGTCTGATGAGATTTAGATTTTATTGACTTTATAGACTTTAATTTCTATATTAATGTGTAAAGGAAATACAGATCAAAGTTCAACTGTAAGCAGCTACTTTATTGGCTATGCTGACAAATCAAGGGGTTAATAATTATACGGTCCCACATAAATAAAAAAAATTTAAGACGAGAAGTATAATATTTTTGAGGATGTTGAGTTTGGAGGAGAAATAAAGTCAGGATCATTGTCTTTGAGAAGGAATCAATTACGATTCCTACTATCACTTTTGACGATGTGCAGGATTCTATACATGTCATGATCAAGAAGTGAATTCGAAGCCTCAACAAGACAATGTCGAATTACCTCTATAAGTCGTTGAGATACCTTAACAACGATAAGGTAGCGACACCTCATTCAAGATAAGGTAATTATTCCTAAGGAACAAACTCAACAACCTCAAGAACTGGTAATGTTAAGATGGTTCACAAGAGAAAGGAGAAATATAATTTTGGATAATATTGTCATATTTCTCTAGAAATGTGAGGAAGACTGTAAATATTGGAAGGTGATTCAATCATCTTCCGTCAGGCCATGAAAAGTTTCAACTCTTAAAACTGGATTGAGGAAATAAATAAGGAGTATAAGTCTATGCAAGATAATAAAGTTTAGGAACTTGTCACATTACCAAAAGATACGAAGTTCATTGGTTGAAAATGGACATTTAAAACCAAGAAAGATTCGAAAGGATAATGTGGAGAGGTATAAAATACGTCTTGCAGCTAGTGACTTTACTCAAAAGTTAACGATTGTTTATTAAAGAGACTTTCTCTTCGGTATCTTTGAAAGACTCTTTTAAAACAATCACAGCACTTATTGCACATTTTGATATTGAGTTACATTAAATGGATGTCAAAATTGTGTTTCTCCATGATAACATCGACGAAACAATTTATGGTGCATGCAGAAAACTTTGTGTCGAAAGACCCAAATAATATGGTTTACATATTGACAAAATCTATTCATGGACTCAAGCAGGATTCTCGTCGAAGGTACTTAAAGTTTTACCAAGTGATTATCTCGTTTGGTTTTGAGATAAACACTGTTGAAGATTGTGTGTATCACAAGTTCAGTGGGAGTAGAAATAATTTTCTGGTTTTGTATATTGATTGAAGTATTTAATGCAAACCAGGTGACACATCTCGTTAAAGGAGACAAATTCGGTCTCAAATAAGTGTCCTAAGGTTAGCCTTAAAATTAAGAAAATACAATAGATTTTTCCTTCATGATCAGTTGTAGGAAGTCTAATGTATGCACAAGTATGTACGCATTAGGATATTGCGTACATAATTCGGATGTTAGGCAAATATTTAAGCATATATGGATGGATCATTGGGTAGCAGCCAAACTACTTAAGTAATTAATAGAGAACAAGAAATTATATGCTCTTTGTAGGAGATCGGATAATTCTGGAGATCATAAGGTATTTCGACTCCGATTTTGTTGGATGCCAACACAGCAGGAGATCCACATCAGGTTATGCTGATTAATGGAGGTATATTTGGGTGAGTGTCAAACATGCACTCATAATTTCTTCCACCATGAAAGTAAGGTTTATAACATACTGTGGGGTATCTATTCGGAGAATATGGTTGCGAAATTGTCACAAGGCTGCACCTATAGTACGGTGTTGAAAGACCACTTAAATTATGGTGTGACAATAAATCAGCAGCAATATATTCCAAAAAAATAACAGAAACTTGTATAAGTAAAGGATATTGACATAAAGTTTCTAGTTGTGAAGGAAAGAATTCAGAATGATTATAGTGTCCATATAGCACATTAGGACAAACTCCATGTTAGAGGATCCGCTCATAAAAGCATTATCACCCAGGGTCTTTCATGAGCATACTGCTCATATGGGTGTTAATTAAGAATATGGCAATATAGTGGGAGTTTGTATTTTATGTATTTGGGTGCTATTTGGTTTTGGACACATTTATGTATTAAAGTATTTTGGATATTTATCTGATCAGATATATGGAAATTCAGTTCATTCTATTTTCATTATGTTAAAGTATTGATCTCATTAAAGTTAAGGAGGACAAGTTGGAAATAGACATGTATTGATCACATTGCGTGTAATTTTCATGCTACGCATCCATGATTGATCTATGTCGTTTAGCTATATTGATATATGTGACCATTTATTTACGCTATATGTGACGAATGCCGCTTTGATCCTATGTTGATATGGTTAATGGACGAGATTGTCCGGATATACCCTAAGGATTAAGATAGCGATTTATGAGCTCACTAAGGTTAACACAATTATAAGGTTACATATGTGGCCCAGTGGAAGATTGTTGGAATTATTCAATAATTATGGGGCCACACATGTAAAATTAATTGTGTTTGGGCTATCTAAATAATTAAGCCAAATTAAAGTGGTCTATATGGAAATTGGCTTAAGGGTATAATTTTCATGAAATTAATGTGTAGATACCGGAGATAATTCTAATTTGATGAGGGGCCAAATTAGAAATATCACAACACATATATCTATATATATGTGTATTCATTAGGGTTATGGTCCCCAACTCATACGGCCACCAAGAGAGGGTTTTCTCTATTCTCTTTTGTATCCCCATCGACAAAGAGAGGAACAAAGATCTCATCTTTGTTATTAAGGGCCATAGCGGGTTGGAAGATCGAACCCAATAAAGAGACGATCGCTTCAACATCCATCAAGTCTAGCAATGGATTCAGGTACGCTTCCGCAATCAGTTTAATTTATGTTCTTCATCTCATAAATCGATAGGGTACAATAAATTTCTAACAATACAAAAAATAAATCAAATAGAATAATGATGCCATTGGCACTTTAAGGAGACATAATAAAAGTTATTTTGGAAATGACACATTATATGCTAGATAAACACAGTTAAGCACGGGTCCTCAAGGATCTTCTGTATAAAATTTTACTTATTCTGCTGCTCGTAACAAAATCGAGCTAACAAAATATATTCTTTATTATGAATAAACCTTTACATTCGGTGAGAGTGAATCATATTATAATTATACAAGTACTACTCTTAATCATTGTTCTACGAAATCCTGCAGATCTACTACGAGAGTAGAAGCTGTCACAATTTTTCAAAAAGAAAAGACAGCTTTGAAAGAAAGTTTTGTATATGTTAGTAAATTTTCTTAAACTTCCGATATTTGGACTAGTAAAAACAATTATCCTTTTATTTGTACCATGACATATTATTTAGATGTAAAAATGGATTTTGTGAAAAAGAATTATTTGTCTAAGTCCATTAGAACTTTCACATACGGCTCTGTAATCGTTGAAGCTATTATGCAAGTTTCACATGAATATGATATTCACGATAATTTATTTTCAATTTCTTTTGATAATGCTAGTAATAGTAATTCTTGTATTAGTATTTTATAATCTCAATTTTGCCTATACTAGACGGATAACTTTTCTAAATAAGATATACATGTCATATTATTAATTTAATTGTATAAGAATGTCTTTAGTTTTTTCAAAAAAAATAGACAATATTAGATCATGTCGAATTAGTTTGAACACTTTCGAAATTAGGCAAAAAGATTTTAAAATGTTATATGAAAATATGACGTGACATTTAGGAGATTTGTTAAGGATGGGCCAAATAGATGAAATTCTACTTATTTAATATTGAAATATTGTATTAAATTTAGAAATGTTATTACACATTACGTAATATTAATCCAAGTTTTGATTTTCAAGTAATTGAAAATGATTGTTTAGTTACAAGTTTAATTTATGACTTTTTAGAATTATTTACAATGCTACATGTATTTTATCAGGAGTTTATTATCCAACTTCTTCTTTATTTTTAACAAAAAAATATTAATATGTGTCATTTATTTGCAAAATATAGAACTTCTCCTAGTTTTGATTATATTGTTTCTTTTTTTTAAAATATTGGCATGGAATACCTTTTTTTATATTGTTTGGCTATAATTTTTAATCCTAAAATTAAATCAGAGGGTGTATTTATATTGTTAGATGATTATCAGGACAATATGAATATTGAGGTTGACAGCTTAAAAGCAAAAAATTAAAGAAAAATAAAATTTCTAATTACTTTATATGAAGAAAAAGTTGTATCAAGCCGACCTGATATAAACGCTTAATATAGTAGCAGCTCTAATATAATGTCTAAGTTATCTCATGCTAAGAGTATAATACAAATAAAGAAACAAAAATAATCTTTCCTACCAACTTAAAAATTATCCTTATATTTGAATTCTTATGATGAAGATGATGATGATTCTGGATAGTATTTTTTAATTTTAGAATGGTGGAAAAGATTAGAAAAAACTTAACCTATACTTTCTTCTTTAGCATGTGATCTCTAATGGTCTCAGTGATCATGGTAGCATCAGAATCTTGTTTTAGTGCACGTTCAAGAATGCTAAGCAATAAGAGGAGCATGATATTGTGTCACGATCCGCTCCCGAATAATTGGATACGAGCCAGGCACGCCCAGCCTACATTGTGGACTCAACGTAGTAAGTTGTACTAAGTATCTAAGAAACTCAAGTAATATCATAAAGCAACATCACAACATCTAATCCATCCCACAGTACATCACAATACACCACCACAGGACCAGAAAATATTACACCTCTTACACTAAACCGGAGACAAATCCGGATACAGAATATAAAGGTGATAGTCTAATCTACAAATTCCACACAATACAACATCAAAGTAGAGTCTACTAAGTAAATCTAGAGATGGAACTAAGTTATGTCTCTGCAGCTCCTAAGTCCTGAGTGGTATCATCCTGCTCAACCATGGCCCCGGGCTGCTGCCTATAGTAGGTATCACATATGGCCTCAAGCTCACCTGCAACATATCTAGTCAAGAGCGGAGCAAAGTACAATCTATAATAATGAAACAAGTAAATCATGTGAACAAGTACTAAGACAATGAACATGATGAACATGGAAAGTAAATGAACAATCTAAACTTAATATGAAACATGTATTAAAAGATCCTGACATGTGATTTGAACTAGAATATGCGACCGGCTGGATAAAGATCATGAATAAAAACAAGTAATGGTACGACTAAAATCCTACGTGCAAAGGTGTGAGACTTAAGCTATCAACATGAATCCTAAGTTGGACTTTGGTCACATATCTGTAGTATTTTGTCTCCCTAGATATAAGTAAAGATCATGAACCAGAATAATAGACCAAGTCGTGTAACAATGTGTGTCCAATATGAAAAGAACATTACATGAAGTAAATGAGTCAAAATTATAGAAGTACTTGCCTTGCTCTGGAAGTTCAGTAATAGAAAATGATAAATCTCTAGGTCCACCTAGCATAGGTAAAAGTTGGTTAGGTAAAGACATTAGCTAGCTTAACTTATTTATAAAACTAACTAGCTAATTACTCTTTAGAATAATACTAATTAATTATAATTAAATATTACTAACTATACTATCTTAGCTAGCTATAGAATGGGTTACATTTTAGGCAATACATTCAAAATATTCATACAGAACAATAATAATTAAATATAGATACTACTTATCTATCATAGTACATTTATAATAAGAATTAGGTAACATCTAGACTATTTATTATCAAAAAGTACTACTAAGGAAATTTATTGATAAATTGCCAATAATAGTTAATCAGTAACTTAACCCTATGAGCCCATAATTGAATACCAATTTAATACTAAGGCCCAAATAAGTTGCTACTTTTAACAACCCAACAACATTTATACAACTGTTCATCCAAGCTTAATAATAAGCATCGGCCCAACCCAGCAAAACTAAGCTTCTAAATTCTATAATAATCTGGCCTCTTAGGACAAATGATCTTACTGGACCGAGCTATCCCAATGGCTGGCCCATCAGCAATCTTTTGGGTTGTATTTAAAAAAAACTTATTTAAGAAAAACCACTGATCTGTAATCAGGTCCAATTATATTAATGAACCTTCGAATTCATCTCCAAAAACATGCCAAACCCAGTTCCTTGGGCTTGACTCACAGCTGCAGCCGACCTTCTTTCAGTGCCAAACCAATATTTGAATCGAGTACTGCTACATACTCTCTCCCACACCCAAATAACCATTCAAAGTTTAGTAAAATTATATATAGAACCAAATCAAATACAAACTTAAACTCAACAAAATTATTTATACAAAACCCAAGCCCAGCAGAAGAACTCAACCCTACTATACTGAGTTTAAACTCTCCATTCGTGCCACCTCTACACTTCAGTCGATCGCCTGTACACGACACCTAATGTCAAATACAAACAATGCTGGACATAATCAGTGCTGGACACGACCAAATCTGGACATGAACTAAAGTTGGACACGACCAAAACTGAACATAAGCTAACCAATAATTCCCCATGACCCGATCCTG
Organism: Iris pallida; assembly: GCA_029216955.1. Taxonomy (NCBI): domain Eukaryota; kingdom Viridiplantae; phylum Streptophyta; class Magnoliopsida; order Asparagales; family Iridaceae; genus Iris; species Iris pallida. The sequence goes on from JANAVB010011999.1 coordinate 9,488,343, forward strand.
TCCGGTACTCTCATCAATTTTAGGTACGAAACAATGTGTTCTCCAACATTAAGAAGAGTAGAATATTCCCTGAGTATAGAGGACTTGATCTGGAGTGAAGACACGATCTCTAGAAGTCGGACATAGACTCCTCGTGTCTAGACGTAGCTGGGGATCATGTTGAGACATTTCATCAAACATATTCAATGAACAAAGGAAAATTAGATCTTTAGAGGAATTGGCATTTGCTCTTTAAGGAAAAATCGAGGAAATCATCAAAAAAGTTCAATAAAATCAAAGGATCTCGGACCCATATACTTACAAGTAATTTTGATGTCAAACAATCCGCTACGATCTCGAATTGATCAATCGTTCTTCTAATTCAACATCATGTTCGAATCTTCTCCCTGAAAAGAAAACCAGAACCCAACCAATCATCAAGAACACTACAACAACACTCCTTCCAGATTGAAACAAAATTAGAATCAAGACTTACCTCAATTGTCGACACAAGATTGCAATGACGAAGTTTTAGTGGCAGACACCACGAAGGATGAAGAATCTGTTGGCCCATTGGTCATGGTCAAACCTGATTTTAATAATTGATCAAACTCTGTCTATACGGAGCTACTTAGATGTTTACACAAGACGTTTTGGACACTTGGACACTGATCAAGATCAGATATCTACTAAGTTCAAGACCGAAGCTATGTTTGCCACTCGAGTCTGTATGTATTTATGCAATATAATTTTTACTTTTATTGAGTCTAGGAATACATTGTACACCGAGTCGTACTGGCAAATAGGCTATCCAAAATCGTTTTTAAAAATGACCTATGTTTTTTTTAAATATTCCTTATTTACAAAAGCTTATGAAGGATTTTAAAAAAAACCCAAAAATTACTTTTAAAAACCCTAACCAACCCTGACAGAACTCGGCCAGAGCTCGGCCAGAGTTCGGTTAGTGATCGTTTGATTTTTGAAAGTTTGAAAAACTTGGTCTCCCTTCAGTTGCGGATTGTTACATAGAGATCTGTCCGAATTCTGCCAGAGTTCTGCCTTTGGAAAAACTATAAATAGATAAGAATTCTGATCATTTAAAATCACTCATTCACTTTCGTCTCTTCTCTTCTAAGCTTAAGTTTCTTTCCAAAGAGTTCTAAAAAGCTTTCATTTTTAAATCCCAAGCCAGTTATAATTCTCTAGTCAATTTGCCGGTACGGTGCGGTCTAAAATATTTCAGAGAAATTGTAATCAGAAGCTTGATTGAAGAAAGACTCTTCAAAATTAAAGTTGGTCAAGTTCTTCGTATCAAAGATCACGTCTGTAGAAGTTGCAAGGACTTCGTATGAAAACTTACGGGATTTTCCAATAGTAGATTCAACTGGAAGCTAGAGTTCTTCCGACTGGACTAGTCCTCACAAGAGGGAAACCAGTATACATCGCTGTGTTTGCGTTTGCCTTCTGATCTCATTTCTTTTACAGTTATTGCTTTGTGATTATTGATTTAATTCTGTGATCTTACTGCTAACAAATTTTTAATTAGCAATATTCCGTTGTCTACTCTATTCACCCCTCCTCTAGAGTATTCTGTTTTACGACCACTACCAAAATATGTCAATTTAGCGACGGCCACATCCGTCGCCCATCCGTCGGCAATCAGTATTAGCGACCGATAACTAACGGATCTTGGTCAAAATAATCCGTCGGCAATCACCTTGTCGCTAATAATGATCCGTCGCTAAGTAGTCGAAGAGCGACGGAGTAGCGACAATTTTTCGTCTTCATAATACGATGCATTAGCGACGACTTTCTGACGGGCTTTCGTCCATTTCAAGTATTAAATAATTAACTGTGTAGACACTAGCGACGGATATTCTGTCGGTAAACCGTCGTAACAGTGTATCAGAGGGTATCGTTCCGTCGCTAGTCTGTCGATCGCCGTCGCTGACAAAGGACGGATTAGCGACGGAATACTAACGGATTATCCGTCGACCATGTTCTGGAAATGCTTGACATTTCCAGAACCTTGGCGACGGATTTTCCATCATGACACCGTCGAGAGAGCGACTGATTTGTGGCTGATTATCCGTCGCCAATGTTCTTAAAATGTCAAGCTTTTCCAGAACCTTGTCGACGAATTTTTTGTCGCTATTCCGTCGAACTATATACCACCAGAACTTTGCCTACGGATATTCCGTCGACCACCCATCGCTACCTGGAAATAGTTTCAAATCTCCAGTTAGCGACGGACATTCCGTCGAAAAGTAGTCAGAAACTGGAAATATTCGTCGCTAACCGATCACTAGTCTGTCGCTAAATAAGATTTTTTTGAAAAAAAATTGCAGCACTTTTCCTGTTCACAAAAATATGCATAAACCAAACCAATATATAATGCACACCAATTATCAAACAATCACATAGACCGAATATATAATGCACACCAATTATCCAAGAATCACATAGACCAAATATGCACATACGAATTTAATGCACACCAATTATCCAAGAATCATATAGACCAAACTAAATTATTATAAAATAAACATCAATTATCCGGAAGAGTAACCTAATATCCGTCGTTGTAATCCGATCATAGCACAAATATTCCAAAATTTCCACAAATATTCCAAATTTTCTTAATTACAATACATTAAGGAGGAGGAGGAGTTCGATTGCCCGGTGGTGGTAATCCCTGCTGCGACCGATGAATATACTCCTCCACTAGGTACGGCAGTGGAGGGAGGGAAGTGGCTGCATGCCTTTGGCTCACTCAAGCGGTATTTGTGCGTTAGATAAAATAGCAAAAATTTGATTTATCTCCAAGTGTAGAACGGATGGCTCAGAACACAACCCAAAATTCATTCTAGCATACATTAGTGTGAATCATCTATGTTCTGTACATATGGTGTAGTATATGTTCTTATCGTATCTAGTATCTGAAGGATATAACAGAATCAAGATGAACTCACATAATGTAATTCTAAAACATCATCTACTACTATATAAGATATAGTGATAGGTTGTCGTATCATCATTGCCGAGGGATGAGGGTCGAAGGACAGTCAACTTTATCTACGGCTACATAGTTTCTGCCTCGCCAGTCGAATGGCTGCAGGGACTATGTCCTGATCACCATGTTGAACCGTAGATTAATGCAAATGTAGTCGGAAACTGAAAATATCCGTCGCTAACCGGTCGCTAGTCCGTCGCTAAATGAGATTTTTTTTGAAAAAAAATTGCAGCACTTTCCCTGTTCATAAAAATATGCATAAACCAAACCAATACATAATGCACACCAATTATCCAACAATCACATAGACCAAATATATAATACACACCAATTATCCAAGAATCACATAGACCAAATATGCACATACAAATTTAATGTACACCAATTATCCAAGAATCATATAGAACAAACCAAATTAATATAAAATAGGCATCAATTATCCTGAAAAGTAACCTAATATCCGTCGTTATAATCCGATCATAGCACAAATATTCCAAAATTCCCACAAATATTCCAAATTTTCTTAATTACAATACTTTAAAATAGACATCAACTTTATCTACGGCTACATAGTTTCTGCCTCGCCAGTCGAATGGCTGCAGGGACTATGTCCTGATCACCATGTCGTATCGTAGATTAATATAAATAGAGCTGGAGCTGGAGCCAAAATACAGTACTAATTTACCATGTCGTACCATTTTACTCTCTCACTCTCTCTCCTCTCCCCTCCGGCGCTTTCACTCTCTCCGGCGCTCTCACACTACTAATTCCTATGTGTTTTAAGTGTGAGAACGGATGGCTCAGAACACAACCCAAAATTCATTCTAGCGTACATTAGTGTAAATCATATATGTTCTATACATATGGTGTAGTATATGTTCTTATCGTATCTAGTATCTGAAGGATATAACAGAATCAATATAAACTCACATAATGTAATACTAAAACATCATCTACTACTATATAAGATATAGTGATAGGTTGTCGTATCATCATTGTCGAGGAATAAGGGTCGAATGACAGTCAACTTTATCTACGGCTACATAGTTTCTGCCTCGCGAGTCGAATGGCTGCAGGGACTATGTCCTGATCACCATGTCGTACCGTAGATTAATACAAATGGAGCTGGAGCCAAAAATACAGAATCCAAAATACAAAATATAGAATTCAATCCCTGGGTTCGCCGACCCCCTCGGTGGAACACTCAACACTGGCACGCACAATACATTCCAGAATATACAAAAAATATAAAGAAAAAATACTATCCGCAACGAACAATGTCAATATATAATATCCTCAACAAATCAAATCAATATCCGCAAATACGTACAAACTCAGTATCCTCAACGGAAAAACTGAATATCCCTAAGTACGTACAAAGTCAAAAATATAGTACGGTCCAAACATGCAAAAATGAAACTATTGATCACCTGGAGCTGGACCCGGAGCTGGAGGAGCGCCACTAGATGACGCACAAATACCGCTCGAGTGAGCCAAAGGCATGCAGCCACTTCCCTCCCTCCATTCACCCTCTCCCTCTCTCATGCTATCAACGTCACAACTTTTCTAGTGCTGCTCCCTCTAATGATGATGAACGCAAAAATCAAAGACCTCCCTCTCCTTCCTCACTCTTCACGGTTCTCACAACAGGAAGGATCAGTGCTTCTAGTTCTCTTCCATCCATCAATTCCTATGTTATGATCAAACATCTTCATTCTCCTCTCCTCCACCATGGCTCTGGACCCATCTGCTCCTCCCTACTTCCCTTCTTCTTATTTGACTCTCTCAGCCACATATGATATACACCTCAAGTGTAGAGTCGGGGAAGAAGAAGTGGACAGAAAGAGTAGGGGAAATAGCACAGCCGACAGCATGACCCGGAGGAAGTACAGAGGTTTTCTTTAACATTCGTAGGAGAACTATAAGGATATATCTTTTCACAATATGTCATCTTGTCAAAGAACCTTAATGTGACAACCATGTTACCGCGGTGTCGAAAAACTAACATGTCATAATTTTCTAAGCCGTGTGTTTTGACATAATCCTTCCAACTCTTTACTACATAGGAGGAAAGAGTTGAGAGAATTATGTCAAAACACACGGCTTAGAAAATTATGACATGTTACTTTTCCGACACCGCGGTAACATGGTTGTCACATTAAGGTCCTTTGACAAGGTGACATGTTATGAAAAGATATATCCTTATAGTTCTCCTACGGATGTTGAAAAAAACCTCTGTACTTCCTCCGGGTCATGCCGCCGGCTGTGCTGCTTCTTCCTCCTCTTCTTGCCCACTTCTTCTCCCCCGACTCTACACTTGAGGTGGATATCATATGTGGCTGAGAGAGTTAAATAAGAAGAAGGGAAGTAGGGAGGAGCAGATGGGTCCAGAGCCATGGTGGAGGAGAGAAGAAGGAAGATGCTTGATCATAACGGAGGAATTGATGGATGGAAGAGAACTAGAAAGCACTGATCCTTCCTGTTGTGAGAACTGTGAAGAGTGAGAAAGGAGATGGAGGTCTTTGATTTTTGCGTTCATCATAATTAGAGGGACCAGCACTGGAAAAGTTGTGATGTTGATAGCATGAGAGAGGGAGAGGGTGAATGGAGGGAGGAAAGTGGCTGCATGCCTTTGGCTCATTCGAGCGGTATTTGTGCGTCAGATAAAATAGCAAAAATTTGATTTATCTCTAAGTGTGAGAACGGATGGCTCAGAACACAACCCAACCAGAGAGGATACTCTGAGAGATCCATCTGAGTATAACGTATATTTTGAGAGATCACCTTTACAAGAATGATATCAGTAGTGGGATTGAGTGTTGAGGAGATATTATCAGAGTATACGTCCTACTCAGATGGGTCTCTCACCGTGACTATTTTTTTCTGACAGCATGGTGGATGTGCTCTGTCAACAGATTCTTGCTCCGAACCAAAACTTTGCCCCGGAGCTCAAGTGGACATCCTTCATGTAGAGCTCGAGTGAGAGGTTCCTGACAGCATGGTGGTCTCCTCCCCCCCTCCGGCACTCTTACTCTCTCCGGCGCTCTCACACTACTAATTCCTATGTATTTTAAGTGTGAGAACGGATGGCTCAGAACACAACCCAAAATTTATTCTACCATACATTAGTGTGAATCATCTATGTTCTGTACATATGGTGTAGTATATGTTCTTATCGTATCTAGTATCTGAAGAATGTAACAGAATCAAGATGAACTCACATAATGTAATACTAAGACATCATCTACTACTATATAAGATATAGTGATTGGTTATCATATCATCATTGTCGAGCGATGAGGGTCGAAGGACAGTCAACTTTATCTACGGCTACATAGTTTCTGCCTCGTCAGACGAATGGCTGCAGGGACTATGTCCTGATCACCATGTCGTACCATAGTTTTTGTCTCGCCAGTCGAATGGCTGCAGAGACTATATATCCCGATCACCATGACGTACCATAGTATCTGAAGAATGGCTGCAGGGACTATATGTTCCTAACTCAAACCCTAACCCGAACCCTCCCTCAGCCGCCCTCGTCCCACTGCCCCACCCCCCCAGCCACCCCCCACTCACCCCCAACCACCTTCATCCCCCCTGCAAGGACTATTGTAGGCTAAGGTATTGGGTTTACCTTATTAGGGTAAGGTATTGGGTTACCTTATTAGGGTAAGGTATTGGGTTACAGATATTGTGAACCTAGGTTGAAAGCATAATAAGGTTGTAAAAGCATAATAAGGTATTGGATTACGGATCCGAAACTGCCGATACTATCGATATCGCAGATATCCAATTTCTTAAACTAGGGTTTATCATATCGTCGATACTACTCATTGTATTTGGACCCCGTGCTACCCCGCGCGTGCCACCCCCGCTGCTCCAGAGCGCGCTGCCCCCGCCTCCCCCCGCCTTCCCCCGCTACCCCAGAGCGCGCTGCCTCCCGCTGCCCCCCGCAGCCCCGTGCGCGCCAGTACCCCTTCCACCCCCTGTCGCCCCTCCCACCCCCCGTCTCCCCCCAGCCCCGCGCTGCCCCGCACGTACCATCCCGCCGCCCCCCGCTGTCCCGAAGTGCGCTGCCCCCCGTCGGCAGCCGCAGCCCTACCCGCGCGTACTAGCACCCCTCCCACCCCCCGTCGTCCTCCAGCCCCGCACTGCCCCGCGCGTGCCACCCCCGCCGCCCCTCGCTGCCCCGGAGCGTGCTGTCCCCCACCGTGTGCGCCCGCCGCAGCCCCGCGCTGCCACGCGCGTGCCACTCCCGCAGCCTACGACGCCTCCGGCAGCCCACGACATCCATGACCACCGAGAGAGAGAGAGAGATATTACCATTGGGAGAGAGAGAGAGAGGAGAGGTCATCGATCATCGCCGTGGGAGAGAGAGAGAGGAGAGTGAGGTCGTCGACTGCCGCGGGAGAGAGAGGAGAGAGAATGAAATTTGGGGGGAATGTCCCGTCGTTTCAATTTAAGCCTGGGCCCTTTATTTAGCGACGGACCAGCGACGGTTTCCATCCGTCGCAAGACCTCGTTATTTTTGATACTTGCCGACGGAATATCCGTCGCTACACAGTAGAAGAATTGTCCCGCCATTTTTTCAACAATTCACGCCAAATAATCGACCGCATGGCGACGGCTACTTATCCGTCGCTATATCTTCGACGCCCTAGCGACGGATGAGCGACCTTTTCTTCCCCTTAAAATAAAATAAAAATTGTATCGGCTTGTCGTCGGTACTCCGTCAGCTATTTGTCGCAAATCCGTCGCTAATGGCGACGGAAATTATCCGTCGCTAATGTGCCGTCACTAATTTACTGTATTTTGGTAGTGGACTTCGATCCTACAATTGGTATCAGAGCAGGTTATACCGGTAAAGTAAGTTAAAATTATAGTTATATTCAATTATTCTTAATTTACTACAAAAATAAGCCAAATTAGTGACGTCCAGATACGTCGCTAATTAAGGCATATACGTCGCTAAAGTTATTTAGTGACGTATTTAGCGACGAAAAATGAAGGTCGCGAAAAATCTAGTCGCAGATGACACATTCGTCGCCCTACGTCGTTGTTTGCGACGTCATCATAATGTCGCTGTGTCGTCACAAAAGTAGCGACAGAGGGCTACGAAATTTGACATCGCAAAATTAGCGACGTATTACGACGTATTAGCGACGTCCAGATATATTTATGTGATGACATGGCATGCCTGCCACGTCAGCATCTTAGCGACGTACAGCGACGTATTAGGGACGTTAGTATTCTACAGAGAAGCGACGGATTACGACGGTTGGCGACGCAACGCCGCTATTTAGCGACATACCTATACGTCGCTATCCGTCGCTATACGTCACAGAATAATAAAAAAATATTTAAAAAATATATTGTGTATTTTTGTTATACTGTGTGTCTGTGTTTACAGTGTGTGTGGAGTGCAGTGTTCGAACCATCGACAGTTTCGCTTACTGTTCTATGTTTTATCTTGGATAAAAAGAGCAACAGTTCAGGGTACACTTCTCATAGCTTCCTCTTCACGTCCTTCACCTTTTCGGGATCCTGTACGACGTCCCAAGAGAGTGAAGGATGTGAAAATGAAGCTCTCAGAAGTACACCCTGAACAGTTGCTCTTTCTGTCCAAGATAAAACATACAACAGTAATCGAAACTATCGATGGTTCCGAATACTGTATTTCATATACACTGTAAACACAGACACACATCATCACAAAAATACACATTATATTTTATTAAAATTTGGGCAGTACCTCATTTGTATATCAGATTATCGCTTATAATCTAGCGTAGGTATATTTGTCATCCCCGTCGCAGATATCACAAAGTAAATATCACAAAGTAAATATCCAACAAACATACATGTCCACAATGGAGGGCAAATAAGAATAAAAATCAGTGTACAGAACGGTCAATGGGCCCATAGGGCCAATACATACAAAGATGATAAAAAAAATCTACTGGATCACTGAGGACCCCTACCGCGCATCTGGGATAACATGTACTCATACTGCTCCTGTGTGAGCTGTACCGTAGGGGCAGTAGGAGGCAGTACAACGTTTGGAGTCGGCGCCGTCGATGGACCGGGAGGACGTATCTGCTCCAGCTTTCGCAGTCGGTCACCATGCGTAGCAAGGGTACTCACCATCCTCTGAGTACTCTCCTCAAGAGAAGTATACAGCTGGGTGAGTGAGGCAGCCACGATCATCTGCGATCCCTCCAGCTTGACCTGTCTACGCTCTGTGCGCTGCGTAGAATCGGTGAGCGTGTACAAGCTGGCAGCTGTAGCCTGCTGCAGACTCATCAACTCCTGTATACTGCGCTCGACCGCATCAAATTGTCCGGTGATCATCGGATTCATCGGATCGTCGCTCTGCCACAGCTGCCTCAGAAATCTGCTGCTGTAACTCGCGACGCAGCTCGTAGAGCTGTCTGCACACATCCTGCACTCGTGATGACGCCTGCAAAGCTGGAGACTACACACTGACAGAGGGGGCCCGGGATGACTCCGAAGCCAAATAGGCGCCGTAGGATCCCGAATCGTCGTACGTACCCTTCTGAAGACCGCCAACGGCGGTCATCCAGAACTCGTCCAGTGATGGAGCTGTAGGCGGCTGGGAGAAAGTACCAGCCCCTCCCTCTGCTGGCGCACTAGCAGCAGCAGCAGCCGCCTCCTCTTATAGCCGAACAAACTCGGCCTAGAACAATGTTTGCTAACGTATAAGTGTTTGCTAAAGTCTTTATTGATATCTATTTTTCTGTTTTCTAAATATAGTAAATTAATATAAAGAATAGAACATACATATGCCTGCGTCGCCCTCTCGTCAATGAACTTTCCAGCCCTCCGATGGGTGACCAGGAAGACGGTCACCATGTTCGGGTCCTCACCTTTTTTTACCTATTAAAATATATTATCTATTATTAGTATTAAACATTCTATCGAACTATATATAAAATGATGTCCGTCATAGGAAACGTACCAGACGACGAAAATACTCCGTCATCGAAATGGGGCCACCACACCACTGATTCAACTCATCTATCAAAGGCTGTAAATACACATCAATGTTCCTCTTAGGATTGCTCGGACCAGGAATTATAACGGTTAGAAACATGTACGGAGTCTTCATGCACATCCAAGACGGTAGGTTATACGGAGTGACAATCACAGGCCAACACGAATATTGGGATCCCGAAAGACCAAAAGGAGTAAAACCATCAGAAGATAGCCCCAACCTGACATTACGTGAATCTGAAGCAAAATCAGGATACACTCGATCAAAGTACTTCTATGCTTCTCCATCGGATGGGTGATCCAACACTCCTTCAATCTATTCTCGCATGTGCCAACTCATATTTTCGGCCGTCTCTTTCACCATAAATAATCTTTGCAACCGCGGCGTTAAAGGCAAGTAGTGCATTGAATCGGTCGATCTTCTTGTACCGGTAGACCTTCATGTACTAGTTGTCTTATAGCGATCAACACCATAAAATCTGCACACATCTGCGTCCTTGTCGTCGTTATAGTACATCATGCACCCATTGCAACAAGAATCAATTTTCTTGTATCCCATCCAGAGCGATCTCACCATCCTCTTAGACCGATAGAAGTCTTTAGGTAACTTAGCACCCGCCGACAAGATCTCTATAATCAACTCCAACACTCGGTTGTAGCATTCTTGTGACATGTTAAAATCTGACTTAAAGCTCAACAGTCTTGTAACCACCTCCAACGGTGAATGATCGTCACAACCAGGATACAATGGAGTCCTTGCATTCTCTAGCAACTCCATGAACTTTGCAGCATCGACATTCGGTGCCTCCTCACCTGCATCATGAACAAAACTTGGCCCCGCAGCGTCGAAAATCATGTTCACGCATCCATCGTCGTATGCATGATTATCTGAAACAAAATTAGGTCCCGCATGCATATACGGCTCAACATAAGGCTCCGGCTCTGATGCTAAAGACACAAGTTCTCCGTGTGTGTGAGCACCCTGAATTTCGGGTTAATTTTTTTATTTATTTTATTTTATTTTTTGATTGATTTGGTTTCGATAAATAATTTACTCTGTTATTTTTCCTTAAGTGTACTTTTTCGTGCCTTTGATATTTGGAGTGTCAGGGATGTTCAACTCTGGAAATCTTCTTCACGAGTTTTGGAGTGGACATGATTACCTTCATGATGGTATATAGTATTCCACTCAGACTTGTTCCCTTGTGCACTTTTTGCTTTGCAGAACTTCGGGTCGAATTAGACCATTTGATTATTAATTAATTTTCCTACTCTTTTCCTTGATCATTATTAGCACGTTACCGTGACTTTTAATTTGGGAGCGCAAGACCAGTCAGTTTCTTGAAACCAACTTCTCATGCTTGATCTACTCGAAACGCTCGTCACCCATGACCTTCGTATCCCACTCAGACACGCCATTTTGTGCTCCATTTGTTTCGTACAACTTCCCTGACACGTGACCCGATTTTATTTCACCCCACGGTGTCACATTCATTTTCCAACTTGATTTGTGGGTACCCTGTCGACCAAAACCTGTCAGCCCCAATTATGGACATGGCCCACATTGAGCCTACTATCCGTCTGCCACTTGTGTCCCATTTATTGGAATCCCCATGTGCTACTTATTTATCCATGATCATCAACACCTAATTTTAATTCAATTTTTACACAATATCCGGTTTTGACCCAATCCGGCTCCACCAAGTCCAGTCCAGCTTTGTGCTACCCTCCATCGTAACACCCTCATTTTTCCGTGTCCAAAAATAATATTCAATACCTAGTGTCTATTCCAATTTTGAGTGTAAAATTCTGTTGATTTAATCCTATAGGAATAACCTAATTTTCCGATAACAAAATTCTAGCCATTTGATTCCCCAAATTAATCCTATCCATCAAATTTCCCTACATCAATCTTTTCCACACCGTATGGCCATAGGTCGACCCTAACTTTAAGGAGAGAAAAATTTTTCTCTCTCTCTCCCTCTCATATTTATTACTATCCTCTCTCTCTCCTTCCTTATTCTTTTCCATTCAAAATAAAACACAACAACACCAACCAACAGCACACACACCCGAGCTCCACCACACCTCACAGCTCCTGGGCCGTGGCTTCGGCCACCCCCGGCCTTGCCGTCGGCCGACCACTCCACCCACAGCCCATCTCCTCCTCCTACTTCCATCCTCCTCTCATCCATCCAACCATCACCATCACCACCACATCTATCAACACCTTCACCCATCCATTCCTCCACCTCCACCGAGACCACCACCATGTCTGCCGCATTTGTCGAGCGAAAGCTGCCCCTCGCCGCACCTCCGCCGCACAGCCCCGTGCACAGCCCCGCGCGGGTGGTGGATAGCAGCTGCGGCAGCAAGCACAGCCGCGTGCGCCTTGCGCGCGCGCATGGGCGGTGCAGCACCGTCGTGGCCGGCCACGCACCGCCGTGGGCACCCCCCCTCCGACGAGTTCTTCCCTGGCGGACACCGTCCTCTGGGACGCGCCGTCGAGAAGATTCGTGCGTTTCGCACGAAGTTCCGTCGTGACGCGCGCGAAATCAATTCCATTTTGGCGCTCCGTCGCAGCGACTTCGCGTGCATTTTCCCGGGAATCCGACCGTTGGATCGGCAATTTCTTCGCTCCTTCACAATCTCGGTATATCCACCTTCACTCCTATCAATTTTCGTCCGTTAGTTTTATAGTTTGATACATCAAAACCGGCCACCAAGTTGACCGTTTAAATTGTATTAATTTTGGACAGTTTCGCGGGGTCAACTTCGTCAGCTTGTATCTCTTCCACCACAGCTCCATTTGGCATGCTACCAGTTCCTGTACGAAGCTGGTATAACCCTCTTACTACCCCTCTAGTTTTGTTTCATTGTGAGCTTGTTTGATTGGTTGAATTCGACGCCAAAGTTGGCCGTCCGAATTCGTAATTTTCAACTTGTAAAATTCCATTTTTGAACACGGGACTCCAGATTTTATTTCTGACACCACCATTAGACTCGTGGCATCGTTCTGGCAAGTTTTCATATAAAATTTATTAGATTTGGAGAATGTGGGCCCTGACACATTTTTCGGTGCAAAGTGGGTCCCACATTCTGGGTCAACGGGTCATTTTGAGATCGGCTCATCGGAATCCAATTTCGGATATACCGTTGAGTTTGTATCGTCATTCTGGACTCGTTGACATATAATTTGCTAGGTTTTGGTGGACATTGGATCGGACACGCATTTCAGTGCAAGTCAGATACCAATATCCGGGTCAACGGGTCATTTTGAGATCGGCTCAACGGAATCCAATTCCGGATATACCGTTGAGTCCGTATCGTCATTCTGGACTCGTTGATATGTAGTTTACTGAGTTTTGAGAACTTTGGCTCTGGCACGCATTTTCGTGCAAACCAGAATTCTAAGTTCTGGTCAACGGACCAAATTAAGATCGGGTCAACGGAATCCAATTCTAGAGATACCGTTGGGTTCGTATCGTCATTCTGGTTTCATGGACATATAATTTTTTTATATTTTATAGACTTATTTTCTTGCACATTTTTCGGTACAAAACGGCTCCGACACAGACACCGTTTTGACCCAAAATTACCTTTTTGCCCTTGTATCCAAATTGGACCGATGGGTAGGCTATCCTAGCTAATTTGACCATTCTGGACACGTTGGCGATGTTTATTTCATCGTCCGACAATGTTTGTTGATAATTTCTCTGAGTTTAACATTTTTATAATTAATTAATAATTAATTCTTATAATATTCGTATTTCGGGATTAGTACAACGAAACTGAGATCAGTCAATTCCAGTGATCTCACATCGCTGAAATTGACAAGTTGGACACGTGGATCACTATAATAAGATTATCAACTTTACCGTTGATCATCTCATCTCGATTTGCGTGTCGTAAGTTTCGACGTACGAATAACGAAGTACACTTTGTATCTTTAATAATTAGACTAGAATTGACCCTGTTTGACCAATATTGACCAGTTGACCCAAAGTCAACTGTAAGTCAACACTTGACCTAGTTTGACTAAATTATTGATCGGAGTTGACCTAGAGTTGTTTTGACTTAGAAGAACCTAGGATAATATAGATTGCTTATAAAGATTCAGTTATTACAACTTGAACATCTTGTAACCTGTGTTACTTTAAATAGAACTCTGTGGCTTCAGTTGGACCCCCCTATACATATCAGTTGTTCAGGTTATCAGGCGAGTACATTATCTGATTATTTCATATCCTGCGTAGAATTATATTCCTGCTTTAGATTACTATACTTGATGCTGTCACGACATTATCACGGATTAGTACTATATGGATCTCTTCATGCGATGTTATCCCCCTCGAAAGCATCGGGTACATTGTGTCATGTGTGTTTCACTTTCATCATGTACTTCTGTGCTTTCACCATACATGTACACTCTTGTGAATCATGTACTCTCATGTTCACAGAGCCCTCATATATACTATCATGTGCACCCTTTTATGGGCTCCCATGTGATATCATGTACAATAACATAACCTGCTTAGATCCTTGTGTATTGATTGGGGAAAACGGAGGAGTGCTAGTAGTCATGTGAACAATTCTATAGTAGTGTAGATCATGTACAACTCTTTAGTGTAGATCATGTACAAATTTGTCCTGTTCACATGTGTTATCATGTACTCTACATCACTAGCCACTATTAGTTCTCTATTTATAGTAGATATTTCTATTACAGTTCTCTCTCTGTTTACATACTGTATTTCTTCAGATCATGTATCTTACTTTACTGCATGATTATATTTTCTAACCTTCTATGATTTGTTGAGATGTATTGTGCTCGCTCCTGTCCTGACTGGACCTGTTGATAAATTTTACAGATAGCCTGGGATTGCCTGCTAGCCTAGAGGAGACACATTAGAGGTTGTTTAGATAGTTATTTCCATTGTCTGGAGTTGTATTTACTTTGTGGATTACTGTATTTTGAGATTTGAGATGTAATTCTGGGTTTGTGTATCTTAGACACTTAGATTTCTCTATGTTGTATCTCTTTTGGATTTCATGTTTTATCTATCCTTATCATGCTCTACCTTAGATGTGATTGAGACTGTATTTGCTATGTCACCCCCATCCGGGGAGTATAAACTGTTTATCCTTATACTGCTAGATGCATGAGACCTAGGACAGCGTTCTACCGCCGACACTGCGGCGTAGGCTGGGCGTTGTTACGTTCTCGTGCCCTTACTCTCGGGTGCGGATCGTGACACATTTTTAGTGGTGGCCCATGCAGGTCGAGTTTGTGTAGTGGTATTCGAACTAGAGTACCACTACAGCCTGCAGTAGGATTAGTATATATTTTTGAAGATACTCAATCACAATTAGGATCCCTTGAGAGATTCCTGGGACGACCCTTGAGAACCTTGTTTAACTCCGATTTGAAAACTCTTTTTCCTTAATTTGATTTATCTTTACTTTCTATTGTTGAATTTGATTTTGATGTATTATTATTGAATTTGAGTTTTTATTTATTGATTTTGATGAAGATTGTGGAATTTTGAATCTTGATGTTAGCTATAGCATCCGAGTTTGTAGTTATATGATTTGAAGGATTTTGTTCATTTTTGAATTTTGATGTTCGTTGATAAATTTGATTTTTTTTGGTATTCATTGTTGATTTAATTTAATTTTTGGCAAGATGAAATTATATGGGCTAGGTCATCTAAGTTATGGAAATCTTGTCTTCTATAGTCACATTAGCCAGCATGGTGAGGACATATAGTCTGACTTTGGATATATTTCTCGGGTGTGGGAATTTAAGGTTTTCGCAGCCAAGCTAGCGGCATCGCGAAAATGTTAAATACCATGATTCTAGAGGTATGTGCATAAGTCAAGGACTCTGTGATTATCATAGCCTTGCTTACTAGTATGACGAGGATTTAGAGTACCATGATTTTGGATAGACGCATATGATTATCAGATTGTACCTTAAATGTTTTCGAACATGTTTTCTCTACTTTTGTTTCAGTCATTCAAAAAAAAAAGAGAAGGAATTAATATTTGTTTGTTTCGTTTAGTTTCTTATTATTTAACTTAGGAGTAGGTTTAGTTGTTTTTATAAACCTTGTGTAACTTCTAGCTATAGTTTCTCTTAATACAATGAATCGATAACTTTGCTAGACCTTATCTTGGATTTGATAATTTAGCTCTGGGTTTCAAAATGGTTCTTCTTTAAACAGATAAGCAAAACAGATTTTGTCGTTATTTCCTTCTTGCCATTATTCTCGTATTAAATAATAATTATAATAAAACTGTCTTGATTTTGCCAATCACCTACTTTGCAATTTTGGTAGGAATCTAAATGTTGGTCTTAACGTAGAATTAATTTTTATATTGGGACATGAGAATATATATATATGAATATATATAGTGGAAACTTTCCTGACACTTATGCATGCTACACTTAATTTTCACCTATCTGAATACATATTAATATGTCGTTAATGTTTAAATTTCAAAACCCAATATTTCTGGTTCTCTGCTTTTTCCAGCTTAAATTCGTAATTCAAATATAAATTTCATGATAATAGTTTTGTTTATATAACTGCACATGTATGTTATATACAAGGTTGAAATTTTTAGGAAATTGGTTAAGTTGTGTTAAATTTGTCAAATCTAAGACTGTGTACATATTAACCCTTAATACGGGATTTTAAATGTTAGTTCAATTGTTGTTTTAAATGTAATATTTAGAGCTGTGTATATTGTTGTACGTAGGGATATAATGTTAGGTTTCATATTCTTACATGTTAGGTTGTGATAAACATTGAGTTGGTTTTGATGTTCAAATTTCTCCAAGATCCTGAAAACTGAATACATGTTAACATTTTCACATTTGATTTCCAATGTTTAGTTCAATTTCAGATTTAACGTGTAATATTGAACTGTTGTAATATTGAACTGTATGTGTAGATAAATGTATGGATAGTATGTTAGGGTTTCATTTCAATTATGTTAGAATATTGGAAGCATTGAGTTAGTTGTGATGTTTCAAAACACTAAAATCTGAGACTGCATTGTGTTAATATTACCCTGGTTTAAATGTTAGCTCATTTCAGATTTTGTATGTAAATGCTGAACTAAAACTGGATTTAACCTTTCGATACTAAGCTATAACCCTGTACAAGGACACACACACATCCTAACTTAGTATACACTGCCATGTAAGCCTAACATTTTCTCTCTATGTTATGTTCATATACCTGTATAGATATATATAGAGTTTATGCATACATGTTATAATGTATATAGATACATAACAAAATCTCTACCTCTTTATAGATATATATGGTTAGCCATGCATGTTATGAGTAAATAGGTTGTGTGTTGTAGATTGTTTAACCAATATGCCATGAGTAGTGTAACTGGATAGCTATTGTTTGAAACCCAAGTCCTCATATACAATTTCATGTATATTTCACGTACACACACGCCTACTATCTAACCATATGAACATGTCCCCATACACATAATGCTAGCTTTTTTCTCTCTAATGCTCTCTATTATATATTGTGATTGGATTTCAATGTAATCGACTTTCGTTAATTAAACTTATGATTTTGATTTTTTGGGTTAGTACCCCTTTTAGATGATTGGTAGTTACCTTTCTTTATTTTTTTATGAGTACCAGTTTTCATATAGGATAGTAGACCGCCTTACAGTTTTGATGATTGTTATTTCTGTAACTTTTCTATTTTAGCACCCTGGATTGCTTGTGTGTTTTGATACCCTATGACCGTTTTGGTTTAACATGACTAGTATACCCAGATGAGACTTTCACCACCACCGTATGCCATGACCCAGTATGTCGTCCTTTTGATCACATGATTTGTTTAAATTTGGGACTTGATTGTGGGGGTTTGACCTAGAAGGAGTATGAACATTTTAATTTCGAGGACAAAATTTTTATAAGGTGGGTAGGATGTGAGCACCCTGAATTTTAGGTTGATTTTTTTTTTTTATTTTATTTTATTTTATGATTGATTTGGTTTCGATAAATAATTTATTCTGTTATTTTTCCTTAAGTGTACTTTTCCTTGCCTTTGATATTTGGAGTGTCAGGGATGTTCAACTCTGGAAATCTTCTTCACGAGTTTTGGAGTGGACAGGATTACCTACATGATGGTATATAGTGTCCCACTCAAACTTGTTCCCTTGTGCTCTTTTTGCTTCGCAGAACTTCGGGTCGAATTAGACCATTTGATTATTAATTAATTTTTCCACTCTTTTCCTTTATCATTATTAGCACGTTACCGTGACTTTTAATTTGGGAGCGCAAGACCAGTCAGTTTCTTGAAACCAACATCTCATGCATGATCTACTCGAGACGCTCGTCACCCATGACCTTCGTGTCCCACTCAGACACGCCATTTTGTGCTCCATTTGCTTCGCATAACTTTCCTGACACGTGACCCGATTTTATTTCACCCCACGGTGTCACATTCATTTTCCAACTTGATTTGTGGGTACCCTGTCGACCAAAACCTGTCAGCCCCAATTATGGACATGGCCCACATTGAGCCTACTATCTGCCTGCCACTTGTGTCCTATTTATTGGAATCCCCATGTGCTACTTATTTACCCATGATCATCAACACCTAATTTTAATTCGATTTTTGCACAATGTCCGATTTTGACCCAATCCGGCTCCACCAAGTCCAGTCCAGCTTTGTGCTACCCTCCATCGTAACACCCTCATTTTTTGTGTCCAAAAATAATATTCAATACCTAGTGTCTATTCCAATTTTGAGTGTAAAATTTTGTTGATTTAATCCTATAGGAATAACCTAATTTTTCTATAATAAAATTCTAGCCATTTGATTCCCCAAATTAATCCTATCCATCCAATTTCCCTACATCAATCTTTCCCACACCCCATGGCCATAGGCCGGCCCTAACTTTAAGGAGAGAACAACTTTTTCTCTCTCTCTTCCTCTCACATTTATTAGTATCCTCTCTCTCTCCTTCCTTATTCTTTTTCATTCAAAACAAAACACAACAACACCAACCAACAGCACACACACCCGAGCTCCACCACTCCTCACAGCTCCCTGGTCGTGGCTCTGGCCACCCCCAGCCTCGCCGTCGGCCGACCACTCCACCCACAACCCATCTCCTCCTTCTACTTCCTTCCTCCTCTCATCCATCCAACCATCACCATCACCACCACATCTATCAACACCTTCACCCATCCATTCCTCCACCTCCACCGAGACCACCACCATGTCTGCCGCGTTCGCCGCCCCTCGCCACACCTCCGCCACGCAGCCCCACGCACAGCCCCGTGCGGGAGGTGGACAGCAGCTGCGGTAGCAAGCACAGCCACGCGCCCCTTCCGCGCGCGCACGGGCGGTGCAGCGCTGTCGTGGCCGGCCACGTGCCACAGTGGGCACCCACCCTCCGGCGAGTTCTCCCCTGGCGGCCACCGTCCTCTGGGACGCGCCGTCGAGACGATTCGTGCGTTTCGCACGAAGTTCCGTCGTGACGCGCACGGAATCAATTCCATTTTGGCGCTCCATCGCAGTGACTTCGCACGTATTTTCCCGAGAATCCGACCGTTGGATCGGCGATTTCTTTGCTCCTTCACAATCTCGGGATATCCACCTTCACTCCTGTCAATTTTCGTCCGTTAATTTTATAGTTTGATACATCAAAACCGGCCACCAAGTTGACCGTTTAAATTGTATTAATTTTGGACAGTTTCGCGGGGTCAACTTCGTCAGCTTGTATCTCCTCCACCGTAGCTCCATTTGGCGTGCTACCAGTTCCTGTACGAAGCTGGTATAACCCTCTTACTAACTCTCCAGTTTCGTTTCATTGTGAGCTTGTTTGATTGGTTGAATTCGACGCCAAAGTTGGCCGTCCGAATTCGTAATTTCCAACTTGTAAAATTCTATTTTTGAACACGGGACTCCAGATTTCATTTCTGACACCACCATTAGACTCGTGGCGTCGTTCTGGCATGTTTTCATATAAAATTTGTTAGATTTGGATAACGTGGGCCCTGGCACATTTTTCGGTGCAAAGTGGGTCCCACATTCTGGGTCAACGGATCATTTTGAGATCGGCTCATCGGAATCTAATTTCGGATATATCGTTGAGTTCGTATCATCATTCTGGACTCGTTGACATATAATTTGTTAGATTTTGGTGGACATTGGATCGGACATACATTTCGGTGCAAGTCAGATACCAATATCCGGGTCAACGGGTTATTTTGAGATCGGCTCAACGGAATCCAATTCCGGATATACCGTTGAGTCTGTATCATCATTCTGGACTCGTTGATATGTAGTTTGCTGAGTTTTGAGAACTTTGGCTCCGACACGTATTTCCGTGCAAACCGGAATTCTAAGTTCTGGTCAATGGACCAAATTGAGATCGGGTCAACGGAATCCAATTCTAGACATACCGTTGGGTTCGTATCGTCATTCTGATTTCGTAGACATATAATTTGCTATATTTTATAGACTTGTTTTCTTGCACATTTTTCGGTGCAAAACGGCTCCGACACGGACACCATTTTGACCCGAAATTACCTTTTTGCCCTTGTGTCCAAATTGGACCGATGGGTAGGCTATCCTAGCTAATTTGACCATTCTGGACACGTTGGCGATGTTTATTTCATCATCCGACAATTTTTGTTGATAATTTCTTCGAGTTTAACCTTTTTATAATTAATTAATAATTAATTCTTATAATGTTCGTATTTCGGGATTAGTACAACGAAACTGAGATCAGTCAATTCAAGTAATCTCACATCGCTGAAATTGACAAGTTGGACACGTGGATCACTATAATAAGATTATCAACTTTACCGTTGATCATCTCATCTCGATTTGCATGTCGTAAGTTTCAACATACGAATAACGAAGTACACTTTGTATCTTTAATAATTAGACTAGAATCGACCCTGTTTGACCAGAGTTGACCAATTGACCCAAAGTCAACTGTAAGTTAACACTTGACCTAGTTTGACTAAATTATTGACCGAAGTTGACCTAGAGTTGTTTTGACTTAGAAGAACCTAGGATAATATAGATTGCTTATAAAGATTCATTTATTATAAATTGAATACCTTGTAACATATGTTACTTTAAATAGGACTCTGTGGCTTCAGTTGTACCCCCCTATACTTATCAGCTGTTCAGGTTATCAGGCTAGTATATTCTCTGATCATTTCATATCCTGCTTAGAATTATATTCCTATTTTAGATTACTATACTTGATGCTGTCACGACATTATCACGAATTAGTACTATATGGATCTCTTCATGCGATGTTATCCCCCTCGGAAGCATCGGGTACATTGTGTCATGTGCGTTTCACTTTCATCATGTACTCCTGTGCTTTCACCATACATGTACACTCTTGTGAATCATGTACTCTCATGTTCACAGAGCCCTCATGTATACTATCATGTGCACCCTTTCATGGGCCCCCATGTGATATCATGTACAATAACATAACCTGCTTAGATCCTTGTGTATTAATTGGAGAAAACGGGGGAGTGCTAGTAGTCATGTGAATAATTCCATAGTAGTGTAGATCATGTACAACTCTTTAGTGTAGATCATGTACAAATCTGTCCTGTTCACATGTGCTATCCTGTACTCTACATCACTAGCCACTGTTAGTTCTCTATTTATAGTAGATATTTCTATTACAGTTCTCTCTCTGTTTACAACTGTATTTCTTCAGATCATGTATCTTACTTTACTGCATGATTATATTTTCTAACCTGCTATAATTTGTTGAGATGTATTGTGCTCGCTCCTGTCCTGACTGGACCTGTTGATAAATTTTACAGATAGCCTGGGATTGCCTGCTAGCCTAGAGGAGACGCATTAGAGGTTGTTTAGATAGTTATTTCCATTGTCTGGAGTTGTATTTACTTTGTGGATTACTGTATTTTGAGATTTGAGATGTATTTCTGGGTTTGTGTATCTTAGACACTTAGATTTCTCTATGTTGTATCTCTTTTAGATTTCATATTTTATCTATCCTTATTATGCTCTACCTTAGATGTGATTGAGACTGTATCTGCTATGTCACCCCCATTCGGAGAGTATAAACTGTTTATCCTTATACTGCTAGATGCATGAGACCTAGGACAGCGTTCTACCGGCGACACTGTGGCGTAGGCTGGGCGTTGTTACGTTCTCGTGCCCTTACTTTAGGGTGCGGGTCGTGACAGTGTGCGGTCCACTGATAGTAATTAGGCGTGAAACCCTTCGAGTACAAATGATATGTCACTTCCACTTCTGGATAATATTTAACGTTATGACATTTCACACATGGACACTTAATTTTGGTGCCGTCCATGTACTGAGGGAACGCCTTAGCAAACTGCAGGAACTGCTCTACTCCCGCTATGTATTCATCCCGCACACCACACATATCATCAGGACGATGATTGCACATCCATGAACGATTTCGTAAGTAGTAATTCATATCCATTTGGAAATAATTCTGCAAAGATGGACACACATGTTCAGCGCAGTAACTAGTCAAACTGGGTGAAGTTGAGTTGACTAAGTCAATATCTTGGACAAACTAGTCAAACTGGGTAAAGTTGACTAAGTCTAGGCAATTATCCTTCACTAGACATAGACATGGAAGAAATACCGATATTTGCAGCGTCCGAACTTCCTACTGTATATTACAGTAGAGAGACATGGTAACCATGTGTAGGGGTACAACTCGGGTGGGGCATGGCTCTGCATAACTGCGCTCACTGCCTACAGGGTAGTGTACATGACCTATTAGCCTATGCTCCAAGCCAATTCCTCTACTCGACTTGATATCATATCCTCTTCATATCAGATATTTGATACCAAGATAGGAAAGGTTGACAGATACTTGATTCTAAAATTCCCCCCTTTACCTATCAACTGATACCAACTAATATCAGTTTTCATTGGTCGAATACCCATGTACTTCCACACCATTTTACTCATCAAGTTAACCATTTCTAACCCTATGCACAGTCAGTCACCTGTTTTAGAAACCTATACATAGTTAAAGACCCATTTCTAACCCTATGCACAGTCAGTCAGTCACATGTTTTAGAAACCTATGCACAGTCAGTCACCAGTCAGTCACATATTTTAGAAACCTATACATAGTTAGAAACCTATAAATAGTTAAAAACCCTATGCAAACAAAAGGACTATGGTCTGCATCAATCTCCTCTCTTTTTGGGTTAGGATCTTAAGTGGCCTAGTCATGCTGCATATTATTTGGTCACGATTGGTTCGCAAAATCAAAGTAAAAGTCATTCATATTTTGGAATTTGAATATCAAACGAGACTTTTATGGAAATAGCAATCATAACAAAATATTTATGCTTTGTTTTGAGATTGATGTAACATTTTTTTTCTTTCTTTTTAAACTCTCTCCCAGGCCTCGTTTGGTTCGCGTAATGGAAAAGAAAGAAAATCAATTCCTCGACATTTTATTTCTTTTAAAAAATTATAATTTGTATTGATTTTTTTATATTTAAAAATGTCAATGAATTTGAAAAGAAAAGTGTGCTTCAATTTGGAAAGTAATTATTTTTCCATTGAAAATTATCTTTTTGATATTTACTTTCCTCCCTAATTTTTTTCATTGAAAATTATTTTTCTTTACTCCTCAATTCTTTTGACACCCAAACATAGAAAAGTAATTATTTTTCTTTCCCAATCCGATAATTCGATAAACCAAACGAGAAAAGTAAACCTAACTCAATATTTTGTTGATTTTTTCTACAACTCTACACTCAACATGCTGTCAAACATCGCCGGTGGACGTGTGTGTGTGTCCGTGTGTGTGTTTGTGTGTCCGTGTGTCCGTGTGTGTATGTGTGTGTGTCTGTGTGTGTGTGTGTGTCCGTGTGCGTGTGTGTGTCCGTGGGAGGAGGAGGAGGAGGAGGGAGAGGAGTTAGGTTAGGGTTTATACCGGAGGAAGAGGAGGAGGAGCTCGGATTGGGGGAGGAGGAGCTCGACGGGGGGGGGGGAGGGGGGTAGGGTCGCCAGAGGTGGAGGGAGTCGCCGGGGGGGAGGAGGGAGTCGTCGGAGAGGGGGGGAATTTGAGATCGAAATTTCTAATTTTCGAGTGAGGGGGAAAAGGAAGCAGCGTGCCCTAAGTAACAAAAGTTAGCGACGTCAATAGTAGACGTCGCTAAACGTCGCAAATATTTTAATATATGGCAAAATATTTTAATATATGGCGACATATTTTATTAATATGTCGTTGAACGTCACTATTCAGTGACGTAATATACCTAATGTCGCGGGACGTCGCTATTCAGCGACGTTTTTGCGATGCCTGTAGATAGGAGTCGCTATATTACATATCTAGCGACGTAATTTCATTCTGTCGCTAAAATGCGTCGCTAATATAGCATATTTTAGTAGTGATTGTTTTATAAATTACAGTATAACACATGGCAACTGTGAAATTCACAAGTAAAGGCCAAGCCACAAACAGACCTCCACTGTTTGACGACACGAACTACACTTATTGGAAAATACGGATGAGTTTCTTCTTAAAATCTCTTGAGTTTGACTTATGGTCTATAGTTATTGATGGCTACAAAAAGCCTTCTCGTATTACTGTTGAGGGAGTTTTAGTTGATAAACTCCATGATAAATATACTGAAGATGATAAAAAAAGTCCAGTCTTGACGCACATGTTATTAACGCTTTATTTTGTGCTTTAGACAGAACTGATTTTAACAGGGTGTCGACTTTCACAACATCGAATAAAGTGTGGAAACTTCTCGAAGTAACCCACGAAGGAACAACGCAAGTCAAGAAGTCAAATATCAGCAAACTTACTCCAGAGTACGAGGCGTTCATGATGAAGCCAAATGAATCCGTCACTCAGATGTTTACGAGATTCCTGGATATTATAAATCTTTTGTCTTCATTAGGCAAGGAATACAGTAACCATGAGAAGATTCGCAAACTTTTACGAGCTCTCATGAAGAATTGGATTCCAATGGCTACAACAATTATTGAAGGAAACGACCTCTCAATAATGTCTTTGGAAACACTCATGGGTAAGCTACTCACTCACGAGTTGGAACTTCAAGACTTTGAAGATGCTACACCAAAGGAGAAGTCGATCGCTTTTAAGGCTCAACATAGAAGAACTATCGAAGATGATTCTGACGACATAGACTCTGACTCTGAAGATCAAGCTCTTCTGGTAAGAAAATTCAAAAAGTTCATGAGATTCAACAGAAGAACAAAAGACAACAACAGCAACAACAACAACAACGAGGAAAATCCTATTTGATACGGATGTAAGAAAAAAGGACATATGAAGAAAGATTGTCCAACAGCATCATTATCAACAAGAAAAAGCAGCAAATATGACAAAGGCTATCTGAAGAGATCTACATTAAGAAAGTATACCAATACAAGCATATGGCATAAGAGCGAAGCCACCTACTCAGAAGACGAACAATCAGATGATGCTGCAAATGTATGCTTGATGGCTTGCAATCAGGTAACCACTAATCTTCTGTTTGATCCTTATGATGATTTCACCTTTGAATAACTAAGAAAGGCTTTCAGTGACCTGTTAAATGACTACAGGAAACAGCGTAGTAAATATGAAACCTCTAAGAAGGTACTTAAATAGTACAAAGGTGAGATAGGAAGACTTACCGACCAACTAGCTGATATTAGAAATAATGTTTCTTTTATTGAGTCTGGTGAGCTTTCTTCTATTAAGCTGTTGTTACACGAGACTACCAAGTTATCCGAAGAAAAAGACCAAACTATCATACAGCTAAAGAAAGACCTATCTAGGGAGAGAAAGAGTCTCAAGTGTGCATAAGTCAGAATGGAAACACTTACATCTGACTATACTAGATTATATGACACATCCAAAAAGTTAGAAATTAGTTTAGGAAAACGGCCTGAAGTTGCTGCTTCCTATTCTAACACGTGTCAATTACCGAATCATCGAAACACACCCAAACCAAACACTGTCAGACCAAACCATAACAAACCACTACCCAAGAAGGCTAATAGGCATACATTTTTCTATACTATAAAACCAAAACCTACCAATCATGCACCTCACACAACTTTCAACACTCAACATAGAAAATGTCATTATTGTGGCCTTATTGGTCATATATCTTCTACATGTAGAATCAGAAAGTTAGTAGTTTTAAATGTTTATGCATGGATACCAAAGACTAACATATCAGGACCCTACAAGAAATGGGTACCAAGAGTTTCATCTGTAAGCTGTTTTGTAGGTGGGACGCCCTTCACATGCTAGAAGCAAATGGATCCTCGACAGCAGTTTCTCATGGCACATGACCAGTGATGCATCATTATTCGTAACACTGTCGAAGAAGAATAAAGAAGGATACGTCTTCTTCGGTAATAATTTGAGAGGGTACATAATCGGTATCAGTGACATTGGTAAGGCTCCCTACCTCGTGATTAAAGATGTTTGTCTAGTTACTGAGTTAAAACATAATCTGCTCAACATAAGCCATTTAGCTGATCACGGTTATAGCATTAACTTCATCAAAGACAAATGTACTATAGTTGATAGCTCAACTGGCAGTACAATCTTTGAAGGTATCAGGAAAGACAATATATATATATTTTCTATCTGTTAGAAGATGCTAATAAAGCAGGTAGATGCTTGATGGCCAAGAGCATTGAGAGTCAACTATGGCATATGGGACTCGGTCATGCAAACATGGACATAATTTCAATACTATCCACAAAAAAGTTGGTACGCAGCTTACCGGACATATCTTTCAAGAAGGGTACGGTATGTAGCGAATGTGAAAAGAACAAAGCTACCCAATCCGCCTTTAAGTCCAAGAACGTTGTAAGTACCACTAGACCTCTATAATTATTGCATATGAATTTATTTGGACCTAGTAGAATTGCTAGTCTAGGTGGTAAGTTATATGCATTTGTCATTGTAGATGATTTCTCTAGATACACGTGGGTATATTTTCTTGCACGCAAGAATGATACTTTGTCAGAATTCGTTACCTTTTGCAAGAAAGTACAGAATGAAAAATGTTTCATGATTACTCACATCCGTAGTGATCATGGCGGTAAATTTGAGAATACAGAGTTCAAGCAATTATGTGACACACACGATTATCTGCATGAGTTTTCCTGCCCTAGGACTCTACAACAAAATAGAGTTGTAGAACGTAAGAACATGACTTTATCTGAAATGGCTAGAGTAATGTTGAACCAATTTAGTCTAACTAGATACTTTTGGGCTGAAGCTGTCAATACAGCGTGTTATATTCTCAATAGGGTTCTGATTCGACCTATATCGAAGAAGACTCCCTATGAGTAATGGTTTGATAGAACACCCACTATTTCATATTTCAAGATATTTGGTTGTAAATGCTTTATTCTTAATACTAAAGACAACCTGAGTAAATTTAATGAAAAGGCCGATGAAGGTATCTTTTTAGGTTATGCGGCAAAGAGCAAAGGGTACAGAGTCTTCATTAAAAGAACCATGATCATCGAAGAATCAATTAATGTCAAGTTTGATGAACTAAATCAACATTCAGTCGATGACGATAATGAAGACGTAAGTATACAAAGTACAGCTACTGCAAAACCTTCACACAAAGATACAGAACCTTCACACTAAGCACCAGCTGAGTCTTCAAGAAAACTACATACATAACCAGAAGTCGGAACCAGCAATCTTGAGGATATGCCAAAAGAGATGAGATTCTTGGCAGATCATCCAAAGGACTTGGCAATTGGTTAGATTACCAAGGGTGTAAGTACTCGTTTCTCTAATAAAGTTATAGCTTCCTGTGTTGCTTTTATCTCACAGCTTGAATCCAAAAACATTGAAGAAGCATGTAGTGATAATTTTTGGTTAGATGCTATGAAAGAGGAATTAAACCAATTCGAACAGCATCAAGTTTGGGAACTTGTTTCCAAGTCCGTTGATCATCCGATCATTGGCATCCGTTGGGTATTCTAAAAAAAACTGAATGGGAATGGTTTAGTGACTCGTAGCTCAAGGATACAATCAAGAAGAAGGTATCGACTACGATGAGACTTATGCCCCAGTTGCGAGATTAGAATCCATTCGCATGTTATGTGCATTTACATGCTTTCATAATTTCAAATTATTTTAAATGGATGTTAAAAGTGCATTTTTAAATAGTTTTATAAAAGAAGAAGTTTATGTAGCTCAACCTCCAGGTTTTACTGATTTCAAAAATTTTGATTATGTTTTCAAGTTGAAGAAAGCCTTATACGATTTGAAACAAGCCCCTCGTGCTTGGTACGATCATCTAAGCTCTTTTCTACTTGACAACGGTTTTTTAAAGGGAAATGTTGACACTACATTGTTTATAAAACTTTGAATAGCAATCTTCTTTTGATTCAAATCTATGTAGATGATATTATTTTTGGATCCACTAATGAATCTCTTTGTCAAGAATTTTTAAAGTGTATACAGAATGAGTTTGAGATGAGCATGATGGGAGAGCTAAAATTCTTTCTCGGACTGCAAATCAAACAAACCAACAATGGGACGTTCATAAATCAAGCAAAGTACATAAAAGATTTATTAAAGAAGTTCGACCTGGAAGCAGTCAAACCACTTAGCTCTCCAATGGCGACTTCAACCAAGCTTAATATTGATGGACAAGGCAAATCCGCAAGGCAAATCCGTCGACATACGTAAGTATCGAGGTATGATCGGTAGCTTACTGTACTTAACTGCTGGTCGACCGGATATTATGTTTAGTGTTTGCTTGTGTGCATATTTTTAAGCCAATCCTAAGGAATCACATCTGTACGCAGTTAAGCGTATCTTCCGATACCTTAGAGGCACTTCTTTTGTTGGCTTATGGTATCCTAAAACTACGTCGTTTGACCTAACCGGTTATTCTGATGCTAATTTTGCTGGATGCAAAGTAGATAGAAAAAGTACTGGCAGCATATGTCATTTCCTAGGAAAAGACCTAGTCTCTTAGTTTAGCAAGAAGTAAAATTTTGTCGCATTATCAACAACTGAGGCTGAGTATATCGCCGCAGGACGTTGTTGTGCACAAATTTTATGGATGAAGCAAACTTTAGAAGACTTTGGATTACATTTCACACACATACCTATTTTCTGTGATAACACTAGTTCTATTAATTTGACTAAGAATCCAGTATGTCATTCTCGTACTAAGTATATCGAGATTCGACATCATTTTCTTAGAGATCATCAACAAAATGGAGATATAGAGCTTGTATACATAGACACACAGAATCAATTGGCTGACATTTTTACAAAATCTCTAGCAGAAGATCGTTTTAATTATTTACGTCAAAAATTAAGAATTTTAGATGTCAATAATATTAATTAATTTTGTTTTATTAATTAATTTTTTTCCATACTCAGTAACTATTTTTGAGACAAGCCTACAAAGAGTCTGTCTGTCACCACGACTACGGTCGAAGCGAAGCGGTACTTAATTATTCTCCGGTGAACTCCCGTTAGCCAGGACAGTACTCCTACAGCTAATCTGAAATAGACGCCGAGTAACGAAAGTTAATTTATAAAATAATATTAATTATATTGTTTGAAGTTTAAAATTACTAAACTTTTAATTAAATATTTGAAATGAGTTGATGAAAAGGATGTGGCCCACAAGTTTCTTTTTTTTTTAAAAAAACTTAGGAGAACTCTAGGAGAATTCGGCCCGAGTTCGGTCCGAATTCGGCAGAGCTCTGTTAGTGTTATATACTTTTTAGTTAGAACCCGAGGCCCCCTCCTCTTCATCTCTTCCAAACTTTATCAAAACAGCAGCAACAGCCGCCCGAAGCCCCCCAAACCCTAGTTCTTGTCCACTTTGTTGCTTCCAATCTACGTGAAGAAATCAATCCAAACTTTGGATTCGTGCGGAGAATTCATCCCTCTACAACATACTTGAATTTTAGAAGGTATAATTCCTTCTTCCCTCCACTTTCAATTTCGTAGGGTTATCTAGTTTTGGGAAAGAATGCCTAAGAGATTCAATCCTTCCAAGAGGAAGAAGACTAATGCCAGTAAAGAGGCATCATTTTCAAATCTGAATACGGATTTCCTCTTTTTCCCGGTCCAATAGGGTGATGGCGTGTCGGATGAGTTTTACTTCAAAACTCATGACCAAGCTTTGCTATGGTATGCCGACTTTGCCATGCGTACAATATGCACAGGCGCTTCGATCAAATGGACTATATTTCCATATCATCGTCCTTTGTTTGAAGCATTAGGGTTACACAGTATCGTTATCCAATAATTTCCTATAGCTACTAATGCCCTTCGACTATTTTACTGTAACTTCGTGTTAGACACTTTTACCACAAGAACTCGTGTTGGCGGGATCGATATCGAGTTCGATGATGTGTTGCTAGCAAAAATTCTTGGTATTCCAAACGAAGGTGCCCCGCTCGATGACATCACCGACTTCGACTTTCCCGAGGGCACGACTCTTGTTAGTTTCAAGAATGAGCTTTGTGCGCCAGCAAGTGCTCGTACTGGAAAGTTCAAGGCCAATAACTTGAACTTGTTAAACTACGAGTTACATCACATCATCTATTCCACTATTCTTCCTAAATCTACTTCGAAAGATGATGTCACTGCACTTGAGCTATCTGCCCTCTGTCACATTCTTAAGGGGATTCCTTTTTCCGCCCCTAAGTACTATTTAGCATATCTTATTATAGTACTCTTTATCATGCTTCGATATATTTTTTAATATACCATGCCTGTGAACACTATAAATATTTCTAATATTTTTTTGTTTCTTTACTGATTATTGCTTATGCATATATTGCGGGGGAGCTTTCTCTTTTGTAATTATTTTGCTAAGTGACAACGGGAGAGAAATAAGATCTAACATCTTAATATTTTCTTTGTAAGATTATAGGAAATTTTTTTTTACCGAAATTTGTTTTTGTCTTATCAAAGATACCAAAGATTTTATATCCGTCAAGGTTTATCAATTATCAAAATGGGAGAGATTGTTGGCCCATTGGTCATGGTCAAACCAGATTTTAATAATTGATCAAACTCTGTCTCGATATACGGAGCTACTCAGATGTTTACTCAAGATATTTTGGACACTTGGACACCGATCAAGATCGGATATCTACTCAGTTCAAGATCGAAGCTATGTTTGCCACTCGAGTCTGTATTTCTTTATGCAATATAATTTTTACTTTTATTGAGTTTAGGAATATATTTTACACCGAGTCGTACTGACAAATAGGCTATCCAAAATTATTTTTAAAAATGATTTGGGCATGAACCGTGTACACGCCCAGCCTACGCCGCAGAGTCGGCGGTAGAACGCTGTAATAATATGATGAACAACCACGCAATAATGAAATTCTCACATAGGTCAACCACAACTCAAATCACATCACAATAACTAGGAAGTGAAATAAATATCCATCTCAAAGGAATAATAATAAAATGAAATGATATCTCTACTACAAGTCTCAATGTCAACTCAAAATCCAATACAAGTCTCAGCTCTAACTAAAGGAACTAAGCAAACGCAGCAGGGTCAGACGCTGCGTACTCCTCCTGATAAGCAAAATCTGTCTCAGCTAAATCTTCCAAGTATGGGCCATACTGGTCAGGGCACTCGACCTCCTCGCAATCACCTAAAATTTGTTTGGTTACCCAGTCAGGATGGAACGAGTACAATTCATCGAATGCAGTTCCAAATATATGAAAATGACTATAAACAAAGGTTAGACACCAATTATGAGTTTTAAAAATAGTAGTAAGACGAAAGTAAAGACAGTAAAATAAAATAAACAATACCTTCCTGACTGTTAGAAATACCTTGATATGTGATCGATCTGGGACATTACACCACACGGTCTACGAGATCTACTTGCATGAAATATAAACACTGTCTACGGGATCTACTTGCAGAATTTAAATAATGTCTACGAGATCTACTGCATAAAAGTAACAATGTCTACGAGATCTACTGCATGAAAGTAAACGAGATCTATGGTCGGATCACATATCTTTGGTATTCCTTATTCCCGACTCAATGTTTTATAATAATAAAGTAAAATCCACATAATTGATGACCAATCAATGAGATATAGTAAAATTCAATATTGAAAACAGACAACAAATTGTACTCGCCTGAGGTCCCGAACTGCTGTAATAGATCCAATGCAACGTCTGAGTCCAAATGACCTATTTAATAATTTATAAAGGTCAATATACAAAATTTGTATGTGTAAAACAACATTTATTCTATTGGCTTATAACATGGTTTAGATCACCCTGTTTCCTTAGATTGAAGTCTCTAATACTAGTGCTTGAGGGTAGCATGTAGGGTTCATTTGTGACAGGAGTTTTAGACTCAAGACTTGGGTATAGGTTAATCTGTAGGAGCTACCAGTTACTGCAATCACTTAGATATCCAGGTTGGTATTAAGATCCAGGAAAATTTAGTTTCATCAGGTCACCCTAGGTGATGTGGAGAAAGGGCTTCCTACAATCTCTACTTGGTTTGGTTGACTGATTCTTGAGTAGGAAAACAGTCCTAGCATTTACAGGACTCTAGTGTAGGGATTTCCCTAACCTGGTATTTGTAGGTACTTCATACTTGCCTCAAAACACTATTCTACAGGTAAACTTCCAACTTGGTGCAACCAAGTTTCAATGGTACAAATACACACTTGGCATAGATAGGTGTGTTCCAATGTCCAGGTTTCTCCTGTGTACAGGTTGGGGCATGGGTGAAATCCCATGGGTAAAATCAACACCCTATTGGCAATTCCTAATGAATGTAAAGGCTACCAGTTTATGAAGGCTGTAGATAACTCTACCCCCTCCTCCTAAGTCTTGTCTAGACCTGTGTACTAAACAGTCCAAGGAAATATGGGCCTGTCTTCACATCCTGGGTAAAATCATAGTCCTATACTCTAATGAGATTCAGTTGGAAACTGCAGTGTAAAGTCCAAACTAGTCTGCTCAATATCAGGTTCCCCCCTTTTTCATCTGGTTTATACTGGAAACATGCATATATCAAAGTGAAATTGGAAATACTCACTGGATTACAAATCTATGGCAATGTACTATTTCAAATACAAATTCTCATAACTGCTCATGGATGGAAAGCTTGTCAGGATGTCATATGTGGGAAACATGTCCTGTTTTCTGAGACTGAGACTGGAGTGCAAACCTGGGTGTAATGTTTACTCGATGGGATTGGGTATCACTGGTCAGAACCTATGGTACCTATTTCCTAGTATCAAGTAGCACCTGTGGGTTGTGACAGGTGACAGGATATGCAATCTATCATGTCCCTGGCTTCTAGGCTTCTACTCTAACCATGGTTTCCTGCATCACATTAGTCAATAGGATTTTAGGGACAGTCACAAGGTTCCCAAGTTTCCTCATAGGGCACCCCAACCTATTTGAATTAGGTTGCAGCCTGACACTCTATTTTACAGTATGATCTATCTGATGTCCCTCTGTTACCTCATATTTCTTCTCACAAAATAGAGTAGTGTGTGGGTTAAGAAACTCAGATTTTCTAATTTCCCCTCCTGATACCAATCCTTGTATCAGATATTCCCAGGATACTCGATCCTTCTCTCTCTCTCTCAGGCATCTATGATGTAACAGTGCTCTAGGGTCACATGAACACCTGGCTACTTCCAAGCAGGTACAGGCCTGCCCCAAGAACCACTTATAGCCGGTATAACAAGGTTCATTCATAGGCCAATGGGCATTATTGTATAGCCTTATTGACTATCAGGTTTTACTCCATCTGTGGTCTTTTGTGCAATGACATGGCTCTTTCCTATCTCGTGTAGGACACAGGAAGAAGTTTCCTAGGTTTTTAGTTTGGTGAGTTGTCATGGTAAGAGTGCAGGGATTTCCTATTAAGCATAGAGAATAGGTCTATCTAGAAGTGATCTGTGAGGATGCTCTGGTTACCTATATTACCTGATCTTTGGCCACAGGGTGGGTTACTGGTGTAGACTGGTTATTACTCAATGCTGGCCTAGGAATTCCATCAAATATCTAGCCCACTAAAAATCCTCTAGAGTTGACACAAGTAATTAGACTCTAGGTACATCAATAAAGGGTGAGGAACTTACCTGGTGGTTGTTCAGAGTTTGGCCTCCTCCTTGCGTTGACTGTGTGCTTCTCTTGACGAGGGATGATGAGAGTGGCTAGGGTTTGTAGAGGCTCAGACGAATTCTTAGGCATGTATTTATATACCTACAGTTGACAGGGGATGATCAAAGGAAAAGATTTCAGATATTGCTTTGAATTAGATTTGGGCTAATCATCTGATTCTGATCTCACTTCGAATTTGATTTGAATTCAAATACAGCTCAATCCTCTTCGAGCAATCATCTGTAAATTTTTAAAACTAACCCTTTTTGCAAATAGGTCCAGGTTAGACATAGTTATTGCGAGGGACCCCTTTATATTGAATGTTTACATATACTCTATTATAATTGTCAATTATAATTTATGAAACCAAAAAAATTCATAACTGATACTTAAAATAAATAATTAAATAATAAAAAAATATAGGTGGGGCTCACAAGTCTATCCCCCTTGAATTAATTTTGTCCTCGAAATTCAGCTGAAAAGTAGAGTAGAGCTGTACCTCAGTCCTCAAAGAGGTAGGGGTAGCGCTCGCGCATCTCATCCTCTCGCTCCCATGTAGACTCGCCTGGGGAGTGGTGTCTCCATGCGACGCGAACCAAGGGAATCACTTGATTCCTTAGTACCTTCTCTCTGCGGTCCAAGATCTCCATGGGCTGCTCCTGGTAACTGAGATTCGGTCCCACCTCGATCTCTGAATGGTCCAAGACATGACTGGGGTCCGCCACGTATCGTCGCAGCTGGGATACGTGGAACACGTTGTGCACTCCTTCCAGCGCAGGCGGCAAGGCTAACCGGTATGCTACTGTACCGATTTTCTCGAGAATCTCAAACGGCCCAATGAAACGTGGGCTGAGTTTGCCGCCTTTACCGAAACGGATAGTGCCACGCGTCGAAGAAATCTTCAAAAATACCAAGTCTCCGACCTAGATGCATAAAATATTAACACTAAACTCATATCTACAAGTGCAATTAAGTCTTAAGAAAATTCTATACCTCAAACTCTAACGGCCTACGGTGACTGTCAGCCCAGTGCTTCTGCCTGTCCTGAGCCACGAGAAGCCGCTCCCTAATCATCTTGACCTTCTCCGCAACATCTACTACCATCTCTGGTCCCAACAATGCACGCTCTTCCACATCTTCCCAAGACAGCGGGGTACGACATCTCCGACCATATAACGCCTCAAAAGGGGACATCTCGATACTAGCTTGGTAGCTGTTGTTATAGGAGAACTCCACGAGATGATGGTGGTCCTCCCATGAGCCACCAAAATCTAGCATGCATGTCTGCAGCATATCCTCGAGCGTCTGAATGGTCCGCTCCGACTGTCCATCCGTCTGTGGATGATAAGCAGTGCTGAACTTGAGCGCTGTACCCAAACTGGCCTGTAGGCTCCTCCAAAAATAAGATGTGAACCTGCTATCACGGTCCGACACGATACTTACCGGAACCCCGTGCAACCGGACTATCTGCTTCACATAGAGCTCTGCCAGCTTCTCCGTAGACAACCCCACTTTAAATGGAATAAAGTGGGCCGATTTGGTCAACCTGTCAACGATGACCCAAATCGCATCCTTTCCACCTGATGACCGCGGAAGACCGGAAACGAAATCCATAGTGATGTGTTCCCACTTCCACTCGGGTATCGGCAGTGGCTGCAACAATCCTCCTGGTCTCTGCCTCTCGGCTTTGACCTGCTGACATACGAGACACCTAGAAACGAAGCGAGCTACTTCGCGTTTCATACCATACCACCATACGTGGTTGCGCAGATCTTTGTACATCTTATTGGCTCCCGGATATAAGGAATACTGGGAGCGATGTGCCTCTTGCATAACTTCTTCTCTAACCTCTCCACTCGGTACACAGTCTCGTCCCGTGCCTCAACGAACCATCATCTGCAATAGTGAAATCATCCCGCGATCCAGCTCGTGCTTGTGCTATGATTTCCTTCAGTTGTTCATCCTGATGCTGTGCCTCACGAATCCTGTCCATCAATCCTGACTGAATCTGCATGCCCATCATCTACATCTCGGCTCCTGGCATGACGATCTCAATACCCAAACTCTCTAAATCCGCTAACAAGTGACGATCTTGGGTCAAGCACATTGCCACGGGATGCCTGCTCAAAGCATCCGCAACAACATTGGCTTTTCCCGGATGGTACTGCAGTGATATGTCGTAGTCACCCATCAGCTCAAGCTATCTGCGCTGCCTCATGTTTAACTCCTTTTGCGTGAAGACGTACTTCAAGCTTTTGTGGTCAGTGAAGATTTCCACTCGCTCTCCATACAAATAATGTCTCCACAGCTTCAAGACGAAGATCACGGCTGCCAACTCAAGATTGTGGGTGGGATAGTTCTTCTCATGCGGTCTCAACTGTCGAGACGCATAGGCTATCACTCTCTTGTTCTGCTCTAGGACACAGCCCAGTCCTTTGCCCGAGGCATCAATATAAATGGTGAAACCTCCCGATCCCGAAGGCAAAGCTAAGATAGGAGCTGTCGTCAATCTCTTCTTCAACTCATCGAACGCAGCCTGGCAATCCTCCGTCCATACGAACTCCACATCTTTTCTTGTGAGCCTAGTAAGCGGCTCTGCAATCCGAGCGAAGTCCTGCACGAACTTCCGATAATACCCTGCTAGCCCCAAGAAACTCCGTATCTCTGCCACTGTAGTCGGAGTAGACCATGCTTCTACTGCTGTCACCTTTTTCGGATCGACAGATATACCGTCGCCAGTCACCACATGTCCAAGGAACTCCACCTTGTCCAAGAAGAACTCACATTTCGAGAGCTTTCCATAGAGCTTCTCCTTTCTGAGGGTCTCTAGCACGATCCTCAGATGTTCCTCGTGCTCCTCCGGTGTTTTCGAATAGATGAGTATGTCATCAATAAACACTACCACGAACTTGTCGAGGTATGGATGAAACACCTTGTTCATCAAGTTCATGAAGACTGCCGGGGCATTAGTCATCCCGAATGGCATCACCATGAACTCATATTGTCCGTACTTGGTCCGGAAAGCAGTCTTCGGTATGTCTTCCTTCTTCACCTTCAACTGATGGTACCCCGACCTCAAATCTATCTTGGAGAATACCCGTGCGCCGCTCAATTGATCGAAGAGATCGTCTATCCTCGGCAGCGGGTATTTGTTCTTGATAGTAAGATTGTTTAATGTAGTCGATGCACATTCGTACCGTACCATCCTTCTTCGGCATAAAAAGGACAGGAGAGCCCCATGGCGACAAACTCTCCCTGATGAACCCTTTTTCTAGCAATTCGTCTATCTGCTTTTTTAATTCTTCAGCCTCCTTGTTGTTGATTCGATACACCGGTTGCGCTGTTGGTACTGCTCCGGGCACTAGGTCAATAGCAAACTCGATGTCCCTGTCTGGCGGCAATCCTGGCAAGTCTTCAGGAAAAACGTCCATAAACTCCGTGATGATGGGATGTGGGATCTCCTCTCCCTTGATCATAGCTCCGCAAATAGCTCCGTACTGCTGCTCGACTGCCCCTCTCGCGAACTCAAATGCCGGTTCCTCCGGAGGACTGAATACAACACATCCTCGATGGCAGTCTATACTGGCAAAATTCTTACTCAACCAATCCATACCGAGGACAATATCGAAGCTCGGTAGTGGCATTACGAGTAAGTTGGCGCGCAACTCTCTTCCTCCCAAAGTGATGCGTCGCCTCATGCATATATCCTTGACTAGGATAATGCCTCCGCCTGTCATAATTTTGCAACTACCGCCCAAGGATACAGACGCTATACTATGCTTGAATACAAAAGTTACAGAGATAAAACTATGGGATGCGCCAGAATCAAACAAAGCTACAGCGAAAATAGAATCAAGAAGTATGGAACTTGCTATCACGTCTGGGGTGGGCTCGGGCTCCTCAATGGCCATAGCAAAAGCTCGGCCCTGCTGGGTGCGCCTCTCTGCTGGTGCTGCGCGAACCGCTGCTGCTGAGTGGGAAGTGGGGGACCTCGTGGCTGAGGTGCTGCTGGTCCTCTCTGTGCTGGTGCCGTCTCAAGTCCTATCCGATTAGGGACCCGTAAGCAGTCCTTCAGCTGATGTGATGGAGATCCACAATATAAGCATGCACCGAGTCTCTTCCGGCAGTCGTCCCAAATGTGTCCGTTCCTCCTGCAGTGAGTGCAGTGCGGAATCTGTTGTTGATGTCTCTGCGGCTGCTGAGTCTGGGCTCGGGCTGGGGCCCGGTTCTGCTGGTATGCTGGAGTCTTACCAGCAGGATGGAACTGCTGCTGATGAGGGTGCTGAAATGTCTTCTGTTGGAACCGGGGACGCTTTGCCGGGGCTGATTGGTTGTTGTTTCCTCCAAAAGTCTCTCGACTCCTCTTCGGTCTGTAATTTAGTTCTTCCTTCACTGCTTGTGCGACCTCCAGAATCTCTTCATAGGTAGTGGCTCGGCTGGTGGCGATGGCCAAGTGAATCTCGTGTGACAGTCCCTTCCTGAACCGTCGCGCCTTATCTTCCGGGGTGCTGACCAAGTTCTCCGCAAAGCGACTGAGGCGGGAAAACTCTGCTGTATACTCATCAACGGTGTGGTTGCCTTGTTCCAGATGCTCGAACTGGCTCACTAGCGCCTCTCGTGCTACATATGGGTGGAACTTCTTCTTGAACAGACGCTTGAACTCCTCCCAAGTGACGCCTGGGGCAGAAAAATGGGGTCGCCCTGGTACCATGTTCGCGCAATGTCAAAAAGCTGTCCACTGACTGACTCTATCTTCAGATCTTCTGGAATTCGAGCCATCTTCAGATACCTCTCCACGTTCTCCAGCCATTCGTCTGTATAGACGATTCCCTCTGTCCCATAGAATGGCATGGGCCTAAAGTCCACGAAGTGCTTAGGATTTCCCGATTGCTGTCGGAGAGCATCTCGAATCTGAAGTACCTCTCTCAGAGTGTCGCAAAACATGTTGGCCTGCTGCTGGATGATCCCGAGGAGTGTGACATTATCCAATGCTGGTGGCGGAGGCAGTGCAGGTGCCGGGTACATCGCTGGCGCGGGATGTACAGTAGGTGCTGGGTACATCACTGGTGCTAGATGCATGGCTGGTACTGGGTATGTATAGGGAACCTACTGCCTCATAGGCGTGGAATACACGGCGGGTGCTGGGTGCATCGCAGGTGGTGGATAAGCTGCTGGTGCCGGTGGAGGAATGGGTGCTGGTGCTGGCATCTGCGGAGGGAACTGTGGTAGGGGCGGGATGTCATCCCTGCGGAACCTCGAGTACTGTGGCTGAGCCGGTCCACCCTGGTGAGTAAGCTGGCCTCCCTGAGTCGGAGGAGTCTCGTAAGTGTAAAATTCGCCAATTGTCGGTGGAGTGTTCCATGCAGCGTTGTTCCTGACATGTGGATCCATTAGCTGAAAACAAAGGAAATCATTAGACGAATGGAATGATTCAAACAGGATGCATAAGAGTAATTGAAGGCGAGTATAGAAGTCAATGACACAAATTCAGCTTACGAAGACAGTCCTTAGGTCCTTATTCCTAGTCCTAATCACAGGCCCGCAGTAGTACGACTATCTTAAGTACTACCACGGTTTCGCTGGTCTTGCGAAACGTCGACCTGTGTGGGCCACCATAAAAACGTGTCACGACCTGCACCCAATATTTGGGCATGAACCGTGTACACGCCCAGCCTACGCCGCAGAGTCGGCGGTAGAACGCTGTAATAATATGATGAACAACCACGTAATAATGAAATTCTCACATAGGTCAACCACAACTCAAATTACATCACAATAACTAGAAAGTGAAATAAATATCCATCTCAAAGGA
Source organism: Iris pallida (assembly GCA_029216955.1). Taxonomy (NCBI): domain Eukaryota; kingdom Viridiplantae; phylum Streptophyta; class Magnoliopsida; order Asparagales; family Iridaceae; genus Iris; species Iris pallida. The sequence continues at coordinate 9,528,362 of JANAVB010011999.1, forward strand.
ATAATAATAAAATGAAATGATATCTCTACTACAAGTCTCAATGTCAACTCATAATCCAATACAAGTCTCAGCTCTAACTAAAGGAACTAAGCAAACGCAGCAGGGTCAGACGCTGCGTACTCCTCCTGATAAGCAAAATCTGTCTCAGCTAAATCTCCAAAGTATGGGCCATACTGGTCAGGGCACTCGACCTCCTCGCAATCACCTAAAATTTGTTTGGTTACCCAGTCAGGATGGAACGAGTACAATTCATCGAATGTAGTTCCAAATATATGAAAATGACTATAAACAAAGGTTAGACACCAATTATGAGTTTTAAAAATAGTAGTAAGACGAAAGTAAAGACAGTAAAATAAAATAAACAATACCTTCCCGACTGTTAGAAATACCTTGATATGTGATCGGTCTGGGACATTACACCGCACGGTCTACGAGATCTACTTGCATGAAAGATAAACACTGTCTACGGGATCTACTTGCAGAATTTAAACAATGTCTATGAGATCTACTGCATAAAAGTAACAATGTCTACGAGATCTACTGTATGAAAGTAAACGAGATCTATGGTCGGATCACATATCTTTGGTATTCCTTATTCCCGACTCAATGTTTTATAATAATAAAGTAAAATCCACATAATTGATGACCAATCAATGAGATATAGTAAAATTCAATATTGAAAACAGACAACAAACTGTACTCGCCTGAGGTCCCGAACTGCTGTAATAGATCCAATGCAACGTCTGAGTCCAAATGACCTATTTAATAATTTATAAAGGTCAATATACAAAATTTGTATGTGTAAGACAACATTTATTCTATTGGCTTATAACATGGTTTAGATTACCCTGTTCCCTTAGATTGAAGTCTCTAATACTAGTGCTTGAGGGTAGCATGTAGGGTTCATTTGTGACAGGAGTTTTAGACTCAAGACTTGGGTATAGGTTAATCTGTAGGAGCTACCAGTTACTGCAATCACTTAGATATCCAGGTTGGTATTAAGATCCAGGAAATTTTGGTTTCATCAGGTCACCCTAGGTGATGTGGAGAAAGGGCTTCTTATAATCTCTACTTGGTTTGGTTGACTGATTCTTGAGTAGGAAAATAGTCCTAGCATTTACAGGACTCTAGTGTAGGGATTTCCCTAACCTGTTATTTGTAGGTACTTCATACTTGCCTCAAAACACTATTCTACAGGTAAACTTCCAACTTGGTGCAACCAAGTTTCATTAGTACAGATACACACTTGGCATAGATAGGTGTGTTCCAATGTCCAGGTTTCTCCTGTGTACAGGTTGGGGCATGGGTGAAATCCTATGGGTAAAATCAACACCCTATTGGCAATTCCTAATGAATGTAAAGGCTACCAGTTTAGGAAGGCTGTAGATAACTCTACCCCCTCCTCCTAAGTCTTGTCTAGACCTGTGTACTAAACAGTCCAAGGAAATATGGGCCTGTCTTCACATCCTGGGTAAAATCATAGTCCTATACTCTAATGAGATTCAGTTGGAAACTGCAGTGTAAAGTCCAAACTAGTCTGCTCAATATCAGGTTCCCCCCTTTTTCATCTGGTTTATACTGGAAACATGCATATATCAAAGTGAAATTGGAAATACTCACTGGATTACAAATCTATGGCAATGTACTATTTCAAATACAAATTCTTATAACTGCTCATGGATGGAAAGCTTGTCAGGATGTTATATGTGGGAAACATGTCCTGTTTCCTGAGACTGAGACTAGAGTGCAAACCTGGGTGTAATGTATACTCGATGGGATTGGGTATCACTGGTCAGAACCTATGGTACCTATTTCCTAGTATCAAGTAGCACCTGTGGGTTGTGACAGGTGACAGGATATGCAATCTATCATGTCCCTGGCTTCTAGGCTTCTACTCTAACCATGGTTTCCTGCATCACATTAGTCAATAGGATTTTAGGGACAGTCACAAGGTTCCCAGGTTTCCTCATAGGGCACCCCAACCTATTTGAATTAGGTTGCAGCCTGACACTCTATTTTACAGTATGATCTATCTGATGTCCCTCTGTTACCTCATATTTCTTCTCACAAAATAGAGTAGTGTGTGGGTTAAGAAACTCAGATTTTCTAATTTCCCCTTCTGATACCAATCCTTGTATCAGATATTCCCAGGATACTCGATCCTTCTCTCTCTCTCTCAGGCATCTATGATGTAACAGTGCTCTAGGGTCACATGAACACCTGGCTACTCCCAAGCAGGTACAGGCCTGCCCCAAGAACCACTTATAGCCGGTATAACAAGGTTCATTCATAGGCCAATGGGCATTATTGCATAGCCTTATTGACTATCAGGTTTTACTCCATCTGTGGTCTTTTGTGCAATGACATGGCTCTTTCCTATCTCGTGTAGGATACAGGAAGAAGTTTCCTAGGTTTTTAGTTTGGTGAGTTGTCATGGTAAGAGTGCAGGGATTTCCTATCAAGCATAGAGAATAGGTCTGTCTAGAAGTAATCTGTGAGGATGCTCTGGTTACCTATATTACCTGATCTTTGGCCACAGGGTGGGTTACTGGTGTAGACTGGTTATTACTCAAAGCTGGCCTAGGAATTCCATCAAATATCTAGCCCTCTAAAAATCCTCTAGAGTTGACACAAGTAATTAGACTCTAGGTACATCAATAAAGGGTGAGGAACTTACCTGGTGGTTGTTCAGAGTTTGGCCTCCTCCTTGCGTTGACTGTGTGCTTCTCTTGACGAGGGATGATGAGAGTGGCTAGGGTTTGTAGAGGCTCAGACGAATTCTTAGGCATGTATTTATATACCTACAGTTGATAGGGGATGATCAAAGGAAAAGATTTCAGATATTGCTTTGAATTGGATTTGGGCTAATCATCTGATACTGATCTCACTTCGAATTTGATTTGAATTCAAATACAGCTCAATCCTCTTCGAGCAATCATCTGTAAATTTTTAAAACTAACCCTTTTTGCAAATAGGTCCAGGTTAGACATAGTTATTGCGAGGGACCCCTTTATATTGAATGTTTACATATACTCTATTATAATTGTCAATTGTAATTTATGAAACCAAAAAAATTCATAACTGATACTTAAAATAAATAATTAAATAATAAAAAATATAGGTGGGGCTCACACTCGAGTCTGTATTTCTTTATGCAATATAATTTTTACTTTTATTGAGTTTAGGAATATATTTTACACCGAGTCGTACTGACAAATAGGCTATCCAAAATTATTTTTAAAAATGACCTATGTTTTTGAAAAATATTCCTTATTTATAAAAGCTTCTGAAGGATTTTTAAAAAAAAACAAAAATCACTTTTAAAAACCCTGATCAACCCTGACAGAAGTAGGCCCGAGTTCGGTTAGTGACCGTTTGATTTTTGAACGTTTGAAAACTTGGTCTCCCTTCAGTTGCAAATTGTTACATAGAGTTCTGTCCGAATTCTGCCAGAGTTCTGCCTTTAGAAAAACTATAAATAGAGAAGAATTCTGATCATTTAAAATCACTCATTCACTTTCATCTCTTTCCTTCTAAGCTTAAGTTTCTTTCCAAAGAATTCTAAAAAGCTTTCATTTTCAAATCCCGAGCCAATTACAATTCTCTAGTCAATTTGCCGGTATGGTGCAGTCTAAAAGATTTCAGAGAAATTGTAATCAGAGGCTTGAAGAAAGAATCTTGAAAATTGAAGTTGGTCGTGTTCTTCGTATCAAAGCTCGTGTCTGTAGAAGTTGCAAGGACTTCGTATGAAAACTTATGGGATTTTCCAATAGTGGATTCAACTGGAAGCTAGAGTTCTTCTGACTGGACGAGTCTTCACAAGAGAGAAACCAGTATACATCGATGTGTTTGCGTTTACCTTCTGATCTTATTTCTTTTACAGTTATTGTTTTATGATTATTGATTTAATTCTGTGATCTTACTGCTAACAAGTTTTTAATTAGCAATATTCTGCTGCCTACTCTATTCACCCCCCTTCTAAAGTATTCTGCTTTATGACTTCGTTCCTACAGAATCGCCGTTGGAGGGGTGATTCTTGCTTTGGAGCTGTCGAGGAGGAAATTGCATGATCGTCGTCGGGGAGACATCGCATAATCGTCGGAGATGGAGGTCTTCACACTGCCGTCGCCAAAACAGTCGCATAGTCGCTGTCGAGAAGGGATCACCCAGTCATCAACTGCTGCCAAGAAGATATCGCCATGGCCGATCCTCCGAATTTAGGGTTTGGTGGAGGAAATCTTGAGGAAAAAGAAAGAAAATGAAAAGGGAGTTAGAAATTGAACAAAGCCTCTGCTCTTTACGAATAGAAATTAATAGAGAGAGAAAGTGAGTGAATCCTTATAGGATTGTGAGTAGATCTTTAAGAAATATCAAAAAGAATATTTTTATTACAAAAACATTTATTCTATTACAAACTGGGGTCAAAAGCTTGTTCGTGGGTTTTTAGGTAGTTAGAAAGAAAAGTGGAGTTTGTTAGGATTAGTTGTAGGAATATTCTAGGTTTAGTTTATCCTTAATAGTTTAGTAATTAACCATGTGACTAAAGTTTCTAAAATTATCCCACTTCCTAAATCCTAATAATTATTAAAAACAACCTTTCTTCCTTCAAAATCATATGGATACTTTTATTAAATCAAAGAAGTAATATTCCACACAATTAAATTAAAAATAATTATTTCTAAAATTCTAAAATAGTAGAAAAATATTAAATTTTATTAATCCCATGTGTAACTATAATGCTAAATAATTCTTTTATTGTATGTGCATTCTTGGTAGGTTTGGTATTGCGAAATCAGCGGGAACTTGGACGACATCCAAGTTTATATTGCCGAACTGTATAGTATTTACATGCAATTACTATATTGTTATTTTTTTAGTCATACTTCATTACTTGTTTCTGTTTCTGCCATTATTATTTTATCGTTATACGTGCACGTAAATGGTTTCTATCTTTTCATTATTGCCTGCTATATCTTGCCATGTTCTTGTATACTTCTTGAGATTGTCCTTGTCCGATCCTATGCCACATTTCCTTGACATGATTGACATGGACTTGACATATTTGATTGACTTGATTTGACTTGTAATTTTAGGCGAGGATTTTGTTATAGACGTTGACTATAATTGACCATTCTCTACTGTAAACCACTACCGAGTTACCATAGAGACTTACTATAGGTTGTGAGCTCCCATCGAGCTGCGATCTATAGGGCCTTTAGCTCCCATTGAGTTAAGGTTTACCTTGATTTATTCGAAGTCATGTTTATTAGCACGTTTCTCGTTTGCATGCCACATTCTTCATGTTTTCATTCTTGTACCGTGTATTCTTCAGTCTTTATTTTCTTGTGTTGTTTTCTTCTTTCCATGCGTGTTATTTACAGTTACATTAGGCATGTTATTATGTATTTTGCTATGTCCCCTAAGGACCTGGTGATCTCTCCAGGTTAATGTTGAGCTCGCTTTATAGGCTAGATGGTGATTGATGGTGGCATCTTCAAGATTCAAGTATATATTGGTTGATATCTTCATCATATTCCTCCAGTATTAAATTTAATTTTCCACTGCTGATATAGCCTAGTTTCACAAGCTTTATTTTTGTCATGAGCTTGTTCAGACAGATGTATTAAGGTCTGGCCAACTTTAGTACATATTATGATTCTTGATATTTCTATTCTTATGGAATAGATGTAATACTGTTTGATCAGCACTGGCAGACTTGGTTCATACTTGAGATGATATCATGTGGATTGAGATATAGTTGGACTTGTTTGTTATAATTAGATTGAACCTTTAGACAACTTATACGTATTCGAGTAGGGCTAGAGTCCACATGATACGTAGCTGGCATGTTTACGTATCATGGTCCTATGTATTTTAGGAATGGGGGGTTACATGCAAGCCCGATCATCACTACCCGACCAACCACTACCAACACCACCTGTGCCACTGGCAGCTACTCTTCTTTCCATAGCCACATTCCTCTGAACAGTCTGGCTAATAACCCTACTACCAATATCCCGACTACCTCCATACATGCTCACCCCAAGCCAGTGCTACCCTCGCCTTCACCAACCGACAACAGTCCCGGTGGTCGCTTCCACCGCTGAACCTCCCAGGAAACCCCAACCGCAGCCACCACCTATCCACTCTTTTGTCGAGATCCACCATCGTTGGTCATCCGAAGCCACCTGTACCCAACTCCCCGGTCATCCACCACCGCCAGCATAACCTCTCTCTCGGCACGTACGTCCCTCATCTGCGTTGACCGCTCTACTGACCTGACGGCGAGTGCCATTGCGACCGTATCCTGACCTCGACCGCCACCTATTTCCATCGCGGCCAACAGTTCCCTCCCAACCCTGGCGGCTTTGCCCTCTGGCGCCCGACGAATGCCTAAGCCTGTGCTTACCGGCGATCTCCACCTCGCCTTCAGATTCTGAGATCTCGGTGGCAGCACCACCTTGTGCGCCTAGTGACCACCTCACGCCCAGGCGAGCGTCGCATGGCGTAGCCCCCAACGTCGGCACCCTGCCGATGAGCCAAACCCCTTAGTGAGTTTTCTCATCTTTCTCTCTCCTTCTATGCTGATTTATGGATGAGTTGGGCCTGATAGGTTTGGGCTTCAATCTTATGTAATAATTTAGATTGGTTTTTAATTTGCCTTGGGCTTAATTTAATTGGGCCTTGGGCTTGAGGCCATTGAAGAAATTCATTTTGATTTTTTTTTCTATATTAGCTATAGAAATTGCTTAGTAAATTATTTAGGACTGGGCCTTTGGGTCTTAAGTCCAAAAAAACTAATAAAAATTCAATTGGGCTTAATAAAGCCATTTGTTATATGAATTTAGGATAAGAATAGGCTGGTTAATATTTGATTTTAGATTTTAATAAATAGTATTATAGGGCCTTTATATTATATAAATAATAGGCCTTCCATATATTTAGCATTTATTAATAAACTATTTTGGGCTTTAGTTATCATATATCAATTTTGGGCTTTATATATATATATATATATATATATATATATATTTGTGTGAAAAAAAAAAAAAATATATATATATATATATATATATATATATATTTGTGTGTCTGTGTGTGTATACCTTTGGTATGAGTTTTAGTTTTACAAAATTTATACTGAGAGTTAAATACAAATAGTTTTTTATGCATATATTGATGCTTTAAAAATAAGGTTTTATCAAAATTTATAAGTATATTTTAAATGGGATTATAAGTACATATTCATAATATATGCGTTCTAAATAATCAAACCAACAATTCTTTTAGCTGATATTGATTATCATTGCACTTAGCTAATTTGTGCATTTTTTTTGTCTTTCGTGGGCCGTTGTGGACCCCGATATCTACATCTCGATCATCGTACCAATCTTCGATTCTGGACTTTTATATATCAAACTGGGCTATTTGGACTATTCTAAATTTAATGGAATTGTTTGTTTCATTATTTGTGATCATCTTGAGAGGTTAGCATCTGAACCAGTTCTGTGTCGACACGTTCATGTCGCGCACGTCGATTCCAACTTAACTGAAACAAGTAAATTACAATTATTAATTTATCTTTACATTATAAATGCTACTATGTATGAATATTTTATATTATTCTTGTTAGTTGTTTTGACACTATGACTTATGCACATGGACGTCTTGTCTTGATTCATGATTCAATTATATATGTGTCGTGACTAGTGATTATCCAGGTTTTGATGCGTGAGTCCTAGTTGTGATACGTGTTATCCGAGTCGTGACTTCCTGAGCATCTACGTCGTAATTCGTGGTTATCCTATTCGTGACATGTATTTATCTGTATCGTGATTCATGATTATTTGTTCTTTGAGGGTCGTGATTATATATTTTTGATTCGTGATTATCTATTTTTTTGCTTGATATGAAGGATGTTGGGCGGAAGAATACACTTGTAGACATATGGTCAACCCCGTTTCCCTATTTGATTCAACATATAGCAGTTGTACATCTCACGTACGGCGTACCAGATTGCCTAGCCCCCACATGTCTAACCTTGTATTCTAAGGTCTCACATTATTACTGTTCTTGTCATATCTTGATTTTTTGTTATCATCTAGTTTACTTGCTTTCTTGTTGTTACTTCCATGTTTCTAGTTATTCTTATTAATTGTTTTCATTATACGATTTTCATTACTTGCTAGTCTATTTTTTATGTACATTTCTCATAATGATAGATTTATATATGTATGGTTACTTTTATGGCTGTAATAGTACTTGCTCTAATACTGACTGAATCCATTGACAATTTTAGGTATGATGTGGACTTGTACCCTATATTCCTGATAAGGCAAGTGGGAGTTTGGTGGAAATCCCTTGAGGGATTTTTTTAGGATTTCCATGTTTAGTTTTTATACCATCAGTAGTTAACTTTCCTTAGTGCTTGAACGGTTTTGTCTCCGGAATATTACTTGGCTTGTATATGAAATTGTGGATTTTAGATTTGTGACTTTAGATGACTTAGTAGTATGTATTGGATTTATCTTTCCTTATTCATATCTTCCTTAGCATTCTGTGATTTGAGTACATATTGATATTTTAGGACTTGTATTGAGTCTTGAGGTCTAAACAGCGCACTACCGTCGATACCTCGTCGTAGGCTGGGCGTGTACACGAGCTCGTACTCGAAAATTCAATAATGGGTCATGACATAATAGTTGCTAGCTTTACATGTTTATTTAGTGTTGATTTAGGTGAGTTCGGTTATGACCGCTCACCAATACGTAATATGTACTGACCCACGTTTGTGGGCATCCTCAGGTAGCGAGAGACATGAGGATATTCAGAGGGACTAAAAGCTCGTCCAATCCAATAGAGCCTTGTTCGATGCCTCAAAATTTCTAGTGCTAGAGTAGTAGTTTCTTTTGAAGGTATTTTATCTTTTATTTTTAGTAAAAGGATATGATGTATAGACATTATGGCTATTTTGTGATACCAAAAGAGATGTAAGCCAAGTATGACATTTTGAGTTGGCAAGCAAGGGTACCTTGTAATCATGTTCAAATTATCAATAAAGAAGTTATTTTGTTCCTATATCAAATATTATAATTTGGTTTTCTATATTTAAATTCCATTACTTTTTAAATTCCATTGCTTCTTTATGTACTCAGTCTATTTTATTGTTGTGCAAGACCATGCCTTGTACAAGTGCAACTTAGGCTTGTACAACATAATGCCCAGTGGCGACTTTACGATCCTTTGGGATTGTGGTGTGACAAATACAGGTCACTAACCACCACCCTAACTCATGGTTGAGGCGAGGACAGATATTCACCTCTCCCTTAATATTGTTATGAATACCAACGACCACAATTTGAACACCCTTAAAGATATATATGCCTAATTCGTTCACGCCATACGTGCCAAACTGAAGCAAGGAGGTGAATCCTAGCTCAACGATAAGTAAGAGGTCCTTGCCATTTGACAAGTGAATCTCTCGATCACCTCCTAAACACCAACAAAATTCTCTTAAGGAGGCCCAACTTACCTCTTTGATGTAGCCAGATTGTCCAAGTCATCGAACATTAGAAGAATAAATGGTCCTAAATTTTTGTATTACTACCGCACATAACACATAGATGTTCTTCTATATGAATCCCAAACTATGTAAGGCGTGTTGTATTCTTAAGTTGAAAAAAAACTTTAGTCCCACATCGGCTTGATACTTATACCTAGGAGTCCTTATGTTACTTTCTCTCCTTTGCTCACTTGGGAATTGTTGCGGGTTAGACCTGTGGGCCATACATGCGCGTCGCCACCGTCGCCAAACCCGGTTCGGTTCGATTTAGTTCGCGTGCATAACGTGCGCGCTCACATTTGAGGATGAGCAATGCCAATCCAAATTATACTACTGGGTTCGATTTGAGATACAAAAGATTTTTTATTTTCCCTTCTTTTCTTTCCAACCATTGCAAAATTTATTGGCTGTTGATATCCCAACAGGAAAATAGTTATGGCCCTAGCATCTAAATAATCAGCTTATTAATTCTAATCAATGTCTATTAAATTTTTTGGTTGTTGGATTGGGGCCTATATATATTCTCATTAATTTTGTTTGTTTACACACATAAAAAGAACAAGCCAAAATTCTATCTCTCCAAAATTTTGTGTCTCTTTCCTCCTAGAAACGTTTATAAAATTTTCAATTCTTTCCTCTGGCAAAGCTAAGTTTGGATTGTTTCTTTCGAAGCTGTGTGCAGTGATGGAAAGCTGGTAGCAAGGAGGGTTTTACCTTAGGAGAAATTTGAGAAGAAGCCTGCACATAGATCTCAAATAATCTCTTAGGGAAATGCTTTGTACACGACTCTTCCCCGTAAACCTGTAACACTAAACTTTTTATTGTTTTGTTATTTTGTTTACAGGAAATAAAATAATTTTTTTACAACAATCTAAGAGATTAATCATGTCATTATTTTATATGTCCCGTTTAACCTACGAAAATTTTGATAAGATCTTATGAACCATATGTTGATTCATTTTAATATACTCTGTGTAGGATGTTAGACTGAAATATTAAATTTAGCACATATCATGCTTCTTATGCCTATTGATAAGATCTTATGTATCTATCTTGTAAATATCCTAGTACTTCAGAAATTCCTATGAATTGAAACTGACATAAGTCCAAGTGGAACGGATTTGAGAAATAAAGTCTATCTTTTGATGGATACATTTTCTTTGTTTGTCCATTTATATTAAAATGTAGGAGAACAATGTAGAGAAAGTGTCTTTTAGATCATATAGCGCATATCAAAGGAGTTTGGTTGTAATAGCTTGGAGAACTTTAGGATATACTAGTATAATGAGTATTTGGAGATTGACGAAGTTGTTGACATAGTGACACTCGAAACTCAAAAGAGTGATCCTTTCTAGACTTACAATTACAAGTGACTAATCTACTCCATAAAAGGTATAATGCCTTCGAATAGAAATCTCACATGATTTGAGACAAATGTAATGTACGTGTAGCCCTTTCCATTTACTATGTATGTACATATGTAACAGCCTTTTATAGGCCACAACTTTGTGATTTTTGTCTAGGAACAAAATGCAAGTAGTTGTTTACTTTACACTATTTTACTCATTATTCTCTTAATGTAGTCAGTTATTGTAAATAATGTAATTATCTATTGTTGAAATGGATACAAGACTTGGTTGGTCATGATATGCATAGAATAAAGACAAAAGAAAGTAATAAAATACAGACGGTTCAACTTCTCATAATTGCAAAAACATGAGGCTATAAATATTTCTATAAAGTACAAAAAAATTCCTAGATCTTATGGAATTTACTAAGGAGCCCTTAAAAGTTTCTTAGTAAATTGCAGAATAATATGTTAATTTTTAAATTATAGAGATGTCATATTAATTGTTGAAAGTATATTTTTAGTCCACTTCAATATTACATTTTCATCCTTACTTCTTTACAACACCTTACTTGCTATTTTCACACTTTGATCATTATATGTTGTTATTTTTTACATATGATATAAATTTATCTCATTATTAATATGCTCAATTAGAAACTTCAGTTAACAATCTTTTGCTACATGATGTTTCAATCTACGAACTCTTACATATCGTGACATTATTAAACACTGCTACATATTTACTTTCTGATTAGTAGATACTAATTTTACATACCAATACAAAGGCTAGTAGACTTGTAACATTAGGAATCATTTTCCAATCAAGTTAAAAGAAAATAGTTTATGTTAATGCAAATTAAATTTCTTTAGATCTAAGTTTTAAAGTTGAGATTAGTTTGGGGACAAGTCGAAGTCCACTTAGAAAGGATAGCCGTAAGCTACACAATATTTAAGAGTCTTCGGATCATCCTGGTTGGGATACGACCCCTACAGCTAACCTAAGTTAATCAATACTTTTTATACTAAAAGAATTGTGAAGGTTGATTAGCAAAATCATGCAAACTATTACTCTATTAAGGGACAATACGTTACAGACCATTTAGTTTGTCACTTTTGTCACTATGACTGATAAATGAGACTTCAATAGATGATAAGCACAAATGTGAGATTTGTGTTCAAGCTAAACCACCAGGCTACCTGTCAAATCTATAGATGGAAATTCTGATCTTTTAAAATTAATTCATAGTAATGTTTGTGATTCAAATAGAGTGTTAAACCGAGGCCCTAGGAAATACTTTGTTATATTTATAGATGATTGTTTAAGTATTGCTATACCTACCTTCTCAAGACCAAAGTTGAAGTACTTGATAGCTTCTAGGTATACAAATTTGAAGCTGAGAACCCATTAGATAAAAGATTAAAATAATAAGATTTAATTGTAGTGGAGAGTATACCTCAAATAAAATGGCTAAATTCTGTAAAGAACATAAAATATTTTATGAGGTAACTGCTCCTTAGTCACCACAATCCAACGAAGTAGCTGAATGACAGAATCGTGCTCTGTTAGACATGGTGAATGACATGCTTCTCAGATCAGATGCTCCTGATAATTTGTCAGAAGAAACTTTGTTATCAGCTTGCTATATCTTGAATATAATCCCTAGTAGATCAAAGAATAATACTCGGTATGAATTATGAAAAAGGTAGAACTTCTAGAACCAATTATCTTAAAGTTTGGGAATGCTTAGCAAAAGTAAAAATTCTATAACCTAAAAAGAGAAAGATTGGTTCTAAGGCTGTAGATTATGTGTTCATAGGATATGTCTTAAATAGCAATGCTAATAGATTTTTTGTGACACATTCCAAAGTGAATGAAATCACCAATAAGATATAGATACATATTAATTCGAGACTATATTCACTTTTAAGAATAAAATTTTAAACTCTTCCATAAATTCTACTATTGCACCTCCAACTAGTTCTCTGGTTCAAACATCTAGTTCACATCTTGAACCAGAAATAGAACCTAGAAGGAGCAAAAGGGGTAGGATTGAAAAAACATTTAGGAGAAGGATTCTTCACTTACTTGATAAAGGGTGATCCCTCAACTAATGAAGAATCAATATCTTCTCATGATACTCCTTCCTGAAAAGAGACAATTAGCTATGAATATAATTCTATTATGGAGAATAGTACTTAGTTTTTAGCAAACTTACCTTCGGGGAGTAAACACATAGGTTAGTAGATCTTTTAAAAAGAAACTTTGAGCCAAAGGTACTATAGAAAACTACAAGGCTAGATTAGTAGCTAAAGGTTTCACTCAGAAAAGAGAGAAGATTATTTTGACACATACTCTCCTATATCTAGGATTACTACTATTAGAACACTCCTAGCTTTAGCGTCCATTCATGATATGTTGACCATCAAATGTATGCAAAGATAGAATTTCTCAATAGAGATCTAGAGGGAGAGATCTATATGAAACAACCCGAAGGATCATTGTTAAAGGTCAAGAAAAGAAGGTTTCTAAATTAGTAAAACCTTTATATCGCCTAAAACAAGCTCATAAGCAATAGTATCACAAATTTGACAAAGTGATTTTAAAATATGGATTCATAACAAATGATTATGATAAATGTGTATATTCAAAAACTATAGATGAAATATTTTAATTCTCAGATCATCGTTTGATTTTATAAATCATACTAAGAACAACTTGATAAAGTTATAACGACTTATCAATATTACATCATTTCTAAGATATACAAAAATGATTCTTATTATTGATAATAGCAGCAGAAATTATAATGACTCGAACCCAAAGAACAACTTGATTACAAACACACACACACACATACACAATGCTACAAAACTCAATGACTATACAAAACAATGACGTTTCATACACTATGCCCTTTATAATAGAAAACCATAATACTGCATGACAAGCTCTAGCTAGCCCAACAAACTCTCCGATGCCTCAGAATCATCCGAGCTATTCCTTACACTTGCAACACTGTTTAGGGGGAGGGGTTAGTACATAAGTATTGGTGAGTGGCCTCTAACCGATACCACCAAACCAACATGTTGAATTAGTGAGTGCAAGCAACATTATGTGGTGTTTTTAATCTTGTCTTAGGATCAGTTATATGACATAGCATACATGTGTCCAACGTATAAATGTGCCATACAACAGAGTTACTTACCATTCTTCTATGCTCAATACAAAAATATTATTCATAATACATAAATGAATGTGTCATAATGTCTGTTCTTGCATAAGACACTCGTTATGTAGTTCCCCACTCTGCCCAGTTCAATAAGATAAATCGTTGGCAAAATGACGTTCAAACTTACCTATGCAGTGATTTGCTCGGAGTTCCGCTCGGTCGAAAGAAATCCTTCTTCAGGTGGGTGACTTCGATGAACTTATCTCCAATTTTTCTTCACACTTAATAAAAATGGATGCCATATGCTTGTTCATTGCACCAAACATAGCTAAGGAAATAATCCTATCTTGTATCACCTTGTATAGAACTTGGAAATATCATAAATTGTAAGATATTACTTAACACCGTGTTTTCAAATTGTCACTCTCCCTAGGGTTTCATGTCTTGTGTAAAGTAATTTTCATGTTATCACATAGATTATCATTATGTTGCTATAGTATATACTGTGGGACCGATGGCTGTCATACCCCGATCCCGCAGAGTCCTTTCGTCCTCGTTTGGGACTCTGTGAGACCGTTCATTCTCGCTCCGTGCAAGCCTAAGTTGCACTTGCACAAGGCCAAGACCTGTAACAAGACAAGATAGACAACATTGACAATACGCAACGAAATATATTGCAGATATTTGAAACAGCAGTGGACATTTGGCAGAATATATGAAATGAACACAATGGTAACAAGAAAAATTCTCTTTATTGATATTCTTTAAACATATTAAAAGCTCTCATTTTTATCTGATATAATGCTTACATTCTCTAAGAAATTTACATATTACATTGATTCCGTTCCCATACATTACATCCATTTATATACAAACCAACTCTTACAATAAATGTCTATCTCTTGGCATCTCTTCTGATTTCTGGCTCCTGAGGATGAGGCTAGGGCTATCACTTTGGACTATCATTCTCGATGCGTCTTACACCTGCATACAAACTAATAGTATGTCTGTATATCAGCATACTGGTGATTGTGAACAAAGGGCGACATTTGTCTGAAACGATCATTATTCATTTAGTGAGAAAATGTTTCTTATGATGTGATCTTGCTACTTTTTACCTATGTTCATTTTATGCATACAAAGTCAGTTTACATCTCCTTTGAAAACATCTTTAAAAAGCCGCAATTCATTTCGTTTCATTTCAAGTATGCATGGTATTATTTATTTCTGTGGAGTGCACAGCGTGTTTCATGAGCCATAATCATTTTTTTGTTCAAGCAACTCTTAGGGTCAATGACAAGCATGATATCATATCTTTTCTTTAATGGGACATAGCATTTCATTGCAATAGATTAATCTCTTCAAGCAATTCATATAGAAAACTTAAGAACACGTGTATATCACTTTTCAGTGATTCTTACCATAGCTGACGGTCCATCCCTGTACAAGGTAAGGATTAGCATAAGCATAATATAGCAACATTCTTATTTCCGATTTGTATCTGCATTGTTAGCTCTTATCAAAATCTTCTTATACATCTCATCGATTAGCAGCTATGACTCTTGGATTCAACTCGTAGCTAATAGACATAACATTTCCAAGGTGTAGCATTTATCTCATAAAACATTTTCAAGGTGTAACATTACCTCATACAATATTTCTGAGGTGTAGCATTTAGCTTATACAACATTCCTGAGGTGTAGCATTTACCTCATACAACATTCTCAAGGTGTAGCATTTACCCCAGGGTACTATTATAATCTCTTTGCAATATGTACAAGTCCGTCTGTACATGACCAGCATTCAGAACATCTTTGAGGGACAAGCAATCATTCGTCTCCTTGGAACATAATAACAGTTTTATGCAGATATAGCATATCATTTTACCTTTGAAAGCATACCAGTTCGAGGCATATAAGCAATCTCTTTTCTTTTCTTATTAGCATGGCAACAATTCATTGATTAAAGGCAACATTCCTACTTTAACATGGTAACATATCATTTCTTATTAACAGACAACAACTCTTATTCTTAGCATGCATATTATCTTTGTTCTTAGCATAGCAACATGTGAAATCCCTTACAAGCATACTCGATGATTTACCATCTTGTTATTAGTAATAGCATTCAATCAAAAACTCAGATTCTTATTAGGCGTAAGCGAATCATAAAATGAGACTTTGTCCACTCACCCAGATTAATCGTCTTCTGTTGTAGAGCCATCAATCCGATTTCTCTGTTTATCTAGTGCCTTCACGGAGTGGGATACTACAATGGCACCTCTAGAGGGACGGCAAATAGAGTACGTGTGTACAGCAGAATAAAATCACTACTTCAAAATATTTATATATGTAGCAGCAATCAAACTAGTATGAAGCAGGCAGTATATAAATAATTTATGGTAAAATTAGGAGATCAGAAGAAAAAATGCAAACATCGAGGTTTATACTAGTTTTCCTCTGGGAGGACTACTCGAGTCTCGAAAACTCTAGCTCGATGTTTAATCCACAATTTGAAATAGCAATTACACCACGTGCTTTAATCCGAAGGGCATATCAACTTCTTACAACCTCGTGCTTTTATCCGAAGGGCACGACGACTTCAACCACGATCTTTTATACGAAGGACTCGCGACTTCACAACGACAAGCATAGAGACAATACTTTGAAATCCAAGCTTTTACAAATCCATTAGACTCTATATTTGAGACCGCACTGTCATGTAGTTGGCTATGGGTTATAAACTTGGTAGATAGAAAGGTTAAAGCTCGGGTAGAACTTTTGAATAGATAGAAGAAGAAAGAATGAGTGAGTTGAAATGAATGGGGTTTTCTTCTCTATTTATAGGATTTTTAGAACTAGAGTTCGGGCAGAACTCGATTAAGGTAACGTTCAAATTTTTGAACGTTTGGGAGCCAAAAGAATATGTATTCATTCTGACCAGGAGGGAATTCAGGAGGACCGAATTTGGTTCGAGTTTGGGGCGAACTCGCACCGAGTTTAGTTACATGGTATTCAGAATATTTTGGGTTTGATGTTTGTTTTTGGGCTCTTTTTGATTGGGCTGGCTTCTTGATTTTTGGACTGAATTAATAGGTAGGCTTTTTGGTAGTGGGATATAGGAAGCCAACCAAGTGCCAGCACGACTCAATGCATATATTGTCCTATAAAAGAAAAATAAAATATATGGACATGAACACTTTGATGACACATTTCTTCTAATATTTGAGCAGACTTGAAGATGCATTTTTTCTTGACAACACTTGTCCAAAGATAAACAGATCTAAAAATCTGTATACCTTTCGAGGGCTTTGCCCCAGAACCCCCACGGGGGAGCTGCCCCTTGACCCCTGTCCACCGATCGGACAATGGAACCCTCGAGTGCGAGGCCCCGATAGGTCGTTGGGCGGTTCAGAGTAATCTTCTTGTGTTATGCCGTCTTTGGCCTATCATTAATTCTTCATTGCATATGTCCTGGTTTGATCATGCTTACTGATTGTCTGCAAGTACATGTTAGACGAACAAAGCAGTATAGTAGTATGATAAATTTAATAAATATTAGGACAATGTTAAGTTTATGTAGCAACATGATAGTGATTACATGGATATTAGTGATATCATTATGTTAAACTGAATCAATTAGTCATATTCAAAAATATGATACAATCATTGGGCTAACATATATATGCACACGGTTGCAATGGTTGTCATATAGAGTATGATAATGCTTGAGGTACTTTATACAATATGTTTCATTCGGTTTGGCAGGAAGTCTATTAAATAGTCGTTAATAAGTTCGGAGGTAAAACATGGAAGTTTTGGGACCGTTGGGTCGCAGAGTAAATCCCTGGTCTGGGAGCTGCATACAGATAAAAAGTTGAGATGAGGTATGGTTTGAGAAGTATGGTAAGCTTGAGTCGAGACATGCATAGTCATGGAAAACTTGTGCACATGGTCGTTTGTTCCTCAAACGGTATCCCTGGGCCACGGGACCGATTCGGCCTAAAAGGAAATATGATATAGCTGAGCTGGTTAAAGCATATGGTGATCCTAAAACTTTCAGAGGGCTCGCTACCTACGCTGAAAGGATCTTTGCCTACACCAAGCTATTGCCCATAATGGCTTTTATTGCTAGTGACTCTCATATAGGCTAAGTCGGCATGATAGCGACAATCTGCGTACATGTCGTTAGTTGTGTAAGGAAGTGGATGCATGACATATGATACATTTATTTGTTGACACAAAATCACAGTCAACCAAATTGTAGAAGCATAGAATTTTAAGGCGCATCTACGTGCCAGAATTCCTATGCGCTCAAATACTACTCAGAACATGCGCCAGGGAGCTCAAACGAAGTACTTGGCACAGCAAGACAGCAAAAGTATAGACATCAAAAGAAGATTTTTATTTCATATAAAAGTCTATTACATGTCTAAGGAAAGGCTTTACAAAGGAGAATTTCTACAAAAAGAAAGACCCTAAGACTACAGCCAGGCGCAGCAAACTGCCATGTGCCCCCCACCAGGCGCATCATCAGGCAGGCGCATCACTTCAGCGTCTCAGTCAGGCATGTCTCTTAAGCGTCTCAGTCAGGTGCAGCCTTCAGCGTTTCAGTCAGGCGTATCTCTTCAGCGTCTCAGTTATGCGCATCATGAAGTCTCAGCATATGCGCCTTACTTCGACCCGATCAAATGCTTCGACTAATGAAGCATTTATTGAGCAGAACCTGGGTGAGCGATCAACCCCACCCTAGCGGCAGGAAGAGCTCTCCTCCGAGGCTAAAGGAGCAGCTTTCAACATAACTAGAATGGGCAACACCCACTCTTGCAGGAGGAAGAGCTCTCCAAAGTGTCACAACCCGCACCCACTGTGAGGGTACGAGTACGTAACAACGCCCAGCCTACGCCGCAGTGTCGGCGGTATAACGCTGTCCTAGGTCAATCATCTAACAATATAAAGGTACCTGTATATTATATACACTCCGAATGGAACATAGCAATACAGTCTCAATCACATCTAAGGTAGAGTACGATAAAAAGATAGATAGATATGGAAGGAAATGAATCCACAGAGATACAATCAGATAGAGGTCTAAGTGACTAAGATGACATCTCCATAAATATCAGATAAAACAACTCCCAATACATATACAATAATGTATCAATGAGAAAGACAAGGTAAGAGTCTAAGCTATCAGTCTAAACCACTGGTGGTAGATCCTCTACTGCAATTGGGTCCAAGTCACAAGTGTTGTCGAAGCTGCACCATAATGGGTAGACACCAGAGCCTCATCATTCACTGTAAAGTTTCAACAGGTCCAGTCAGGACAGGAGCGAGCACAATACATCTCAACAGATCATAGCAGGTTAGAAAATATAATCATACAGTAGAGTAAGATACAGGAAACTAAAAGAAAGTACAGAATGTAAGCAGAGAAAGAACTGTAATAGAAATATCTACTATAAATAGAGAACTAACAGTGGCTAGTGAGTCAGAGTACAATATAGACATGTAAATGGCATAGGAGATTCTGGGAACTATACTATGGAGTGATTCTGGGAACTACACTACTTGGATATTATTCACATGTCTACTTCTACACCCCTGTACCCCAATCAATACACAAGGATCCAGCCAGGTTATGTTACGATCCATGCAATGGCCCATAAGGGGTGATACATGGTAGGCCCATAAATGGGCGATTCTGGAAATACCTATAAATGGGTGATTCAAGGAAGACTCTGTGATCATGAGGGGATAACATCTCAAGAAAGGATCCATATAGTACTAATCCGTGTTACCAACGTGACAGCATCAAGTAAAGTAATCTAAAGCAGGAAAATAATTCTAAACAGGATATGAAATGATCAGAGAATGTACTCGCCTGCTATCTGAGTGTCCGAAAGAAATGTACTGTCCGAAGAGAGGTGTCTGGCTCCTAATCAGAACAGCACAAGTCACAACAGGTCTAAAATGATATAATGAAGTCCTACTATGCATTCTACATGATTCTAGGTCAATCTAGATCAATCTAGGTCAATCTAGACCAAAGTAAACTCTTGGTCAACTTGGTCAACCCTAGAAGTCAAACTAGGTCAACTAGGTCTAATTAAGTCTAAACTAGGTCAAACAAGCCTATACTAGCAAGCACACAACATTCCTGCGCTATATAAGCCAACCACACCCAAATCTATGTTGCATGCATATATTGGCATCAATAGATATACATTAGGCAATATTCACATTAGTGTATACATTAGGCTATACATATAAATATAATTATACAGGCATCCATACTATATATATATATATATACATTATATATATAGAACTTGCATTCTTGCATCATTAACTATATACTTATATATATAGATTACAATATATGTAGATACTTCACTAATCCCATATATATATATATATATATATATATATATATATATATATATATATATATATATATATATTTTTATATATATATATATATATATATATTTTATATATCACTAATCCCATACATATATATATATATATATAATATATATATATATATATATATATATATATATATATATATATATATATATATATATATATATATATATATAAAGGATAGAGAGGGAAAATGTATGACAAGTGTTATGTGATGAGTGTGTTAGGTACTTGAGTGATAGTGACACATGAGAGTTATATGTGTCAAGAGTTACATAAATCAAGTCTTCAGTTGTATAGGCAATATGAAAGGTTTTCAGTTTGTGGTGTCAAATAGAGTGATGAAGAGTGTAATGTGAATATGGACATGGTGTGAAGGAGTGTCAAGTATGACAGTGAAGCAAGTGGGAGTGTGTGGGTTCAGTAAATCAGGGAATGAAATAACAATATCGGTCACATGGTAGTGTACTGATATGAGAGTGCGGAAAAAAATCTGAAAATACAATGATAGTGAATAGAGAATCACATCTTGGGTTTGCGAAGTGAACATGATAGTTAGTTATAGCTAAATCTCAGTTTTTGGAAGGAATTCAAACATTCAAATTTAGTGTTAATGGGAAGAACAAATCTCAGTTTCAGTCCCTTGACTGAAACATCCCAAATTGAGACCAAAACTCCACCAAAACCTCCCAACAAATTTGACACACCAGTAGATTACATATAGGTATAACATATTGGACCCTTAAACAAGTATTTAACAATATTTAAATAGGTTAAAAAGTTTGCTAAAAATCGAATTGGAAAACTGGAATTTAAGTGAAGAACACAGTTTCAAAAAAACAGGATAATTGAGAAATGGGGTTCGAAATCGAGTTAGGATTTGAAATGGTTGGTTGGTAATGATAAACCAACATGTGTTCATATCCCAGAGTCAAATTCGTGTCCACCACAATGACACAAACGTGTCCAAACCATCCAGAGACTCAAAACAGCAACTGGACACTGAAATTCCAGTGCAGCCTCGTGCACAAGTGCACGCGTGTCTAGCACTCGACACAGGATACTTCGTGTCACGTGCACACACCCACTTGTTCGCCTAGGATAGGTCTTCGTGTCCAACACCCTGTATCATGTCCATAGGTGTCGTGTCCAGAGTTCTAGAGCCGTATCCGAAGCCCTAAATCCCGTGTACAGTACTGTGGAATCCCTTTACGGGGTCAAGTGTGTGTCCGACATGACACGAGAGCGTCTCCAACTTGGAGGACCTCGTGTCAGTCATTGCCCCAACTCGTGTGTCCAATATCACGTGTCCACGTATCGTGTCCACTGTGCATTCACACTCGAGTAGCAGGACAGTGCTATCCTCTCGTGCATGGCCGTGTCCACGCATCAAAATACGACACAAAATGACACAAAAATCGACTCAGTCCTCTAGAAATCAATAAGCCTCATAAAAACAATAATTTTTATTCAAACACTTTTTGAAAACAGCAACATTAAAACCTTTGAGATATTTAATCAAACACCTACACTAGTCTACTGATACGTGTCCGATACGGACACGAAATGGACACAATATCCTACAAAAATCTAGGGTTAGCTAGGGGACACCTAGATCTAAGCTAATATGCAAAAATAACAGCATCTATAATAGAGTTTTAAGGATTTACCTATAGGTGTCAAAACTCCTCAAAAGCCCCAAAGATGGGTGTTCTCCTTGCTTCCCAAACTTTACCAAATTGTTCACAAACTGAGAAAAACCACCACAAACAGCAAGAACACACTAATTAGAACCTATTGCAATTTTTTTTGGATTAAAAAGGAATTAAAATGGATTTGATATGAATTTCTAAAGTTGGGGATTTACCTCTTTCTAAACTTGAGATCTATTTCCAAGGGAGGCTAACCCTAAATGAAGGAGGCATTAAATAGGATAGGATTTCCTAGGTGGCTGGCCATAGTGGGTTAGGGTTAGGGTTTAGTGATGGGCTATGGGCCTTGGGCCAAGTTTCACAAGCTATGGCTAAGTGATTTTCTATTGGTCTCAAAACCATAAGTCATGACTTATGACTTAATCTCTATTCTAAATCGAGTCTAAAAGACTAAATCATGGGTTAACTCTAGTTAGACTAGGGTTATTTAACCTAACCAAGGCAGTCACAACTAGGGTTAGCTTCTAGACTAGTCTACCAAAGTCAATGCTAGTCAAAGTCAACCTAGTCAACCATCATCCAAAATAATTCCTAAAAATTCCCATAAATTCAAATAAATAATACTAAAATCAATAAACCCAAAAAATGACAAAAATACTCTCAAGCTAAAAATGATAATAAAATATCCTAATCACATGGCTAGGCTCTAGATCACTATCCCTAGGGTTACACTAGCAAAACACCAAATCACAAGTCATGATTTTTTTAAAATAGTTTTAAAAAATGATTAAAAATCACTAAAAATTATAATATGAAATAAATATCAATAAATAATAATTATAATTACAAAATTTCAAAATTACCCTCATCTGGAAAACTGGGTGTTACAATCCTACCCCCCTTAGAAAAATTTTGTCCTCGAAATTAAAATGTTCATACTCCTTCTAGGTCAAACCCCCACAATCAAAGTCTCAGAACTTAAACAAATCATACGATTTAAAAGGACGACATACATGGTCATGGCATATGGTGGTAGTGAAAGTCTCATCTAGTTATACAAGTCATGCTAAACCAAAACGGTCATAGGGTATCAAAACATACAAGCAGTCAGGGGTGTTAAACTGGAAAAGATACAAAAATAACAAATCATCAAAACTGTAAGGCAGTCTACCATCCTATATAAAAACTGGTACTTATCAAAAAAACAAAATAAGATAACTACCAATTATCTATAAAGGGGTACTATTCAAAGAAAAATCAAAATCAAAAGTTCAAGGGACAGTTGTCAATAGCATTGAAATCCAATCACAATATATATTAAGAATATTTAGTCTCGATACGATCTAAGTTGATCAATTTTGGGAAATCAAGATTTGGGCAATATGGAGGACAAGGTCATCGAAGTCTGAGTACGAGCATACAAGGATGGAGATTCATGTCATATTTAAATTTGATTCAATTGAGTACAAACCCAAGACATTAATGTGATAAGAAAGGATGATCAAGGTTGATTGGTCGTGATTAAGGGAGCTAGGATTCAATGATATTGAAAACCTTTTAGGGAAAACAAGGAAAGATTTCATAAGAAGTCAAGTTAATCATCTCTCTCTAATACCATCAAGTTTATCATTTGCCAATCATATTTTTATCTCACAAGTCCCAATATAAAAATCAACCTTTATATGACTATTATCAAAAAATTTATAACCTTCAGTCATCTAAACCTTTACCATGATCACCATAGACAAAATTTCAAACTTCTAAAACATTTTCCACGAAGCATACCCCTCTTATTTAGGTATCAACACTTATTTATTTAATCAAATTTTCAAATTCCTTCACCTCGTCCTAATTTAGATTTGAAACCTCTAAATCCAGTCTATGAAATCCTTGCACTTGTTTAATTCAAGTCTCGTATTTATTCAACCCTAATACCACTATGTCATACAAAATTTATTCTTATTTATAAATCAACCTTCATATTTTCTTCAACATTCACCTTCAAATATTATCCTTTTGAATTCTACCATTTTTCCCCAATCATCTAAAATAATTCCTATAACTTAAAATCCTTGTGTTCTCTCTGTCTCTAGTCACCCTCTTACAATATCTAGTTTAATTTTGTATAATCATTGAATACAATTAAATTCTCCTTTCCGTTTCTAAATTTCTACATAGCCTTAGAGTAAAACTTCCCAAGAATCAATAACCAAGATTTTCTAAGTTCTCAAAACTAGGTTGACCTCTGATATCCTTATTAGTTTTTTTTTGAAATACATCCATGAATTACTCATAACCAAAATTTTCTGCGATTGTTTCTAAATTGATAACATTTATCTCACGACATACATCCATGAATTACTCGGCTCCCCTGGAGTCAGGCTCGGCGGACGAGTCTCATCTTTCTTACCGAATTCCTCCACGGGGATAGAATCTGTCGCTACCTCCTGGTCGGCAGCCACCTCAGCCTCCGCTGCTGAGTCTTGGGTAGGGCTCGGCTACGCTACAGCCGACCTTCCCTCATCATGACAAGGAGAGAAATCAGCCCTCTCCTTTGTTTCAATCATGTCTGTTACTCCCGCAACAGGCTCACTCATCTCTGGAGGAACGTCATCTGAAGAAGATGAACTCCACTCCACTTTCTCATCTGGAAGCCCCGTATCTGCTTGATCCTCAATATCAGAGGCCCCTACGGCGGCTTGCACCCTCCCGGGAATTGCTGCATCTTCAGCTTCCCTTCCGACATAATCTGGAGATACTAAAATCTCTGCAGGAATGACATTGACAGGATTCTCCTCCACGGGAGATGTTACAATCGAAGGAATGCGCTCGTCAAAAGAGCTCGCCACCTCCTTCGGTTTACTGATGCCCGGTTTCGAAACCCGGGTTTTCTTCTTCAGCGGTTCCTACAAAAGGAAAGTATATGTCACAAAAATGACAGAAGGAGCCAGACTATGGGGGACGTCTTTACCTCAGCAGGAACTGATTCCATTGGCATTACAGGTAGCACTCCCATAGCCCCCACCTTTGGAGTCGTCGCTTTTCTTGGCCTTTTTGGTACAGACGAACCGGCTTCTGCGTCAGCCCGACTCTTCCCAGATGGGGGATCTTTCTGAGTGCTTTCCGTTGACGCTGCAGCAGCAGCCCGATATCCCGTAAACTCTGGTGGACGATATGATCGGGCTGCCGCCAACATGCTTTTCGTAGCCTCTAGCTGAGTTCCAATGATGAAACTTGTTTCTCTGTCATATTCAGGAGATACAGTATTTATGGCACAATATAGCTTAACAGCTGAATACAGGATCTGTGGCCGAGGGTTGTGAACTAGTGTATTAAAACGAACCCCAGTGCACCCGGCATTGTAATATTGCCAACCCCGGACTCCATCCAGTGAACTTTCAGCAAACCCCAGACTGTTACTGGGGTTTCGTAACATTAGCTGGGTGTAACCAAACTGGCGAGCAAACCGGCTCGGCAAATACGGCTCCAGATAACACTTATTCTGGTTGCGGTAGACCAAGTGGGAAGGCCGAATACTCTACAACCAATGAAACCCCCATTTTGGCAGAGTGATTGCATCCTCACCCGAGTCTTCCAAATCTTGGTCAGCATCAAAATTTTTGAAGATGGGACTGACATTGACGATCTCCCACCCTTGAAGATAATACAAAACTCTCCTACAGACGGGGATGCCGGTGTGCAGCCACTTCCTCTTATAGAAGCGATGGATAAAAGCGTCACCTTCAATGTGATCATCTTCAGGACCCGGACTCATCACATTCGGATGATACAGAATTAACCATCCCATCAGGTAATGGAATGGTAGCTCAGCTCGGGAAAAGTTATCTTTTTTACCCCTCTCATGGGCCACGTCGTCAGCAAAATCTCTCAAACCCCGCAGCAGGTTACACACCATCGCGGAAAGGAGAGCCAAAGGGCAACCAAAAACCAGTTTTACTGCTGGCAAAATGAGATTCCGGGTCACCTTCTCCACAGAGCCTGACCCACCTAAGAACATACAGGCCCGGAGCCATATCATCAAGTAGGTAATCAATAATGCCCTGGACGACATCTGGTGCACGCAATGCCAGAAACTGCTGTATACATCTTCTCCACTCTCATTTGAACGGGGGGCCTTCTCGCCTATTTGGCTCATTTTGGAGGTTACTTCTGCGGGTTTCAGTCCCTGCAGAGTCGTAAACCGAATCTTCGTAGAGTCCTCCAGGTCCTGCTTGAAGACGTAATCCCTCCAAGTAGTCACATGTGGCTGTGACTTGCCCTTGTCCTTCCGTTGCATCAGATAATGATGGCTCACCACCTCCTTGAAAACAGCCATCATCTCCGGGTCCTTCCCTTCCAGAACAAGGATCTCTTCATTTGTCGGGAAATATTCCTCGTACGGTTCCGAGCCCTAGGAAAGCTTGGACACCTTGTACATCTCATGGAGAGCCAATCCTAACTCCCCCACCAGAGTAAAGAAAGTGCCAATCTGGGTATTGAACATTTCCAGGAGTGCAAGGAACATATGCTTGTTGAGGTCCACGCCTGCCTGTGTGGCACGGATAGCGACAGTCAGCCCAATCTCTTTAAGCTCAGCCTTGAACTTCGACAAAACCCAAAGGGTCAGCTCGTCCCACCTTGGCATGTGGTGACACCAACCTTCAACCCTAAAACCACCTTTCGGATACATAACCTTCGACGTTAGCATCCAATTTGTAAAGGTCAAAGCACCAAAGGCAAAAGTATTATTAGGGACATCACTATAAAGGCTCCCAGGACGCAAAGTTCGGCAACTGAACGAGGTCCCGGCTCGCGAGGCGGCCAAGGTATCCCTTTGATTCGAAATAACATCAATCGAAAGGGTACCCCCACCGCCCCTCAATGAGAAGGAGTAAGTTCCCATGGCATCCTTTTCCTGGAAGCCAAACGGTAGAAGGCCGTCAGCGGCAATTAACGTTCAAGCTGCCGCATGTACAGAACCATGCCCTCCGCAGAGAAGAACCAGTCCTCCTTGATCTTCAGTACCTTTACCTCGGTGGTGGTCAAGCGGTCACCAAACAGAAAGGCGGGTTTCAAGAAAGTCGTATCCTCGGATTCAGTAGATTTTAGTTTGCCGCTCTCCATCATACTCTGGAGAAAAACAGGCAACTGATCCCGGATTTGCAACAATCTCTTGGAAGGTTGATTCAGTAGGATAGTAGCCTTCATGGGGTTAATAACTTCCTCGTCGAAATCAACCCCCATTTGGCAAAGAGAAGCATCCAGAAGGACATCATTCAACAAAGGAATAGTCATCGATACTGACACAACAAAGACAAAAGTCAGGCAACATAGAGACTTTGAAAAGACAAAGTATTGGGTGTGTCAAGCAGCATGGCGCATCATCAGGGTCTAAACCCATGCGCGTCAGCAGTGAAGCTTCGGCGCATCATCAGGGTTTAAACCCATACGTGTCAGCAGTGAAGCTTCGGCTCATCATCAGGGTTTAAACCCATGTGCATCAGCAGTGAAGCTTTGGTACATCATCAGGGTTTAAACCCATATGCGACAGCAGTGAAGATTCGACGCATCATCAGGGTGTAAATCCATGCGCGTCAGCAGTAAAACCTCAGTGCATAATCATAGCCTAAACCCATGCGCGTCGGTGGATTAGCCTCAGCGTATCATCAGGACAGAAGTCCATGCACGTTAGCAACAAAGAGTTAGGGCACAACAACATGATGCAACTCATCCATGTGCTCCAGACTCGTCTAAAAAGTTGGAAGATCACACCCACCTGTCACCGCAGGCCGAACGTCGGCCGGAGTCAAAATGGTGACAGGAGCGTCCTCTTCGACGAACTCCGCAGGCTCCTTCTCCTTGCCAGCACCACCGCGAGAAGTTTTGGGGGCCATTTCATGAAAGAAGAAGTTACGGTTTTTTGAAAGAAGAACTCTAGAGAAGAAGAAAACAAAGGGGAGAAGAACCCTCTCTCTCTATCAGATGCCTATTTATAGGCTTGGGCATAAGCGGAAACCGATGAGGAGTGATGTCAGCCACCGCTTGGGGTTCTGCGAAATGATAACTGCAAATAATCCAAAAAGATCATCATTAATCTTTTGTTGATTACTTCGAAGCGTTATTATTTGCATTAACTGAGAAGAGCATACGCCCCATCACTGATGCGCGGAGTAATCATGCGCCCGAATAGTCATGCGCCCCGTTGAAGACACCACCATGCTTCTTATTCAAAGTATTCCAAAACTTGACAAAAAGTTTTAAAAACTTTGAAGATGGTCTTGTAGAAGCATGGAATTTCAGGGCGCATCTATGTGCCAGAATTCGTATGCGCTCAAATACTACTCAGAACATGCGCCAGGGAGCTCAAACGAAGCACTTGGCGCAGTAAGACAGCAAAAGTAGAGACATCAAAAGAAGATTTTTATTTCATATAAAAGTCTATTACATGTCTAAGGCTTGGCTTTACATAGGAGAATTTCTACAAAAAGAAAGATCCTAAGACTACAGCCAGGTGCAGCAAACTGCCATGTGCCCACCACCAGGCGCATCATTAGGCAGGCGTATTACTTCAGCATCTCAGTTAGGCATGTCTCTTCAGCATCTCAGTCAGGCGCAGCCTTCAGTGTTTCAGTCAGGCGCATCTCTTCAGCGTCTCAGTTATGCGCATCATGAAGTCTCAGCATATGCACCTTACTTCGACCCGATCAAATGCTTCGACTAATGAAGCATTTATTGAGCAGAACTTGGGTGGGCGATAAATCCCACCCTAGCGGAAGGAAGAGCTCTCCTCCGAGACTAAAGGAGCAGCTTTTAACACAACCAGAATGGGCAACACCCACTCTTGCAGGAGGAAGAGCTCCCCAAAGCCCAAGAAAGATGAGAGCACCGCAATTCCGATCTGTGGCTCTTCCAGCATAACGGAGACAGGGCTCGAGCATCCCGATCTTTGGATGCAATAGACACCTTTCGCCTGCCTCAGAAGCCCTCGACTCCGACTTTTGGATGTAACAGTCACCTTCACGAGTGCATGAAGACAATGTATCGCATCTTCACCCTCGGAAGCATCTCGTCAACAGAATGTGCTCGAGCAAACAAGTTCATTCTGGAAGACGTGAGAGAACGAGAGGCAAACTCTCTTCTTGCCACTATTTATAGGCTGGGCAAATCAAACCCATGTGTCACGTGGCGGGCTCTCCGAATCCCGTGCAATGAATTTGCATTTATGGTGATGAACCTGACGCTTCGAATTCAGCCAAGTCAAAATGGCTATTTAAAGCACTTAAAAAACACAAAAGTCGGACCAATAAAGGTAGATCATGCAAAAGGATACGTCGGTCAGACACCGCACATCGTACAGACGTGCCCGTCGATTCCAAAGTGCCCCGTGTGGATGCGCCCAACAAAGCACAGATACATACATCTTAAACAAACATGGAACCATGCGCCCATTTTGGCTCGTCACCCATCAAGTAATTAATGCTCAAGTAACAGAGTTGGCAGTACGTCCGCCGAGGACTGGACAGTTAGCAGCTTTTTCAGAAGATGAAGCATCGCTGATATCAGCATCAACATTACTTTCCTCTGACGGCTACGACCCACATGGCCGACCAACCACTCGTATGCACCTCATCGGCCATACGCCCGAAGACTCGCATGCGCCTCAAAAGCCGTACGCCCAGACTGGTTCGTGACTCCTGAAGGTTGTGTGCCAAAGTCTTCTCATGCGCCCAGTCCCATGTGCATCCTACCAGATCACTCTCCACCAAATCCGAGATCTTTGAGCCATGGACCTGTGCCACGTGTCCTTTGACTCAATTCAGCCAATGAAGGGGTGCTAATCACCCAAGATCTCAGCAACAGAAAGATCCTCTCCCCTGCTACGTGCCAGCCCACAAAAGCAGCATGAAAGATTCAACCCATAAATGATGGTGCATCATCCATGTGCCTCCCGCAGCTTCAACTACGTGGCGTCCCAACGCACAGGCGCGTCCTACATATGCGCGCATGAGTAGACAGCATGTAAGCTATAAATAGGGGGATCATTTACTTCTTCTACACACACACAGGGACACATCTACGGACAGAAGCCTACATACATAGTGAGAGAGACAGATACAGACACTCAACGTCTTCTTCCTCTTCGCAAGCTCCAGCACCCAGAGCAACTCAGACCTTCAGAGAACCGAGAACCGTCGTCAGATCGTCAATGGAGTCAACGTATTACCACTCGCTCCATCGACACATGGACCCAGATAAACAAAAGTGTTCTCCTAGGACTACATCTAAGTCTTACATTGTAACACTGTTCTGTTTGTAATTAAAATTGTAATAAAAAAATTTTAATGGCAAACACAAATATTGATAAAATTGACAATATGATACTTGTCATAATTTAATATGACACATCAAGACTGAACTCAGAACAAGACGGACGACGGCTCATACCTGCAGCGTACTATGTTTTGAGTCTGTATTTTTACTTTTCTTGAGTCTAGATAAATATAAACTGAGTCGCACTGAGTAGTTTGGGCCGTTACCTATCTCCAAACCATAAACCAAAAGCTCCACCAAAACCAAACTAGCCCAATTAACCCATTAGAACTATTCTGTCTTCTGGAGACAGAGTTCGGGCCAAACTCTGCCTTCCACATAGAGTTTGGGCCAAATTCTGTCCCCTACATTACAGGACCCTAATTTTTAGGGTTTGTTGTATGCTAGTTTTCCAACGGCCAAAAATTTGAATTCTTGACATAGAATTCTGGCCGAATTCTGCCTATCCAGAACACTATAAATAGGCCTTAAATTCTCTTATTTTCAATCATCCAATCTTCTCTTCTCTTCTCTCTAAAGCCTTATACAAGCCTTACCCTTCTCATCTACTAGCCACAAGCTCCCTAAGCCTCAAAGTGCTTAGTGCTCTTCAGTTAGGAGTTTGTGCAAGAGTTCAAAAAGTCGCTTAGAAAATTTCAAGCATCGCCACTGCGATCTCTGTAAGAAGTTGACGTGCTCTTCTGAAGAAAAGGCACGGGGTTTAACTACTATTTCAAAAATAGTGGATTTAATCCTGAGTTAGAGTTCTCAGGCCTGGATTAGTCCTCCACGAGGGAAACCAGGTTAAAATTGGCCGTGTTTGCGTATGCTTTCTCGCTCTTTATAATTTTCGTATTTATTCTGATTATTTATTATTGGTGAAAGAGTTTAATTTTTAATTGGATATTATTGTCATAAACTCTATTCACCTCCCTCTAGAGTTGCCTGCTTGTTCTTCAATTGGTATCAGAGCTCTGTTCTTTCAACAAGGACTAACATCCTAGAGCTGATCCATGGTAACCATACAATCCATGTTTTCCAATCACGGTGACGGGCAGTCCACTCATAGGCCATCCCTATTTGATGGAACAAACTACACCTATTAGAAAACAAGGATGAGTTTTTATCTCAAGTATCTAGACTTCGACCTGTGGACCATTGTTACCGATGGTTACAAAAAGTCCACCAGGAAAGTTGTCAATGGTAATCTCGTCGAGAAACCCAACGACAAATATTCTGACGAGAAAAAAAAATAGGCAAGTCTAGACGCTAGAGCTATTAATGCTTTATTTTGTGCAATAGACAGGAATAAGTTTAATAGGGTCTCGACATGCACCACCTCGCACGAAGTATGGAGACTTTTAGAAGTGACGCATGAAGGAACCACCCAAGTCAAGGAGTCAAAAATCAGTCGTCTCACTCAAGAATATGAGGCGTTCAAGATGAAGCCTAATGAGACGATCACTCAAATATTTACAAGATTCCTCGACGTCATCAACCCTTTGTCATCTTTCGACAAATAATATACTAATCACGAGAAGATCCGCAAGTTACTAAGGGGGCTACCGAAGATTTGGAACCCTAAGGTAACAGCTATCATAGAAGGCAATAATCCCACCACAATGTCTATCGAGACCTTGATGGAAAAGCTGATGACTCACGAGCTTGACCTCAAAGACTTCGAAGAACCTGCTCCAAAGGCCAAAGAGATTGCCCTAAAAGCTCATCGTCGAAGAGCTGATCCTGAAGAGACCGATGACGACAATTCTGAAGGTGATGATCAAGCTCTTCTAGTCCAAAATTTCAAGAAGTTTCTTCGCTTCAATCGAAGAAAGAAGGAACAACAAAAAGATGGCGAGGAAGAACCAACGTACTACAGCTGCAAGAAGAGTGGACACGTCCGAAAAGACTGTCCATTCGCAAAGAAAAGCAACCGATATGA
This sequence comes from Iris pallida, assembly GCA_029216955.1. Taxonomy (NCBI): domain Eukaryota; kingdom Viridiplantae; phylum Streptophyta; class Magnoliopsida; order Asparagales; family Iridaceae; genus Iris; species Iris pallida. The sequence goes on from JANAVB010011999.1 coordinate 9,560,777, forward strand.
GAAGCCCTACATGAAGTCTTCCTCAAGAAAATATGCCAACACTAGCATTTGGCATGAAAGCGAAACAAGTGACTCCGAAGAAGAAAAGGACTCCCCTCAAGACACCGCCAATGTATGCCTAATGGCAACATCCGATAAGGTAACTAGCGAAACTCTCAATGACTTCACTTTTGATGAACTTGGCGATGCGTTCAATGATTTACTAAATGACCACAAGAAAGTCATTAGTAAATATAAGCAAGCCAAGGAGAAGATCAAAAGCTATGAAGTCGAGATTCAAAAACTTTCTTCTTTGCTTGATAATGTTAGAGACACTCCACCCACGGAAGTCACTAATGAGGTGTCTAAGCTTAAGTTAAGCCTACATGATGCCGAAGCATGTATTGAAAAGCAAACACGTGAGATCACAGCACTCAACACTGAGCTTGCTGGAAAAAAAAATAGACACAAGATCTCTATTGCTAAAATTGATGGTTTGAATACTAAGTAGAATGAACTGCATGCTGCCTCTAAGAAATTAGAGATTAGATTGGGAAAACAGGTTGCTCAACCTCAAATCCAATCACATATGACACACACAAAGCACAAGACTACTCAAAATAGGCAAACATGTTACCTACATACAGCACATAAACATGCTTACATGTACACGTACTCCCATGCAGTACATAAACCATATGCATATAGACATTATTCTCATAACTATCATTACACTGCTACACACAATCACTATCCTGCTAATCATCACCATGTTGCACATAGACATAATCATCACCATGCTGTATATAGACATAACCATCATCTTGCTGCCACGTATAGTCACTATCCTGCTACTCCTCATAACTCTCACCATGCTACATATAGACATCATTATCAACCTGCTCCCAACACAAATAGGCATACTATTTACACTTATTGTGGGGTACATGGGAACCTCTCACCATAATGTAGAATTAGTAGATATAAATCTATATGTATGGGTGCCAAAGACTAACATTTCAGGATCCACAAGAACTTGGGTACCAAAGGTCACATCTACTCTTGATGTAGGTGGACCTTCCCTCCTTAAATAAAAGCAAGTGGATTCTCGATAGTGGATGCTTGCGACATATGACGGGTGACCCAAATCTTTTCGTATCACTATCGATGAAGAGGAAAAGGTATGTATCCTTCGGCAACAACTAAAAAGGGTACATAATAGCTAATGGTACTATTGGTCATCCTCCTTCTCCTGTAATAAAGGATGTCTGCCTAGTGACCGAGTTAAAGCATAACCTGCTCAGCATAAGTCACCTTGCTGATCATGGATATGATATTAACTTTGGACAAAATAAATGCTATATTTATGGTAGGTCAACGGGAGACGTCACTTTTGAAGGGATAAGAGAGGATAACATTTATATTTTTTATCTATCTAGAGATACTAACAGTGCAGGTATATGCCTCTACGCCCATAAGGATGAAAGATTGTTGTGGCACCAGCATCTTAGTCATGCCAATATGGATAATATATCCAGGCTATCGACAAAGAAGCTAGTAAGAGGCTTGCCTGATATCACATTCAAAAAGGATACGGTATGTGCCGAATGTGAGTTGAATAAGGCAACCAAGTCTTCATTTCATTCAATAAATACTGTAAGTACTACTAGACCCTTGCAATTACTTCATATTGACTTATTTGGTCCTAGTAGAGTAGCCAGTCTTGGTAGAAAACTCCATGCTTTTGTTATAGTAGATGATTTTTCTAGATTCACTTGGGTTTTCTTTCTTTCAAACAAAAGCGATGCGATTTCTGTTTTCAAAATTTTTGCTAAAAAGGTTCAAAACGAAAAAATCTACGAGTAGCCAGTCTTGGTAGAAAACTCCATGATTTTGTTATAGTAGATGATTTTTCTAGATTCACTTGGGTTTTCTTTCTTTCAAACAAAAGCGATGCGATTTTTGTTTTCAAAATTTTTGCTAAAAAGGTTCAAAATGAAAAAGTCGACATGATCACTCGAATCTGAAGTGATCATGGAGGCGAATTCGAAAATACTGATTTTGAAAAGTTTTGTGACTCAAATGGTTTTGATCATGAGTTCTCTTGTCCTAAAACTTATCAAAAAAATAGTATTGTGGAGCGGAAGAATAGGACTCTTGGCGATATGGCTAGAGTCATGTTGAATAAATTTTTACTTCTGAAATACTTTTGGGCTGAAGCTGTCAGTACAACGTGCCATATTTTAAATAGGGTGCTCATTCGACCTATTACGAAGAAAACACCCTATGAGCTTTGGTTTGGAAGAACCCCAAATATTTCATATTTTAGAGTTTTCGGTTGATGATGTTTTATCCTTAACACCAAAGATAACTTAGGCAAATTTGATGCCAAAGCTGACGATGGTATTTTTCTTGGCTATGTTGCCAAGAGCAAGGGATATAGAGTATTCAACAAACACTCATTAGTTGTGGAAGAGTCTACCAATGTGACTTTTGATGAGGATAACAGTGCAGAAGCTACTCCCGACGATGATGTTGAGCCTTCAACTTCTATGCCGATGAATACCACCACTGAAACCAATTCCCTACAGGGCTTGCCGAAGAAATTCTCTTTCAAGCCGTCACATCCAGAAAACTTGGTAATAGGTAAGGTTTTACGTGGAGTAAGTACTCGACCATCGTTAAGAGAATCCATTGCTAGCACTGCCTTCATTTCATAAATTGAGCCTAAAACTGTTTTAAAAGCTTTTAATGATGAGTTTTGGATTTCTGCCATGCAAGAAGAACTCAACCAATTCGAGAGGAGCCAGGTCTGGGAACTTTTCCCTAGGCCAGCTAATCATTCGATTATTGGCACGAAATAGATTTTTCGCAACATTATAAATGAAGATGGTTCAGTTACACTCAATAAAGCTCGTTTAGTAGCTCAAGGATACAACCAAGAGGAAGGTATCGACTACGATGAGACATATGCTCCTGTTGCAAGACTGGAATCCATTCGGATGCTTTGTGCCTTTGCTAATTTTCAAAATTTTAAATTATTTCAAATGGATGTTAAAAGTGCTTTTCTAAATGGATTTATTAAGGAGGAAGTTTTTGTAAAATAATCCACTGGTTTTGAAAATCACAAATTTCCCGACCATGTTTTTAAACTCAAGAAAGCGCTATATGGCCTCAAACAAGCCCCTGGAGCTTGGTATGAACGCCTAAGCAATTTCTTGCTAGATAAAGGTTTTTCAAAAGAGAAAATTGACACTACACTATTTATCAAAAGTTTTCAAAACACTATTCTTTTAGTACAAATTTATGTAGATAATATCATATTCGGTTCTACTAATAAAAATCTTTGCCAAGATTTTGCTAAGTGTATGTAGAACGAATTTGAGATGAGCATGATGGGGGAGCTCACCTACTTCCTTGTATTACAAGTCAAACAAACTTCGCAAGGAACTTTCATCAGCCAGTCAAAATATACAAAGGATATGCTGAAGAAGTTTGATCTTGACAACGTCAAACCAATCAGCACCCTATGGCTACTTCGACCAAGCTGGAACCTGATGAAAGCGGCAAACCCATTGACCAACATAAGTATCAAGGTATGATTGGTAGTTTACTTTATTTAACTGCTAGTCGTCACGATATCATGTTTAGTGTTTGTCTGTGTGCTCGCTATCAAGCTAGTCCTAAGGAATCACACATGTCCGCTGTTAAGCGTATCTTTCGATATCTTAAGGGTACTGTTACAGTGGGCTTATGGTATCCCAAATCCACATCCTTTGACCTTATTGGTTATTTGGATGCTAATTTCGCAGGATGTAAAGTCGACCGTAAAAGTACAAGCGGTACGTGTCATTTATTAGGCAAGGCTCTAGTATCTTAGTTTAGCAAGAAGCAGAACTCTGTCGCACTATCCACAACAGAAACTGAATATATCGCAGCTGGTCTTTGTTGTGCACAAATTCTGTGGATGAAGCAGACCCTTGCAGACTACAACCTTTCTTTTATGCATATTCCTATATTCTGTGATAATACTAGTACCATCAACCTCACAAAGAACCCTATATGTCACTCACGCACGAAACACATTAAATTTGTCACCACTTTTTGCGTGATCACCAGCAAAATGGCACTATAAACTTAGAATTTATTGATACTGATCATCAGCTGGCAGACTTCTTTACTAAACCACTATCCGAAGAGTGTTTCAACTTTCTTTGTCGTAAACTAGGAATTTTGATAAAGCTGTTATTCATTAAAGTGACCTTCGTAAATATCGATTATGTCTTGGTTCTTTATAATAAATTTGCTATGGGTACAAGCCGAAATGGTCCTTCTGACAACAAGGCATAAAAGCCTAAGCGACACGGTGCACTAGTCCTCAGGACTACCGCTAGCTGGGATCCGGCCCCTGTAGCTACCCCATGGTAGTTTCACATACTAAATTGTGGCATAACTCCTTGTTTATTACATAGTATACTTTTATTTATAACTTGCTCAATTCAAATTTTTGAACCTCATTTTTATTCTCTTGATTCAGCTTTCACTTTTTGCAATTTTTGCTTTGATTTCTTACTTTTGCATATTCATATTCCTTCATTCTTATTTATCTAAATATTGTTTTCAACTTCATTTTAGCCTGATTTCTATTCTGGCCCCAGAACCCAGAATTCGGGCCGAACTCTGTCTACCACAGAGTTCGGGCCGAATTCGGTCTGGTCATTCCAGAACCGCAGTCGGACCCAGCCGCTGATCTGAGATTGATCTAATGGTCCAGATTTCTTTCGACCATTCAAATCCTTCATATTATAACCGTGTTCTCCCTCTCTCTCTCTCTCTCTCCTCTACTACCTCCTCTAAAACTTCTCCAAACCCTTCTTCTTCAAACCCTAACCCTAGTTTTCTCCTTCTAGTGCCTATTTTTTCTCTAAATTCTAGGAGAATGTCTCGTGCGTCATTCTCTTCCATCCTTCATCATCCTTTTGAGGTATAATTTTATTTTTTTCCATCTCAATTTCATTAATTTCTTTATTACTCATGGCTGCCAAGTTGTTTAATAGAGGAAAGAGGCTTCGAACCGAGGGTGCGTCCTCTTCGAATCCTCCTCTTCGTGTTAAACAACCTATTGAACAACCTATTCAACTACCCATTCACCCGTTGTTCAATCTACCTCGTCCCATTGACCCTAACACGTTTGATGATAGAATATTTTTATCATTGGAAACATCAAACGAGTGGTTCAATAATTTTCGATCTCGTCCCGTGTGTGCGGGTCATCCTATTAACTTCACCAAATTTTTTCGGTATGACTCCCTATTTCATGATTTGTGTCTTGAAGAACTTGTCACTACTAATTCACTTATCTATTTGAATGCAATTTAAATGTTTTATTGCAATCTTACTCATGATGATACACGTTTATATTCACGTGTTGCTGGCATTGACATATCACTTGATGACTTTGATCTTGCAGAATATCTTAAAATTCCGGAGCCTAACTCATGGGAGAAACTTATCGATGCTCGCAAGTTTCAATTCTCCGATGGGTATTCCCTAGAAAGCTTCAAGGATAATTTGTGTACCCCAAACACACGTCCGTGCAAGCTTCTTGCCAAATTTCTAAACCCCTATTTCTATGAGCTTTATCGTATTGTCTTTTCTACGATCCTATCCAAAGCGGGATCGACTGATGAGGTTTCATATTTTGAGATTTCTGCTATGTATCACCTACACTTCCATGTCCCAATCAATCTTCCACGTACCATGATGGACTGGATGATCAATGCTAGGAAGAAGCCAAGATCTTTGGTCTATGCTCTCTATCTTTCTATGATTTTTCATGCTTTTCATGTCCCACTTAATGAGTGCCACTTCCTTCCTGTCCCTGCATTCCTATCTAAGGCATGGCGGCTTCAGGCAGCTGTTGGTTCACCTGCTGAGTCCGAGCACTCTGATGCTCAGGACGACGCACCTGCTCTTGGGCAGCCCGCGCCCCCTCCACCTGCTACTCTTGAGTCGATTCAGACTATGCTTCACGATCGATTCATGTTAGAGGATGGTCGCTAGACCCAGCTTGACTACCGTACCACCCTACAGATGAGTGCCATCAGCAAGTCACTGCATGACGTCCGATACTCTATGTCTCGGCATCCTTCTATGCCTATTCTTATGGAGAGGTATCCTGCTCGCGATGGATACCGTATTGTCACGACCCACACCCTAGAGTAAGGGCACGAGACGTGGGTACGTCCAGCCTACGTCGCAGTGTCGGCGGTAGAACGCTATCCTAGGTCACAACATCTAACAATAATATACTAATCACTTTATACTCCCCGAATGGGGGTGACATGATAGAAGTAAACTCAATCACAACCATGGTAGAAGAAGTATGATATGATATAGAACTCAAGGAAATACAGATGATAAAATAGTCTAAGATAACATCTCAGCAAATATCCAGAGTACAAATCTCAGCTACTGAATATGAAAGAATATATACAACTCAGAATCTCCAAACAGAATAAAGTCTAACTAAAACAGTCTCAAGACAACATAAATAAGATAAGGCCTAACTAAGCTAGTCTAGGCAATTGGGGTAAAGTCATCAGCTAGAGCTGGGTCCTCCTGAGAGTCCAGCTCGCAAGTGTCGTCTAGGGCTGCCCCGTAGAAAGTATCCACACAGGCCTCCTCCTCGTCCTCTGTAATATTTTCAACAGGTCCAGTCAGGACAGGAGCGAGTACAATACATCTCAACAGTTCATAGCAGGTTAGAAAATATAATCATACAGTAAAGTAAGATATAGATACTGAAGGAAAAGCAGTATGTAAACAGAGAGAGCTGTAATAGAAATATCTACTATAAATAGAGACTAACAGTGGCTAGTGAGTCAGAGTACAATATAGACATGTAAATGGCATAGGAGATTCTGATGCTACACTATGGAAAGATTCTGATGCTACACTACTTGGATAATATTCACATGTCTACTTCTACTCCCCCGTACCCCCAATCAATACACAAGGATCCAACCAGGTTATGTTATGATTTCATGCAAAGGCCCCCGAAGGGTGATACATGGATGTCCCATAAATGGAGATTCTAGGAGATTCTAGGAGACCCAATAAATGGGATAAGGATTCAAGGAAGACTCTGTGATCATAAGAGTATATGTCACAAGTGATCAATGAACCAATAAAGCATAGTGATACACCATGTAAGTGAAACGCACAGAACATGTAGTACCCGATGCTCCCTGAAGGGATAACATCTCAAAAAGGGATCCATATAGTACTAATCCGTGTGACCAACGTGACAGTATCAAGTAAAGTAATTTAATGCAGAAAAATAATACTAAGCAGGATATGAAATGATCAGAGAATGTACTCGCCTGGTATCTGAGTGTCCGGATGAAATGTACTGTCCGAGGAGAGGTGTCTGGCTCCTAATCAGAACAGCACAAGTCACAACAAGTCCAAAATGGTATAATGAAGTCCTACTATGCATTCTACATGATTCTAGGTCAATCTAGACCAAAGTCAACTCTTGGTCAACTCTGGTCAACCCTAGAAGTAAAACTAGGTCAACTATGGTCAAACTAGGTCTAACAAGTCTAAATTAGGTCAAACTAGTCATTCTAGGTCTAACTAGTCCATACTAGTCTAAACAAGCCTACACTAGTTAACACACACCATTACAAGGCTATATTACAATACAACTATATAGCTACCTACATACATATAGGCATATACATATACTCTATGTACACACATTCATGTGTTATATTGCATTCCCATACATGTTGACATATAACCCATATTATATACAACACATCATATACATTATTATATATACATCTACATTACACACATATACATATATTACATATTCATATATAATATGTACATACATGTTAGGTTATAGTTTATATTTATTAGGAACATCACATACATATATATATATATATATATATATATATATATATATATATATATATATATATATATATATATATATATATATATATATATATATATATTTTCTTATATATATATATATTTTTTTTCTTATATATATATATTTTTCTTATATATATATATATATATATATATATATATATATATATAAGAAAAAATATATATATATATATATAAGAAAATATATATATATATATATATATATATATATATATATATATATATATATATATATATAGGCTAAAATCAATATACACATATGTGTAGGCCACCTATATTGTATATACATACATATGTTATATTCCTATATATAATATATACATACCTATGTATATAGAGAGAGAGGGTATGTGTGTGTGTTAAAGAGTGAATGTGTGTGTGTCAAGAGTGTCACAGGTTTATGGTTGTGTGTGTAGGAGTAAAAGTATGTGTGTGTATACAAGAATGTGAGTGAGCTGTGAGTGAGAGAGGGGGACTGTTCTGTGTGTGCAGGAAACATAGGGTGTGTGTGTGTATGATGGTGTGTGAATGTGAGAGAATGTGAGGGGAATAAGAGGGTGTGAGTGACAGGCATGAGTGTGTAAACAATTATGTGTGTGAGAGGAGAACATAGGTTAGTGAGGAGTGTTCAGTCAGGGAATCAAGAGGAAATCCCATCTCAGGTTTATATCAAATAACCTATCATATTTCAGCAAAATATAACATGTAAATATGAACTTACATATCTCAGGTTTAACCATAACAATCTCAGGAATCAACTCTTGACAGTGTATACACAGGTTGCATATCACTGGTTTGTGAAAACAGTCCAACACCATATCACTCCCATTTTCGAAATCAATTCATAACCATTTCAACCCAAAATTGACACACATGTAAATAACTTATAAGAAAACAAAGTTAGGGACTTAAACAGGTAATTAACAACATTTAAATTAATCAAAATGATTGTCAAAACTCATATTCAAAAACTGGAAATAAAACAGTGAATGAAACCTGTATCAGAAAATTGGGGAAATGGAATTTGATAATTAAAATCGAATCAACATGCCAATCTATTGGTTGGTAATGAATATATAGGGTGTGCACATGTCATAGGATGTGCCTCGTGTCCACCACGACACGTCTCGATGTGTCCAACACAATTAAACTCAAAACAGTGCACACATAGACACAATTAGAACACAGTGTCGTACACGTGTTCACCTCACTCGTGGACACGACACGACACAAACTAGGACTCGTGATCGTGTCCACACCTAGGTTAGGTCTAGGTGCACATGTCCAAAAGCCTGTAATGTGTCCACGGTGTCGCGTGTCTGATATTTTAAGCCGTATCAGTGGCTCAAAACAGTCTGTGCGCAGATAGTGCATTATCGATGCACGACCGATATCTCCCTAACCCCTACACGAAAACCAATAAAACTTTGGGAGCATAATGTCAGTGCATGCCCCCTCGTGTCCACCAAGTTTCGTGTCGGATGAACCCGTGTCGTGTCCTACAGGAACCCCGAGTAGCAGGGGATCAATACTGCCAGCGCACGCGAGTGCAACAGCGTGTGCACGTGTCCAACCCGACACAATGCGACACAAAAACACTCCCAGTCCAAAAGAAATACGTAAGCAACATCAAATAATAATTTCCTATTCATTTACTTTCTAAAAATTAAATCGAAATGCCCTTTGTGGCATTTTATCGAACACTTAGACCTAGGTCGGATACGTGTCTGATACGGACACGAAATGGTTCCACCTGGACACGAAATCAATTCCTATGCTAGGGGACACCTAGGGTTAGGTCTACATGCAAAGAAATCCTGAAATAAATGGAGTTTGTATAGATTTACTTATTGGTGACCAAAAGCAAGAAAAGCCTCAAATGGGGGGTTTCCTCTTGCTAGCAAACTCCTCCAAATTGATAAAAATCTGAGAATACCACTCCACAACAGCAAGAACACTATATTTAGAACCTATTGAAATTAGTTTGAGGGGAAAAGAAAATAAATAGGATTTTATATGAATTAAAGAAGATGGAATAATACCTCTTTCTAAAGCTTGTTCTTCCTAAAGAGGCTAGCCCTAATTTCCAGGAGAATATTTATAGGGGGAATCCCTAGGACTAGGCTAAGTGGCCGGCCATGTATGGGTTTGGGTTAGGGTTGCTAGTGGGTTGGGCTTTGGGCTCCTTTGTCCCAAGTTAATAATCATTGGTTCAACCATAAGTCATGGCTTATGACTTAATATCCTAACTTGAGTCAAATAACTAATCATAGGTCAACTCTAGTCTAACTAGGGTTGCATGACCTAACCAAGTCCAAACTCAAGTAGGGTTAGCTTCTAGGTTAGCCTACCAAGTCAAAGCTAGTCAAAGTCAACCTAGTCAACCTTCATTTAAACAATTCTAAAATAAATCCTAAAAATTCCCATAAATTCAAATAAATTCTAATAAATTCAAATAACCCCAAAAATGACAAAAATACTCTCAAACTAGAAATGTGGTAGTGACACGTATCGATGACCCTTGGGTTATGCGCTATCTGGATCCGGATGCGGCTTTCGTGGATCCTCGTCGTTCGTTTACTGATCCATCTGACGACGCTGGACCTTCACGAGCTCTGTAATGGATGTGGTCTCCTACTTGCTGCTGCTGCTGTGGATCTTATGTTTACTTTTTATGCACTATAGCTTTCTAGTTTATCTAGTTGCTTTTTATTGTATTAGACCTCTCTATTATCTGTGACTCATGCGATACTTTATGCAGTTTATGATTACTTTGTGTGCTTGCCAGTTATTTTCCTTTATAATATGATTACTTTAGTGTGTTTGATAAATGACAAAAGGGGGAGAATTATTTGATATTCACATTATCATATTATATTGTGTATCTGTGCTTTGGAAAAGATTGTATTTATCAGGACAAACAGGAACGTTGGCTTACAATGACACAATGTTTACGGGGGAGTTATTGCTAGCTCTACACTGATTACGGGGGAGCTACTACTTTTATAAATGTGTCCAGGTATGAACATTGAATATACAAATATTATTTTATCAATAATCAATATGGGGAAGATTGTTGACACAAAATTACAGTCAACCAAATATTGATAAAATTGATAATATGATACTTATCATAATTCAATATGATACATCAAGACCGAACTCAGTACAAGACGGACGACGGCGCATACCTGCAGCGTACTCTGTTTCGAGTCTGTATTTTTACTTTTCTTGAGTCTAAATAAATATAAACTGAGCCGCACTGAGTAGTTTGGGCCTTTACCTACCTCCAAACTACAAACCAAAAGCTCCACCAAAATCAAACTAGCCCAATTAGCCCATTAGAACTATTCTGTCTTCTGGAGACAGAGTTCGGGCCGAACTCTGCCTCCACACAGAGTTCGGGCTGAATTCTGTCCCCTAAATTACAGGACCCTAATTTTTAGGGTTTGCTGTATGCTAGCTGTCCAACGGCCAAAAATTTAAATTCTTGACACAGAATTCTGGCCGAATTCTGCCTATCCAGAATACTATAAATAGGCCATGAATTCTCTCTTTTTCAATCATCCAATCTTCTCTTCTCTCTAAAGCCTTATACAAGCCTTACCCTTCTCATCTACTAGACACAAGCTCCCTAAGCCTCAAAATACTCAGTGCTTTTCAGTTAGGAGTTTGTGCAAGAGTTCAAAAAGTCGCTTGGAAAATTTCAAGCATCGCCACTGCGATCTCCGTAAGAAGTTGACGTGCTCTTCTGAAAAAAAGGCACGGGGTGTAACTACTATTTCATAAATAGTAGATTTAATCCCGAGCTAGAGTTCTCAGGCCTGGACTAGTCCTCCACGAGAGAAACTAGGTTAAAATCGGCTGTGTTTGCGTATGCTTTCTCGCTCTTTATAATTTCTGTATTTACTCTGATTATTTACTATTGGTGAAAGAGTTTAATTTTTAATTGGATATTATTGTCATAAACTCTATTCACCCCCCTCTAGAGTTGCCTGCTTGTTCTTCATTATTGAGCCTAACGATTGTCTTTTATAGAGACACGCTTGTGACACTTGAGTAGAGTTTTTGTAGATTCATTATTTGTCGTTATCAGGTTAGTTTTATAGAACATAGAAGGATGGACGGTAAGTATGGGTAAGTTTTATTCTGTTGTGTGGCATGATTATAATTTTGTGACACAAGTAGGATTTGCTAGTATGCCATGAAAGTGATCCTAAGGCAAGATTAGAAACACCACCTAATATTGTGCGCACTCACATAAATAATATGTTGGTTTTTTAGAGTGGGCGAGAGGCCTCCCCACTAGTACATTTTTATGTATTGATGCCCTACCAGATTGGTTGCAGGATACATGAAGTAACTTATTCGATGCAGAGCTCATTTGGACGTGCCAAAGCATAAAGTTTCTTGGTGATTTGAGGCCTGTGATCACGTTAAAGAATCACTTTGTATACATGACATAATATATCGACATTACCTATTGTATTCGTCTTCATGTTGTAAGCCTCATGGCATGATTCTTTGCAATTGAGAGAGAGAGAGAAAAAAAGAGTTTGAGTGATGGTAACCTTGGCTTCAAGCTGTTGTAATCTTTTATTTCTATATAAAAAAAGAAGCATTTTTGTACCTATCTTTGTATTAATTTAATTTTTCTGCCTGGGAACTTTTGTGCGCAACTCTGACACTTACCTGTTCCATTCCCCATTTTGGTGTTTGCCTATGCGATCGCAACTTAGGCTCGTACGATATTACGTCCATGCGAGGGCGATCAGTTTTATGGAACTGGGGCGTGACATGGTGGTATCATAGCAAGGCTTTACATCCTTGAATTTTTGATTGAATTCTTTTCAACGCTTATGTTACTTTTGTAATTGATGTCGTTGACGCTCTCTTTCAATGTTTTGCGGGTGTTCCATGCAATAAGTCCAGATTTTTCATAAATCTTACGTCATTATTTTGTTGACCAAAGATAGTTTTACAGTATATCTTGTTGGCTGAGTTGAGATGAGCATTACACATATAAGCTTATGTCAATGTTACAAGTCTTGTGATGGACCATAATTGTTTCAGACGAAGAAAAGTTGGACTCGGTTCATGGGATGTTATCTTGTTTCCTGAGTTGAGATGAGCATTACACATCTAGGCTTATGTCGATGTTACAAGTCTTGTGATGGACCAGAATTGTTTCGGACGAGAATAAGTTGGACATGATTTAAGGGATGTTCGATAGCTACCTCAGGATATACATATGGTTTAAAGTCTCATTTTAAGCCATAAGTATATATTACATATATATATATATATATATATATATATATATATATATATATATATTTTATATATTTATATATATATATATATATATATATATATATATATATATATATATAGTGATATGAGAAATAGTGATTTGGCGGCTAGGGAACGGAGGCTGGTGGAGGAGGTAAGTACGATACGGTTAGCGGATGAAATCAAAATTGCACAACGTGCTAAATGCTCTTGGCTAAAATATGGCGACAAATGTACCAAATTTTTCTATGATGTAGTTCGAAGACACCAACATCGAAATCTAATTTGTCATCTCATTGATCAAGATGGCAGGGAGGTTAATGCGGATAATGAGATCCAATTAGAGGCGGTTCGGTTTTACTCTATGTTATACAATCAAAATAATTATCAGTCGGTCTTTCCGCTACTGGTCAGCAAGAAGCTGGTTACTGATGCAGGTAATAATTTTCTTTTTGCTCCTGTAATGATGGAATAGATCGAATACATTGTCATAAAGGCGGATGCGGATAAAGCACCAGGTCCTGATGGGTTTAGTAGCAAGTTTTATAAATGCCACTGGGTTGATCTGAAGGATTATGTGCATGAGGTGGTATGTGATTTCTTTATACATGGTCGACTGTTGCGGTATATCAATCACACTTTTCTTACTCTTGTGCCAAAGAAAGAGGTGGCAGTTGATTTGGGGGATTTTATACCGATAGCGTGTTGTAGTTACATCTACAAGTTGATTACTCAGCTTATGTGTCAGCATATGGGAAAGCAGATGTGTGAGTTGATTTCTCCTAATAAAGCGACATTTATCAAAGGCTGCTTAATTGTAGAGAATAGTCTGCTGGCGCATGAGATGATTTGGGAGTTCAACAAGCGAGGGGGGTGACAAGGCGTGTATCAAACTGGATATCATAAAAGCTTATGATATGGTGAATATGTAGTTTGTTTGTCGCATCCTGACAACTATGGGTTTTGCTGATTCTTGGGTTAGTAGAGTGCGTGAGTGCATTACGACTCCGACATTCTCTATGACAGTAAAGGAGAAGCTATATGGTTTCATCTGGAGCAACCATGGTTTAAGACAAGGGGACCTTCTTTCTCCATACCTGTCACGACCCGTACCCGATATATGGGCACGAGTGTGTAACAGCGCCCAGCCAACGCCGTAGAATCGGTAGTAGAATGCTATTCTAGGTCACTAATTAGGGGTGGGCATTCGGTTTATTCGGTTCCAACCGAACCGAATAAGCAAAAATCGAATTGGACCGAAATCGAATAAGCAAAACTGAAATCGAACCGATTTGGTCAATAATCGAACCGAACCGAATTAAATCGGTTCGGTTTTCGCTTTATTCGTTTTTTGGGTTTTTTTTTGTGTTTTTTTGTTAATATATATAATAACTAAATATACCTAGATATATTTAGTATATACATATAACATATACCTATATATATTTAGTATATACCTATAATTAACACTCACACACACACACACATATATATAAACTAAATTTTCTTATTCGGTTTTCGGTTTTGGACCGAAACCGAATCCCAAAACCGAAACCAAAATCGAATAAAAAATTTAGTATTTTCAAAACCAAAACCGAACCGAATTTATTTAAAACCAAACCGAATTCCTTATTCGGTTCGGTTTGGTTCGGTTTTCGGTCCAAAACCGAATAATGCTCACCCCTATCACTAACTACAACTCACACAATATATATATATAATGCACCTGTCATAGATCTTAACTCTGAATAGAGGACAAGTATAAGATATGATAATACTCAATCATAGTCTAAGCACGATAAGATATCACAGAAGTCTAAATAATATAAGACTAAACAACAACAACTACTAAATAATAATATCTGAAAATAAACTCAAATATCCACTTATTACAATTCAAGTTCAAACATGAAATCTAAAACAAGTCTACTAAACTAGTCTTCCGATCACTCCTGAGAATCGAGACCCAAGGTAGCTATCCCCTCCTCACAAAAGCCCTCCAGGTTCTCTGTAAAATTTTGTCAACGTATCCAGTCAGAATTGGAACGAGCACATCTCCTCAAGCAGTCCCAAATAAAAGATAAAGACTATAAAGCAGTTATAGACAATTATATTGAAGACTCATGGAAAGTTTGAGATAGGTAATGAAGTCGACAGTTTAGAGCAAGGTAAGTAAATACAGTGAATCGGAAGATCATGGCAATGAAGACTGTAAAAATAGAGCTAATTGAACTAGAGTAATGTGATATGAGTCCAGACAGTACAATGTAAGTCAAGTGTGGTTCCAGTGTGAGTCCAGTAAGTGATTCCAGTAGGTGATTCCAGTTAGCGATTCCAGTAGGTAATTTCAGTTAGTGATTCCAGTAGGTGATTCTAGTTAGTGATTCCATTAGGTGATTCCAGTTAGTGATTCCAGTAGATGATTCCAGTAGGTGATTACAGTTAGTGATTCTAGTAGGTGAATCCAGTTAGTGATTCCAGCAATAGAGGCCAGACAAGTAAAGTATGCGTGTCGCATGTAATAGATTTAGAAATACCAATCTGTGTTGTGACAGAGAATCAAATAGAACTATACTAGAACTAAATCATAGTAATTATCAAGTAAATAAAAGAACTATCAGAGAATATACTCGTCTGATACCCTGAGCGACTGATATATACAGATGTCCGAATTGGATCACAATGTCCTATTTAATAAAATATAGGTTATAAGGTGTTCAATATATAATAGTTGAAATTTAAATGCAATCTACATGACTATAGGTCAAAGTTAACTCTAAAGTCAACCTTAGTCAATTTAGAGTCAAAGGTCAACTATCTAGGATTTGGTCAAACTTTAGTCAACTCTATAGTCAACTAAGGTCAACATGTAGGTCATTTCTAAGATATTCTAACTCAAAACTAACCATAGACTAATATAACGTAGGATACCATATATATACATCTATATTATATCTATATATATACATATCACATACATTCCTATAATGTATCACCTATAAGTCATATATATATATATATATATATATATATATATATACATATATATATATATATATGCACTTTCACTAATAAAATTATATCCAAGATCATCGCGACCGCATGGCCACTCTTCTTCCAAAGATAATCTCTGAGGAACAAAGCAGTTTCGTTCCTAGGAGAAATATCACTGACAACATCCTACTCGCCCAAGAAATGATAACATGTATAAAATTCCCATCTAGGGGTGGGAACGTGGCCATCAAACTCGATATGGAGAAAGCCTACGACCGGCTGGACTGGCAATTCATGATCTGGGTCTTCAGAGCTTTCGGCTTCTCTGAAATTTAGATAGACATCATTTTCAGATCCATCAGCAACTCTTGGTTCTCCACCATCATCAATGGGCAGGCTGACGGCTTCTTCTAGTCTATCTGCGGGGTTCGTCAGGAAGACCCTCTTTTCTCCACCATTTTCATCATCGTGGCCGAAGCGCTCAGCAAAAACCTGAATAACATGCCAAATATCTCCAGATTCCACCACTAATATACCACCACTGGCTGCTCTTTAATTACTCATCTAGCGTACGCCGACGATATCCTCATCTTCTCTTCCGACGACATCGGGTCGATGGAGGTGGTTAGTAGAACTCTCAAGAAATATACCAGATGCTCTGGTCAACGTGTCAACCCCGACAAAAGTGTCATCTACACCCATCACAAAGCCGACAGGAACCACTAAGAAGGTGTTGTCTTCGTTAGAATTCCTCTTTACAAGCTTCTTTTGGGGGCACATTGACGGCAAGGATAAGCACCACTGGGCCAGCTGGGACTCAATGGCTAAACCAACAGAGGAGGGCGGTCTAGGCTTCTGTAGACTATCCCACATCCTTAACACATGTTCAATGAAGTTATGGTAGAAACTCCGTACGGACAACTCCATCTGGACTAGGTTCATGAAGGCCAGATACTTTCAATATTTTCATCCCACGACGGCTGTCGCCAACAATCTCCCTTCTGCTTCGTGGCGCCGTATCCTTCACGACCGGCACCTAACGAAACCCCTTATCAGCCTGCAACTTGACAACGGCGGCTCATCGCTGTGGCACGAGTGCTGGTTCGACAAGGCGATCGTCCAGCTCTCCCCGAACGCTCTACCCAATTACGAGATCCATGACCTGTTGGACTCTGAGCTGTGGTGGAGGTAGGATCGGATCAATGATTGGATGGGGCCGATAGCGACGGACGCACTGACCGACGTCGAGATACAAATCAGCAACCTTTCCGATACCTAGAGATGGTCTCCTACTGCTGGCGGTAATTTTATGTTGGCCTCTGCAAGGTTCGTGGTGAGAGGCATCAGTGTGTCGTCACCGTTGATCGCTCCCTTCTGGCACTCATGTATCCCTAACAAATGGTCAGTACGGGTTTGGCGGGCACACCGCAAAAAGCTATCCACCGACGACTCCCTCACCACCTTAGGCTTCAGCCTTGCCTCCAAATGCCATTGTTGCACTTTGCACCACCCAGAAACCTTAGAACACATTCTTCTGTCCGAAGACCTGGCCGTTCAACTCTGGAAAGGCCTTTTGCACCATTGTGGACAGGTCCACCGGGTCGGGAGCTTCAACGATCTCCTCGCCAACTGGGAAACCTCTCACGGGCATCAGATTGTCCGTTGTTGTCGGGTGCCATGAAATATGGATCCTATTCTCCGTCGAATGTAAGTTCGACATTGTTCACGACTCCAAATAGGCACTCTTATGCTGGCTGGAGCACCCCACTCTCCCATCCCGAGCCCTCCTTTCTGCGGTCCACGGTAACTGCGATCTTACCGAACGCAAGCTGCTCTGGGACATCCTGTCAAACACGCACCTCCTCCTCAACAACCCTCCGTGGCTCTGTCTAGGAGACTTCAACACGATTTCGTGCAGAGAAGAAAAATTCGGGGGGTGCCCCTAGCCAGCCATGGACGACTTCAACGCCTTTATCTTCAACGCCAATATGTCCTCCCTTCCCTTCTCCGAGAACACATTCACATGGTGTAACATACAGGAATGAGCCCAAAGACAATACTCTTGCCTGGATCGGGCCTTGATCGACAACCTCTGGTCCGACATGGATCTCATCTCCAACTTATCTCATGTCAACTCCACCGAATCAGACCACTCCCCTCTCCTCATTGAGATCAGCAGCAAATCCAACAGCATCAAGAAACCCTTCCGATTCTTAGACTTCTGGAGCTACCACCCTCAATTCAGAAGCATTGTGGCATCTGCCTAGATCTCCGCAAGCCATCCCGATCCCCTTGCCAACGTGGCCACCAAACTACAGGCAACCAGAGGCGCGCTCTCCACCTGGAGCAAACTTGCCTTTGGTAACATCTTCCAAGAAATAAAGAATGCAGAAGATGATGTCACTCGGGCCGAAATCCGACTTTCCTCGGACCCTTCCGAGGAAGCTCACGCCACACTAAACCTAACCAAAGCCCTCCTCAAGTCTCGGTTGAAAGTAGAGACTGAATTTTGGAAGCAGAAAGCCAGATTGACCTGGAAGGCAGAGGGCGACAAGAACTCCAGCTTCTTCCACGCTTGCGTTAAAGGCCGCAGAAACAAATTGAACCTGCACCAAATCTTCGATGATAACCACTACTAAAATCTTCTCAATTGGCGACGTAAATTTAGCGAATGGCACCTTACTAAAAGACCAGCAATGCATCCAGGCTGCTGCTGTAAATTTCCACACCAAATTATTCTTGAAAGACACCATCTTTAAAGACGACGAATTCCTGGCTAAGGTCCCAAATCTGATCAACGAGTATGACAATGCGCAGCTTGTAACCCCCACATCCTCAGAGGAGATCAAGTCTGCGGTGTGGGCCCTTGACGCCTACAGTGCCCCCGACCCAGACGGGTTCTCCGGAGTCTTCTTTCGATCCTGCTGGGACATTATTGAATCAGACATTCTTGCGGCCGTAGTTGCTTTTTCAAGGCACGAGCTACCCAAAATCCATCTCTCGAGCCAACCTTATCCTTATCCCAAAAAAAGACAACCTGGAGTCCTTCAGAGATTTCAGACTAATCAGCCTATGCACTTTCACTAATAAAATAATATCCAAGATCATCGCTTAAAGGTAATCTCTGAGGAACAAAGCGATTTCGTTCCCAGGAGAAACATCACTGACAATATCCTACTCGCCCAAGTAATAATAACATGCATGAAATTCCCATCCAAGGGTGGGAACATGGCCATCAAACTTGACATAGAGAAAGCCTACGACCGGCTGGACTAGCAATTCATGATCTGGGTCTTCAGGGCTTTCAGATTCTCTGAAATTTGGATAGACATCATTTTCAGATCCATCAACAACTCTTGGTTCTCCACTATCAACAGCGGGCAGGCTAACGGCTTCTTCCAGTCTAGCCGCGGGGTTCGTCAGGGAGACCCTCTTTCCTCCACCATTTTTATCATCGCGGCCGAAGCGCTCAGCAGAAACCTGAATAACATGCCAAATATCTCCAGATTCTACCACTATCATACCACCACTGGTTGCCCCTTAATTACTCATCTAGCGTACGCCGACGACATCCTTATCTTCTCTTTTGGCGACATCGGGTCGGTGGAGGTGGTTAGCAGAACTCTTGAGAAATATACCAGATTCTCCGGTTAACGTGTCAACCCCGACAAAAGCGTCATCTACACCCATCACAAAGTCGACAGGAATTACTCAGCTACCATTGCCAACCTGACCTCTTTCTCTATCGCGTACCCACCATTCTCCTATTTGGGATGCCCACTGGTAAATGGAAAATCTAATTCAGGCATCTTCGACGGTCTGGTGCACAAAATCAGGAACAACATCGCAGGATGGCACAACGTGACCCTTTTTCCGAGCGAAAAGATAATCCTCATCAAACACGTCTTATCCTCCATTCCAATCTACACCCTGGCGGTTTATGCCCCCCTAAGAAGGTGTTGTCTTCGTTATAATCCCTCTTTGCCTGCTTCTTTTGGGGGCACATTGACGGCAAGGATAAGCACCACTGGGCCAGCTGTGACTCAACAGCCAAACCAACAGAGGAGGGGGGCTAGGCTTCTGCAGACTATCCCATATCCTTGACGCCTTTTCAATAAAGTTATGGTGGAAACTCCGTACGAACAACTCTATCTGGACTAGGTTCATGAAGGCCAGATACTTTCAATATTCTCACCCCGCGACGGCCGTCGCCAACAATCGCTCATCTGCTTCGTGGCACCGTATCCTGCACAGCCGACACCTCGCCGAACCCCTTATCCATCTATATCTTGGCAACGGTGGCCCATCGCTGCGGTACGAGTGCTGGCTCGGTGAGGCGATCGTCCACCTCTCCCCGAATGCTCCACCCAATTGCGAGATCCGCGACCTGTGGGACTCTAAGCTGGGGTGGAGGTGGGATCGGATCAATGATTGGATGGGATCGATAGCAACGGACGTACTGACCGACGCCGAGATACAAATTAGCAACCTTCCAGATACCTGGAGATGGTCTCCTACCGCTGGCGGTAATTTTACGTTAGCCTCAGCAAGGATCGTGGTAAGAGGCATCAGTGTGTCATCTCCGTTGATCGCTCCCTTCTGGCACTCATGCATCCCCAACAAATTATCGATACTGGTTTGGCGGACACACTGCAAAAAGCTATCCATCGACGACTCCCTCACCACCTTAGGCTTCAGCCTTGCCTCTAAATGCCATTGTTGCACTTCGCACCACCCAGAAACCTCAGAACACATTCTGCTGTATGGAGACCTGGCCGTTCAACTCTGGAAAGGCCTTTCGAGCCGTTGTGGACTGGTCTACCGGGCCAGGGGCTTCAACGATCTCCTCACCAACTGGGGAACCTCTCACGGGCATCAGATCTTTGCAGTCGCATGCATTTGGGTGCCATGGAAGAAAAGAAATAAATACATATACGAAGGACGACAATACATACCCCTACAGCTGAACAGAGAAGCCATCCGACAAACTCTCAAGATCAGAAGGCGCTGAACTCACACTTTGGACCATTTTTGGAGCCAACTGGCTTAATATAGGTTTTGGGCCAGGCGACGGAGGCCACCTATTGGCCTCTCTCTTTTTTCTGTCTCTTTTTTGCGTTCGACGCGTTACTTGTATAGGCTTCGACATTTTGCCCCTGATACATAAATAAAGTTCCTTTTCCTTTATATATATATATATATATATATATATATATATAACATAGAGGATGTGGGTCTGGATAGCTCTCGAAGGAGCTTCCCAGTTCCTCGTGCCCAACCCCCTCGGTTGTAGCCGGAGGCCGGCCGGCCTCGTGCCCCCTCCCAGCCGCCGGGCTCCCCCCGCCTCCTCCGGCGTTCCCGGCCCCCTCTCTTGGCCGGGGTCCCTCTGGCCCCTCCCCAGGCAGG